>JAHLJT010002630.1:57245158-57259638 GCA_031308135.1 Acheta domesticus
TTCCCGAGAATGAGTGCATCCAGATGTAATATGGTGGATGTTTTCCTGGTGCCTGGCATCCATACCGACATCTGTCATCTTGTACCCCAGGATCTCTTACGATTGCTTTCAGATAACTTCTGGTGGGTATGACTTGATCTTGTATTGCAAGCATAGTGCCTTCCGTCTCTGGGAACATCTGACCTGCTATCAGCCAGTAGTTTCGACGCTTTCATGTCGACGTGATCTTGACTAATTGCATACAGATGCTTTCCATGCAGAGGCTGACCATCCACGTTTCCGGTTTTTGCTGTTCGTATAAATATTTTCCGTTGTATCTAGACCGACTTTACTTCAACGGTGTACATCCGTCCGCTAAACAGACGGCACGATGTAGTGTAGATGTTTCTGCTTCCTTGTGAAGAATTCCGTAGAGATTTTATATGTTGGACTGTTGTTGCCTATGTCCACTACCCTCGACCACCCAAATGTCGTGGCAACGTTATTCTTTCGACTGCTGATTTGGATGATGCTTGCGTATCTTTAGTCATCAAGGTGGCAGTTTTCTTTCGAGGCCTTCGATTTCCTTTTGTACTCCATTTATAAACCCCAAAAAGAGTACCCGAGGACAGGGACAGCATATGTGTTGTTGCTTTTAGATTTTTTCCTCTATTGAGTGATGTCTTCATAACTTGTCTGATTCTTTCCTGCAAACTCTGGGACAGTTCATTTTTAAAACCATTGCATGATCAACACATCTACTTGTTTGACCACCGTAATTACGGTCTATGGTTCTCACTCTGCACATTGTCCTTATAAGCGTTGATCTCCATTTTTTGACTGGAACCATGATCTTGAATTTTACTCTCACTATTTTTATTGTCCGACATTGTCCATTCCCAATTCCTACATACATCCCTCGAGAATGTTTCAACAATTTCGCAGGAGGTGTTGCTATTTGCATATACTTGTTGCCGCGTCCAGCTTCAAGTCATCCATGTACCAAAGATGGTATCTTCTTGCCCCCTGAATCGGTATGCTTCTTGAGTCCCATTCTTGATGGCATAGCCGTATCCATTGAATTCAGGATATTGGTAGCGCGTTCATTGACAAACCATAGCGGACTCAGAGAGTCACCTTGAAATATACCTCGCTGAATAGCAATCTCATCCGTTTCTATAGTTTCGTTTGGGGTATTCAGAATCATTCTTGTGCACCACATTGACATAACATGAGACAGAAAGTTGACGATATTTTGTGTCTATTTTGTATATTTTAAGGACCTGCAATAGCCAGCTGTGTGGTACAGAGTCAACGCCTTCTTATAATCAATGTGAGCCATATATATATTTCGATGGTTCTTATATTTGGGCCACACAACTGAGTCAATTATTAACTGTTTCTTTACAGCCCTTTGATCCTCTGCTGCACCTTTTTGCTGAGGCGCAATGATGTTATTTTGTTCGCATGACGAAACATTTTGTGAGCTAAACAACCGATGATATATTTTGTATATCGTAGGCAGACAGGTTATTGGCCGATATTTTGTCGGGTCGTGTGTATTGAATGCATCTTTAGGTAACAGTAAGTGATACCATGAGTGAGAAAACCAGGCATTTTTTTTGGATCATCTAAGGCATCGTTGATAAGTTGACTCAATTTTCCATGTACGCATGTCATCTCTTATACCAAAGTTTTGAATCCTATCTGGTCCTGGTGACTTCCAATTCAATTTTCCAACAGCATCCTTAACATCATGGCCTTTGAATGACACATTTTCCATTTGCGGTAGTTGTCGACTTTTGTTGCTCTCCTTTCAGCCAGCTTGCCTCTGAATTATAGAGTTTGGCATCTGAGAGCTGTCTCTCCAAAAGTCTTGAACACTTTGTAAGGTTGGATACCTGGGTTAATTGAGCTTTTTGTCTGTCTCATTGTTCGGTAAAAGGTTTTTTCCGACTTATTAACAAGCAATTATCATTTTTCACTTGTTACTCAGTTTGTATCGTCTCAGGCGAGACGAAAATACCGATAGTTTCTGTTTCATTGTATCGAGACACTCACAAGGGGAGCTGTTGGGTCCTTCTCGTTGCGTGTGGGTACCATGCCTCTGCATTATCTTCTTCACTTTTTTGTCAATTTTCTAGATCTTACCCCTTTTACGTATTCAACCAATTGAGCAATGTCCTGCCTCAAATTTTGATTTTATTATTCAGCCGTCTTTCCCACTTTGGAATGAAATTCGGGTTTTTTCTTGATGGCCTTTGTTCACAATTAAAGTCTATTCCAACAGCTCTCACGATCGTCACTGCACCACAGTATACAATCAAGTGAAGTTGCTCAATACTACGGCAATTACTAATGTATGCTGGGAGAATCTTAGTGTTCATCAAGTCAATTATTTTCGCCAGTTTTTTGGAGGTATTGACTTTAGGTATCTTTGGACGTCTGATTGGGTTTTGTATCTTCAAATTCTGTAATAGCAGTACTCATTAATGTTTCGAGATTGTCTTCCGTTCGTTCTTCTTCCTTTCGACAAGCGTTCTCTTTCTCTACTGCCTCCACAAACTGTTGGGCTCCTTCACTGTTTGTTTCATCATCTGTCGCTTGGCTCTCTGGCTGCGCCATAAATTCCTCTGTAGTAGTACTGATAACTTTCTTTACTTCTTCCCTGATTGCATCAATTCTAGCTGTTGGTATCAAGTTGTTTTTTAAGATACTACGATATTGACCTGCAATATGTTGTTCGCTCGTATTCATATTTGGGTAGATAGATATGAATTCCCTATACAGTTTTTTGTCTGTATCCCATTCGCATGGTTTCTAGGCAAGTGACTTTGAAGTAACAGCGCATCAAATCTTCGTTCATAATTCTTGACCATTGTAAGCGCTTCTTTGATTGTCCTGTAGCAATGGTTGCCAGCTGGGGCACCGGCAAAACATCAACTTCAGGGGTAGCTGGGAGGTGTTGGGGGCTACTCTCACTTCTATATCAGCAATAGCTTCTTGAGAGACCGGCGCTTGCCTGATCCAACAATCTGCCATTGGCGGTCTGCTCACTGTCATGCCCAGCGCCAACTCCAGGCATGCCCTGGCGCTCCCCAGGCAGCGACTCTTTTTCCGAGGCCTTCCGACTTCTTAGACGTCTCTCCATCCTCGGTTTTCTGTTCGGAGTGGTCCTTCTCCTAGCATTTTAACCCTGCTGCCAGGGACCCTTGGCATCCACCCCTCCCCCGGGTCAGGTGAAGGCTGGGAGTAGGTTTTAAGGAAGGAAGAATGAGTAGAATTACTTAAGACAGGTACCATGGGCCTCGGAGCTACTCAGTCCACCCGTTGGCTCCTGGGGAGAAGGGAAGGGTTGAATGACACGAAAGGAATAGTTCGGGTAAAGAGTTAGTCGCCTCTTACGACAGGGGGGAATTACCCGTGGTGCTATTCTACTAAAACCCCCGGACACCACACGGGGTTTATTATTATTATTATTATTATTATTATTATTGTTTATTATTATTATTATTATTATATTGTCCCATTACATCATGACTAAGATGGTATGAGTCGGCCGAATATAAAATCTACTCCAGGTCGCAACCAGCTACCTAAGGAGCAGATCCGGTGACTGTCTGTGCCTCTACAATACTTTGCGCAAAATGTGGGCTGTTCCAAATAAAGCTATTGTATTTTCTTGCACTTCCCAGTCTTTGATTACTGGAGTTTAGACAAGTTCTTACTCAATTTTGCGGAACAAATCCCAGAGCTCCCGATAACTATCGGTACGACCCTGTGCTTTTACGCCCCACATTCGGCTGATCTCGATTTCCAAACTCTTGTATTTAAGACGTTTCTCTGCCTCCTTGATAACGACGTTTTGATCGCAAGGTACAGCAACATCCACAAGTAAACACGATTTGTTCTCCAAATCCCGGATGACTATATCCGTTTGTTTGCCACTATCGTGCGATCAGTTTGAATTTGTTGGTCGTACAATATCGTACACAATCCAACAGATGTCACCGGTTTCGGTGAATGTTCGTACCACTTGGGGCATGTGTTCGGAACTTCGAGGGCGGTACAGATCTGCCAGTGGAGGTAGCTACACACCCTGTCGTGTCTTTTCAAGTATTCGGTCTTTGCTAGGATTGGACAACCTGAGACAATATGATCGATGGTTTCTACGTGTTCCTGGACAAATGCGGCATTTATCATCTTGGGAAATTTTGAGAACCGCTTTAACATAATGTCGTGTCTTGGGAAATTTTGAGAACCGCTTTATCATAATGTCGTGAGAACCGCTTTTATCATAATGTCGTGTTATTATTATTATTATTATTATTATTATTATTATTAGCCAACTAAGATCCCATTAAGAGCAAGGGCCCCCTGCCATTTTTGCAGGGAATACTTAATCAATTGATACGTGATGACGAAAGATGGAGGTGGAAGGGCGATGATGAGAGGTAAGATGGGAGGCAATCTTGGGCTTTTTGAACCATCCCAGCATTCGCCATATGACCAAGATAAACCACGAAAAAACCCTGGTCAAGATGGCCGGCCCGGGGATCGGGCCCGGACCTCCCGAAGTCAGCGCCGCTACCCACTGAGCCACTTCTCTCAGTAACTAACACTACTGCACTAGTGAAATTAAAACCAATAGTGTTTGACTACGCGTATAGAATGCCCAATCAGGGCGGTCTATCTCAAAAATGTATCGCTTTTTCTATCCGTTTTTCTTACCGCCCCTCCCTACTGGCAACAATAAGCAGCGACTCATCTATTTTAGGAGTCGGTAAGTATCGATAGCTGTGTTGATGAGCAATCAACCGCGTATGTACTCTAACGTAACTACTTTGATCTCAACAAGCTTTCAGTTATTTTCAATATCTGGTGCATTTTGGATCTTTGTTGGACGTTCTTTCATACGTGGAATAGTCCTATTACATACCACACATGCTTTTGGAATTCACAGATACATCGACTCCTCGTTTCGCGAGTTCGAGATTTATCGACGGTTTCTAAAGCATTCGTTGTATTTCCTGCGAAAACGATCATTTCGAACACTGATAATCTAGATTGGAACTGTATTTAGTGCATTATAACGAATGCTTCTAATGTTGCACGTTTACTAACACACATAGAACACGTCTTACTTACTTGTTTATAACGGAAATATATTATTAAATTACGTAGCTCAATTACTTGGCGTATTAATAATAATGTCTTTAATAATAATAATAATAATAATAATAATAATAATAATAATAATGACATGATGCGAAATCTCCTCCGACGCGAGATAGAAAGAGTTAGTCAACTTCCATTTGAATCTCGTGCACCGTTGAGGAGAATATACGAAAATGCCAAAGCTAACAGAGTGATAGAGACAGCGAACTCTGTTTTAAATGAGGTGGTACAGATCCCAGGTAGAGACCTAGATATTACTGAAATAAATCCCATCGTGTATGCAACTGTTTATCTGGTCTCCCAGATAATTTTGGGACCATCCAAGAACACCGACGGCCGACAGCAAAACAGAGTAAACAGCCCAGTGTGCCCATAGACGAAGAGAATTAAGAAAAGTATAGCCGACACTCGGCGTGAAATATCACTTTTAGCTAAGGCATCTTCTAAATCAATGCACACCACTAAAGTTCAACGAAAGATATTCAATGTTGCACAAAAATACCGATTCGAAAGTGACACAAGCAGGCTAATCGTAGTTGAGAAACTTAAAGAGAAAATTCAAGCATGGGCTCAACGAATTAGACGTTACAAACGTAGAATAGATTTCCGTGTACAGAACCGGTTGTTTCAAACAGACGCGAAGAGATTCTATAGCAGTCTGACTCAAAAACAGAACGGCAACGCTGTCACTCCTTCAAAAGATGCATTTTGGGCAGGAATTTGGGAGGAGAGCAGATCCTACAACAAAGACGCATCCTGAATTCAATCTGAAGTTGATGCTGCAGATGAACTTGTGATCGGAAGATGTTCATGAATTCTCGGAAGAGGACCTCTTCCAAGCAATTAAGAACATGGAAACTGGAAATCCTCCGTGATTGATAAGATCCAGATTTATTGGATTAAAATATTAACAGCAATATATTCTCATCCAGCAAGAGCTGTTACTAAAACTCCCGGAATGGCTCACACGCGGCATCACGTATTTGCTACCCAAAGCGGGAGACAGCTCTTTGGCGAAGAACTACAGGCCAATCACTTGTCTGTCAGTACTGTACAAACTTATAACTGCTGAAATAGCTGAAAAAATGTACAGACACCTAGAGAAGAATCATCTGATGCCAGCTGAACAAAAAGGATGTCGCAAAGGTTCTTATGGCTGTAAGGAAATCTTGCTTCTGAATAAAGTCATCTTGAATGATGTAAAGAAACGCAAACGTAATTTGAGCATGGCATGGACAGACTACAAAAAGGCCTTTGATAGTGTACCACACGACTGGATTTCGAAGACCCTGGAGGTCTATCGATTTCATCTAAAACATATTCAATTTTCCAAGGCTAGACAGTGGAAAAGAAGCAGTAGAAACCAGAAGTATTCAGATTAACAGCGGTATTTTTCAAGGAGATTCACTATCCCCTCTGCTATTTTGCGTTAGTTTGATTCCACTATCTAGACAGTTGTCGCAAGCTGACTTTGGCTTTAAGCTCCATAGTGATGAAAGGCCAGTATCACATTTGTTTTACATGGATGATCTGAAAGTGTTTGCTAAGAATGAAGAGATTCTCTCCCAAATGCTGTCTGTTGTGAATGACTTTAGCAATGACATCTGCATGAAGTTTGGTCTTGACAAGTACGCTGCTTTACATCTTCCTGTGCTAAAAATGATATTGCTTTGCATCTACAGGCCTCCAACAAAGAGAGCTGCAGATTACATTTTGTTCTTAGAAAAACTAGAGATAACACTAATCAAAGTCATCAATCGCTCTTTTGAATCCATTGTTGTGTGTGGAGATTTTAACCTTGATTTTCTGGTCGAATCTTGCAAGAAAGAGCAGTTTCTTAACTTAATTAATTCCTTCAATTTAGATATTACAATAAAAGTACCTACACGGATCACAGTAAATTCAAAGAAGGCAATCGATCAAATTATAATTAACAAAACCACCACTCGACATGAAATTGAAACAAAATATTTAGGATACAGTGACCACGATGCACAAATTCTTACCATTATACGAAATGCGAACAATGAAACAATAAATAATACACGTATGAGTAGAGTGTTTTCTAAAAGTAAAATAAAATTATTCATTGATTACTTGCTGCAGGAGTCATGGGACGCAGTTTATAATACTATTGATACAAACGATAAATATTATTCTTTTTTTCAACACTTTCATTTCATTTTAACACTTGCTTTCCTCTTCAGAAAAGAAAATTAAATATTTCACGCAAAAACAATTCTTGGATAACACAAGGGATTAGAACATCATGTAAAAACAAACGAGTTCTTTCTTTCATTTCTAAGCATCATAACGTATCTCAAGATTTCCTCCTGTACTTTAAAAAATACAAATCATTGTTAAGAAAAGTCATAAGGCAGGCTAAAATCATGAAACACGATCAGGATATTTTGAACTCAAATAACAAAACAAAATCAATGTGGGATATAGTAAAAAATGCGACCAAACCAACTAGAAACCTTGTAGAGAATGTTGTTTTAAAAGATAACGATAGAGATGTGAACGATCCGGCAACAGTGGCTAGTCTCTTTAACCAATACTTTTCGAGAATTGCTGTCGATCTCACTAAGGGTTTTCAACGACAAAATTCAACATCTGACGTTTCCCTAAAAATCTTAGACACTATGTTCGTTTCCGAAACCTCTTCCTATGAAATTCTCAAAATAATCGGTAAATTAAAAAATAAATATTCGGCCGGTTTAGATGAATTTCCGGATTGTTTGTTAAAGACGTGCGCGCCAGCCATTATACACCCGTTAACTCACATATTTAATGCATCCTTATGCACCGAAATTTTTCCAGATATTTTTAAAACAGCTAAGATTAAGCCGCTCTTCAAAAAAGGCAACAAAAATGAAGTTCAAAATTATCGGCCAATTTCTCTTTTGTCAGTTTTTTCAAAAATATTAGAGAGACTTTTTATGTGCGAATGGAAACCTTTCTCAATAAACACGACGCGTTTTCAAATTGCCAACATGGATTCCGGAAATCAAAATCTACGGAAACAGCCATTTTTTCTTTTCTTAAGGATGTTGCCTCATCATTGGATCAAAACGAAGCAACTATAGGAATATTTTTAGATCTTTCAAAAGCTTTTGACGTCATTGATCATAACATTTTACTTTCAAAATTACCTTCGTTTGGAATCCGTGGTATTGCTCTAGATTGGCTATGTTCGTACCTTAAACAACGATCTCCGAGAGTAGAAATACCTTACTGGAGTGATGGAACTTTATGTACACACCTTTCCGGTTCTTTACCAATTGTACGTGGAGTCCCGCAAGGATCGATTTTAGGCCCTATTCTCTTCCTATTATACGTAAATGACATGCCCTTAGCGATTCGAAACGTAAGAACAGTTATTATGTCCATTTATTGCGGATGATACAATTATTCTTTGCAACAAAGAAACCGTAAATAGTACAATATCAGACGTTTCAAATTGGTTCCGTAATAACAAATTAAAAGTAAATGAAAATAAAACTGTTTCAATGCAGTTTTCCATATCAAATAAAAAATTCTGTACTCCGTTGAAAATGAACGGTGTGCCATTGACTGATGTTAATGTAACAAAATTTTTAGGTCTATCAATTCAGTCAAACCTCAAATGGAATGCCCACTTAAATGAATTGAACACAAAATTAAGTTCATTATGCTACGCGTTCAGAATTCTTTCAAATTCCGTCAGCCTTCATACAGCCCGTTGTGTGTATTTTGCCAATGTTCACTCCCGCCTGAGATATGGCATAATATTTTGGGGAAACAGATCTTATAGTTCACAGACTTTCAGATTACAAAAAAGAATTGTACGAATAATAAGCAAATCCAACCCACGTGATTCTTGTAAGTCACTCTTCATTAGTCTAGGAATTTTACCATTACCTTGTCTCCTGTTTTACGAATCAGTAGTTTTTGTCAAAAATGACTTACTTAAGGACGGGAATATATTTTCATCAAACGCCGATGGGTCAATCCATTTTATGTGGTCCAGAATTTCACAAATTGGTCGCTCGACCATCTCGAAAAAATTTCATATTTTGTTCATAAATTTCCTTATGCTTTTGCTGTTCAAAACCATCTTTAACTTTTTTTTATTGTACCTGGTTTACAAATGGCGGCCATTTTTGTTTCGCGCCGTGCGCCATTTTTCTCGTTCGCAGACATTTACTCTTTCCTAATTTACTCAGCTCTAGGTGCTTCTAGCATTCTAGAATAAAAAGCATTCGATTCAGCATACTCTGGCCTGCCAATCGAAATATTATTTACCTATTTTGTATGTTTGTATTTGGGAAATATTTGCAACCAAATCTATGGAACGCGAATGAACAAAATTCGATATTTAGAGAGTAATTTTTCAAAGAAGGAATAGAATCTAAGCCTTAATTTTTTCTGTGCTTTTACACACAACAATATAGTTACTTTTTGTAAAATATCATTGGTATACAACGCACCCCTTGAAAATTACATCCTCTTGAAAATTGGAATTTTGGATTTTTTCCCAATTTTGAACTGTAATATCTCTGTTGGGGGACCAGATAAAAATCTGAAAATTGCACACATGCTAGACCGCTATCATACAAACTTCAGTAAAAATTACAACTTTTAGATTTAACACTGAATTTATTTATCTGTTGTATTTTATAAACAATTTTTGTTTTAAGTGGTTCAGCTTCCAAAATCAAGATAACAATTATTCAATTACGGACGTAGATGTCAAATTGTAAGTTTGTGAAAGAGTAAAGTATACGTAATATTGAAAATTATATATTTGGCCACTTTTAGATACATTAATTATTAAGTATAATTAATTATTTTAAATCAATGTAGATTTTAGTTTAAAATAGCTTCAAAATAATGAGATTACTACTTGGCACAAAGTATCCTCAATGGGAAAATGAAGCTCTTATTTTTGTAAGTTTTCAATTTTTTTAAAAATACTTAGAGTAAAGTACTTAGAGCCATTTGTAAACCAGGTACAATAAAAAAAAAGTTAAAGATGGTTTTGAACAGCCAAAGCATAAGGAAATTTATGTACAAAATATGAAATTTTTTCGAGATGGTCGAGCGACCAGTGCTGGACCACTTAAAATGGATTGACCCCGATGTCTATAAGTATAACACACGAGGTAGTAATCATATTCACCAGGTGGCAGTATCAACAGCTCACTACAAAAAATTCACATACAATTCATGTACATTACTCTACAACACTTTGCCACAAGACATTAAACGATTAAATTCAATAGAAAAGTTTAAGTCCCAAGTAAAATCTTTTCTGCTGTATAACTGTTTCTATACAATTCGAGACTATACCGAGCATCAAAAAGGAAAGTAGAATTAATTTTAACAATGATAGTTAATGTAATTATTTATCATTTGGACTGTATAATTCTAAAGAACCTGTAACAAGTATTGTACCACAGTTTCTGGGTTGATGGCCCCCATCTCGATCAGGTTTTTCGTCCAGTTTCCCTGATCCTTGAGCAAATGCTGAGATGGTCCCTTGTTTTGCTTCTGAACATAAATGTAACTTCATTATTTGTGCACGTCTTCTGAATTTCAGTGGGAAATATAGTTATTCAAATTATCGTTTTTCATATTATCGCGGCAAAAAGTATTATTCTTTCATGAAGAACATGAGGATTCAGGGCAGGAATTTATAGCTAATTTACCTTTGAAAATATATTTTATTATATAGGAGCGAATATTTTGTCAACAAAACTCGAAAAAAAACCTCTCTTTTCTGTATTCAAAATTCGACTAGAATATGGTTTAGGATAGAGACCACAGAATTATGAAAACGTGCACAAAATTCACTTCTCCCCATAGCTCGTCATACGCAGTTTTTAACTGTTTTTAACGTAAATAAATAAAAAATAAATAAAATCAATTTAAAAAGAAGCAAACTGACGTCAGAGAACGTTGAAGATGATACGCACACTGTGATTCAAGATCTTGAGCCAGGCAAATTTACAAATATCTGGTCATTGAAGAATGTGAAACCATCTCGAACGACACAGTGAAAGAGAGAATTCATAGGGAGTATTATAGGAGAGTGAGACTGGTCCTGCAGTCCGCTCTGAATTCCAGGAATAAAATATCTGCAATAGGTAGTTTGGCGATACCTGTAGCCGAATACCGTTTTCGACTAGTGGACTGGACTGAGCAAGAAATTCGCACCATGGATCGAAAAACTAAAAACTGCTAACAATGCATCATGTTTCCCACCCTCGAGCTGATATACATAGACTTTATGTGTCACATAAGGAAGGAGGAAGAGGCCTCAGACAAATTGAGGCCTCCTGGCACAATGCAATAGTCGGGTTGGGGAAGTATGTAGTCAGCCATCAAGATGACCCCCTAATGAGGCAGGTCATGAAATCTGACCGAAGAATGGGAAACAGAGGCATTGTTAGTGTAGCAAGAAGCATTGCGAAGAAAACGAGGCAAGACACGTCGAATAACACAGACACTGAAATTCTGATGCTGCTAAACATGAAGTGTGAGACACAAAAAATGTTAAAGAAATCGTGGAGAGACAATTCACTCCACGGACAATATTTGAAACGAATGGACAGAGCACAGATCAATAAAGATCAATCATTTATGTGGCTTAAAAGGGGACGAATGAAGCCAGAATCGGAAGCACTTGTAATAGCTGCTCAAGATCAGAACGTTGAGAACACGACATTATGATAAAGCGGTTCTCAAAATGAAGACAAAATATGGAATAATACTCAGAACTAAAAAATCAAATATCTTGGAGACAATGTCTCGGAGAAAGAAGCCATTAAATCTAGAATTAACAAATTGAAATCAGCTGCAAACTTAACCAAAGATGTTTATAATAAATACATTTTCATCACTGCATAACTTCGCCATTACTCAACAGTAGTTAGACCAGAGGCATTGCAAACAGCGGAATGTGTGACTATATATAAGAAAATGATTGAGGAACTGGAAACAACCGAACGCAAAATTCTGAGAAAAATTTTAGGCCCTATTATTGTTAGAGATCAGTGCCAACGACGTCATAACTATACAAAATTATTGAGGAACTATGCAAAATATTGAGGAAATTACGGAAACAATGAGGAAAAGAAGAATTACATGCTCAGGACATCTTTACAGATTACACTCTCAAAAATTAACCGGAAGACTCTTTAACTATTTTACAAAATTAAAGTTGATTAATTTGTGGTTGAAAGAAGTTGAAAAGTACTAGGAGGATCTCAAAATTACACCAGCAGATGTTACTAAGCGGCCTTCAATGAGGACAAAATTTAAGAAACTAACAGGATTTGAGGACGAACCAAAAATAATACAGGGATCATTTGGAGTAAGGAGAGGAAACGGAAACATCGGGCCAGAATGAAAAAAATAGCGAAGAGAATAAGAAGGGCAGAAAGTTGAAATAAACGTAGTCTGTAGTGGCTCATTCGAAGAAAAAATGTATGTGATATTTAAATTTTATAGTAAATACCTATATTTTTAATCAATAAAAATATGTTTAATAACTACTTACATAATAATGTTCATATATGGACACAATAGCTGAAGAACCCCGCGTTGCCGGGGTATTTATCTTAATTTTGTACTAAACAAAGAGGAATTCCATCTATTCCTATCCGCCCTATGGCAGAGCCTACTTCTATCTATTCTACTGAATATTCTCTCCGCCCTATCCCGCCTCTCCCTGCCTTGCTCCAATATGGACGTACCTGGTCTTCCGTGCACACTAAATGACTCCTCACTAAAAAATATTTAAATTTTAGTCCTATTGGGGTTCCTGCCCCCAAACTCCTTTCTCTTTATAACTGAAAATAATACAAATCTAAATAAAAAATAAAATGCATATACTTACGTATATTCGGTTTGTGAAATTTTATATATTATATCAACACTTTCAATCAATTGCCTCATTATAAAACTTACTCTTTTTCATATTTTTTTTCTCGCATATTTATAAAGGTTGAAATCAATCTTGCCGCATCAATCGACGTTCACAATTCTCGGATTTTTGGATCCCGGCTTGACAACACTTTTTCTATTTAAAATAACAACCTTCAAAACCAGCGTTGTCACACATTAAATTCCTCTAAAAAGCCATTTACTAATACTGTTTTACTTCAATTATACTGCCGTTTTACTAAACATTATATTATTGCCTAACTTTTATCAATTTAATCATTCCTTCAACACCCAAAAGTACTCTCTACTATCCCATTTTCTACTGTATTAAAACACTTCTCTAAAACATGCATCCCTCCGTCAGTTTTAGAATAATACGTAAATCGTACTGTCGCTCGTCCAATCTGCAAATACTCAATAATTATGGTTAATTTATTACAAACAAACCTGTGTGCATTCATAACTTACGGCAATGTTAACCACATCCATCAGAAAAGTATCTCTTCCAAACATTTAGTCTCTTGAACACTTAATGCACGCACGCCTACACGCAATTAAAATCAACATTCAAGTTACTTTTATAAATAAAGCGGAAAAAACTCACAATTATTTCGGGTTAGACAACTGACTGTGAAAAACAAACAAACAGTCTTCTAAGTACGCAATTCTGTACATTGATGAAATCAGTGGTAGATTTCAGACGTCACCTTCTGGTGGCGCGCAGCTAAACTATTGACATTGATGCACTCTTGAATCTATGATGCAATGCTAGCCGAAAAATGTCCAGAAAAGTAATTATTTTGTGAATATGTTACGGTTTATGGTTGTAAATCATAGCCTGTAGTACTCCACACCTTTAAAGGAAGCTAGCACAAAGTTTCGTCAGTATAGGTTCAGTACATTCAGAGATTATCGCGCTTTAAATCAAGGCACGTCTGTCTTTATATATTAGTATACATTATATAAGTTTTCTTTCAAAAGTCTCACACTGGGTACAAGTTTCGAAAGGTAAAAAGTATCTTTGCCTCACTCATTGTAATGAGTGAAAAAATATAATGATACCACTGTAAAAAAACTTTCATTCAACCGAAATAATTGTTCACATAATTTATTTATTGCTGGAATTCTTTCCTTTCCATAAAATACACTGTGACCTCTACCAATCTTTGGTTATGTCAAATAACAGTGCAGTTTTAAAAGGGGGAGTTCATTCAAATGATCTTACACGTCTATAAGTGTATTTACCACGATTAGTTATATTTGAATAAATATACCATCAATAATCAAAGGGAACTATTTTTGGGTTTGGTGTTTTGAAATTTTACAACACCGCAAACCAACAAAAACTTGCCCTAAAAATCCTCTAAAAACCCAAAAATCCCTATATTGAG
>JAHLJT010002630.1:57259738-57340828 GCA_031308135.1 Acheta domesticus
GGGGGAAACCCCTATCCTGGCAACACTGGTACGAGGAAAAGGCGCAAGACTTCTCCGATGGGCGGCGCCTACGTTGACAGCCTCCCTATGTGCGAAATACGAGGAAAGACGTAGGAAATCCCAGAGCATCGGAGTCATCTCGGAGGAGAGAAAATTTGTCGAATAAGGTAATACGAACAGCATACATTTGATTCGAACACAAAGTCATCGTATTACCATCAGTTATTATTTCGTATTTTAACTTTTATGATTTTGTGATTATGTAGCGTCATAGGCTCGACTTCCTGCGCAGAGAGACGGGCTTGCAAGGTATGGGCATGAGGGACCTGAAAATAGCCTCCCCAAACAAAGGCCACCCTCCGGAGGTAAGAAAGAGGGGTGGTGGCGGAGGTGCGTGGTGTCGTGCGCAAGGCAGGTCCAGGCATGTCCAGGCAGGTCCAGGCGTGGGAGGGAGAAATGACGTAGGAGGTCATGTGACTCGGCATTATATAAGGCCGTGTCGCGAGGCCTCGTGAAGGAACACAGAGTAGGAGGCTCCCTCGCGGTTATCCGCAAAAACGTTATCCGCCCAGGCTGGCGCGGAGTGCTCTATGCACGAGTGGGTGTTCGATGTGCTCGAACACGGTGAAGTGGTACACCGCCGCTAGGCGCGTGTAGAGAGAGAGGGGGCTGCAGTGAGTAGCTCTAACAAAACGCCTTAGAGTGATTATGTAAATATATGTAAATAAATTTGTAGATACTCCCTCGTGGTCTGTTAATTGGTGGCGTAGATCCCTACCCACGACGTTACAATTACGGTATTTGTTCCAACGGGTATGTCTCGACTCGCGGCTTTGCGCTTTTGAAACTTTCCGTGGGGAACCCCCTGTGCGCGCGTGTTGTGCGCAGGCGCGCGCGGCCATGCTGCGCGTGGTGCTGAACGGGCGCAGCGCGGAGCGGGCGCGCCTGCAGCACCTCGTCGACCACCTGGACCGCCGCATGGCCGACAAGCAGCAGGAGCTGCTCGCCACCAACGTAAGGCGGACCACCTCCCATTAAGTAATAATTTCGATCGATTTGTTATTTCGTGCTTCCGGGCGAGTCAACAGCTACGGCTGTTAGTGCCCCTAAGTGTAGTGCATGTTTATATTACGGGAGGTGGCACTGATCTTCCTTGTCTCAATGGTGAGATCCGGCGCTGACTTACATGTCGGTTAACGGGGTTTTCCTAAGCAGATATCTCCCATAAGGTGCGGTCCATAAATTTCGTAACGCAAATTTCGAGTATTTTAATACCCCCATTGTAACGCACTTCCCTGTCTCTATGTAACGCAGCGTAACGTTGCCTCAGACCCCATCCCTCGCCCTTTGGCGTTACATAATTTATGGATGACCCCTAAGCCGATTACCGCCCCAGTCGGAACAAACTCTAACTATTCTCCCGTAATGTGTGGTAGTGTAGTGTATCTAAGTGTGTTTGTTAGTAAGAAGTGAGGATAGGACGAAGAAGAGGAATGAATGATCGCGCGTGGTCCGTGTGGTAGGGTATAGCTCCGGCATTCGCCTCGTGTTGATATGAGAAACCATAAAAATAGCAGCTGGCCGCTAGGATTCTCCTCCAGTGGCTGAGTTTGCTAGTGTAGAAAATAGTACCACCGTCAGGACTGAACCCGAGGGTCGCCCGGTCAGAGGCACAGCAGTGACATCAGTTGATGTCCTGCCCCTTTACTTTCACACACATTACACTTGTTGGGAGACAAGTCGGAAGCGTAGAGCTTGTTCCGGCTGGGTCGGTGCCCGCAGGTGGGAGATACCTGGTAGGGGACAATCCTCGCAAGCCGACATAGGTAGCCCAGGAAGGTCATCGCCACCTCCCGCAAGAACTTATATTTCCGAGACTAACAGGTCGTTAACAGACAGTTCCGAGACAGTTGATGCGACCGGAATCACTAATCAATCAATCAATCAATCAATCAAAAAGTCAAGTTATGCAAAAAAATCAAACCGCAAATTGTGCAAAAATTAAATTGTGCAGGACATCAAACCGCAAATTAATGCCGTTGTTGTGGCGCATGCGCAGGAGGCCCTGCGGAGCGAGCGCCAGCGCACAGCCTCCTTGGAGACGGACATCGCGCGCCTGGAGCTGCAGCGCGGCGGCGGCGGCGCGGGCGGTGCGGGCGGCGCGGGCGGCGGCGGCCGGCCGGCGGGGGGCGGGGGCAGCGGCCGCGACCGCACCGTCCCCGACGACTTCCGCTCACGGTCAGCGGCCCCCCATTCCTTTCTTCAAAACTTTAATTATAAATGAGGCCATGCTTAATTTTTTGAAAATGTGACTAGTTTTCCCATCGGCAATTTCACATTCTAAATTTACTCAAAACCGGCCCCAAATGTTTTTTTTATATTCTTTCGGTTGGTGTACGCTTATAAATCTCGGTCCAAGTCGGATATTTATGCTCTTTCTGAATTTTCGAAATTTGTAAAAGTTAGAAATAATTCGAGAAAGTGTGTGCTGTTGTAGTAGAAATTTCACTACCCTGGTATACATTGCAATAATGAGTGTTCTTCCACACACACTAGTATTGACAACGACGCTCATAGTACTCAGAATAACTGCAAGTTCTGCCGGAAAGGAAAAGAGTCCTTCCAGAATGTCCAACTTTGCACCTAGGACTCATTAAATGTACGTTTTGAATCAAAAAATTTAACATCAAATGAAAATCAGTTTCCCAAACATAAATAATTCTTTCATTGCCGTGAAGAATTGACTGAACTTGTGTACTTTGAATTGCACGCGAAATTCATAAAATTAAGTTGCAGCTAGTTTGAGTCGAAGACAGAAAATTAGTATTCACTTCGGACGCCCCACCACCCTTGTAGTATTCCCCTTGCGGCGAGCCATATCCCCCCTCCCCCTTCTGCGCTGAAACAGTGGCTGGACGCATGCAGAGAGTATATAGACGCGTCTTTTCTCGGTCTTGCCGGTAGAAGTCGCATGATCGCAAGCACTGCTTCATACGGTCGCGATCGTGCGAAATCTAGCGGAACGACTGTGAATAATACGAAATGCCGTGACATATTCCATCGCGAAGATGGGATTTGAGTTATCTTGAGAGCTCTTCCTACAAAAATCGCAGTATAGTTGCGGGGACGATACAACCAGAGCCCCGACAAATTGTTAAACTATTTGTACAGGGGAATGCCAATCATTATCCCTATATTGTTCTTATTAGTTTGGATGTTAAAGGAGCCTATGATGCAGCCTGGTGGCCAAGCATACTCGGTAATCTGCGGCATATGAAATGTCCTAAGAATCATTATGATCTTGTGTGTGACTACTTTCAAAATAGGAAGGCCTACCTACATACGAACACACACACAATAGTAAAACAAATTCAAAGGAGCTGCCCTCAAGGATCATGTTGTGGACCAGGCCTTTAGAATATTTTATATA
This sequence comes from Acheta domesticus, assembly GCA_031308135.1. Lineage (NCBI taxonomy): Eukaryota > Metazoa > Arthropoda > Insecta > Orthoptera > Gryllidae > Acheta > Acheta domesticus. Next base: position 57,263,169 of record JAHLJT010002630.1, read on the forward strand.
ATACACTCCTGGCGTTAGATTTCACTCACAGAAGTGAAATTGTAGCGTTTGCAGATGATTTATTACTTGTGACAAAGGGTCATAGTATTATGGATGTGGAAAAGTTTGCAAATCTTGACCTGAAGAAAATTGAATTTTGGCCACAGGTCAACAAAATAAAATTTAATGATTCAACGTCGCAAGTTCTTCTTGTATCCAAAAAGAAGAAAATTCCAGATAAGACATTACATGTATACCTATATGATACACTTCTTAAACAAGTGGGTGTGTTAAAATGTTTAGGAATTTATATAGATCAGAAATTTGAGTTTAACAAACATATATATTACATTCAGGATAAAGCACTAAAAATTATTCATATGTTATCAAGATATACTAAACTAAACTGGGGCCTAGGTTACACAGCACTTAGTATTATTTACCAAGGAGCAAGTGAACCAATTCATACATATGGAGCACCAGTTTGGGAAGAAGCATTGAACATTCAAAAGAATATAAAAAAAAACCAAAGAATTCAGAGGCTCTTTAATATAGAAATGTCCAAAGCATACAGAACTCTATCACACGATGCCTCTTGTATTGTTTCTGGTATGGCACCTGTAGATATAATAATTTTCTTTAAAATCAAGATGTACAAAGCAACACATGGAGAAATTACATCCTATGAAAAGCCACTGGAACCAACCCAATGGAGACATCCGGCAGACACCATTTCTAATAAAGAAGTAACAGACCGCATCACATATGATATACAAATATACAGATGGTAGTAAAACAGGCAACAAGGCGGGAGCAGCAGCAGTGATATTTGAAGAAGACACTGAAATAATTGAATTAAATTACAGACTTGACGAAACATGTTCGAATAATCAGGCTGAAGAAATAGCAATACTCAAATCTCTACAAATGCTTCGCAATATAACAACCAATAAGAAAATAGTTGCAGTTAATACAGACAGTAAGATCACAGTGGGACTTTTAAAAAATAATTCTACCCAATAATAGAATCCATAGTTACTGAAATAAAAATCTTGGAAGAGTCTAACTGAATAATATATTTTGGATGGGTCAAAGCCCATGTAGGAATTCAAGGTAATGACCTGCACATCTCTGAGCAGGTGAGGTTATTTCGGGAAGTGCCAGACCAACAAAAATGTAATAGAAGTTCAAGAAGATCTCAGCCCGTAGATTGCGGTGTGAAAAACGTTTCCTTGAGGCCTTCGGTCTCAAAATTTTAGTTTTTAAGGCCACAGAACGCATCGTTTAGGAATTATTTAAAGATATAGATTGAAAATGCTGCCGAGTGCGTTGGGGGTTGCATTTGAAATGAATATTTCATTTTGTTCTACAGCGCCATGTAGGGGAGTTACAACAGAATTAACAGCACGTACACCTTCTGGTGAAAAATAAAAAAGTCCCAACTTTCATGGAGATTGGTCTTACGGTGTCGGAGTTTACCTCTTATACCAATATCCAACTTTATTCATGTAGATATCCAGCCGTGAAAGCATAGATCGTGGACGTTGTGTTGAGTGAGGCGGGCGCGGCGTCGGCAGGCTGTACCTGATGGAGGAGGAGAACGAGGCGCTGCGCGCGCGCCTGGAGCGGCTGCTCGTGGAGCGGGACGAGGAGCTGCGCACCTACGCCGCCATCTTGGACCCCAACAAGGCGCTCGCCACGCCCAAGCGCGCCGCCAGCTCCACCGGCTGCTCCGCCAGCCCCGCCCCCGCGCCCGCCCCAGCCCCCGCCCCCGCGCCCGTTCAGGCACCGGGGCACCGCAGGTGATTGTTGTAAGGGGCCGCGCAAATCTAATTCTCAATGTTGGATTTTAATATTTGAAGCCATAGAAGAACGATTTAATAGTGCAATTCTTGTTATTTTATTAGTTTAACAACCATTTACAATAACGAAGAATACACTTGAAAAGCGGGATCTGTGATGAAAAACTTTGCTGACATTGCCCCAGCTATTCAACAACTTCAAACAACATATAGAATCAGGAAACAGTGATTTTTTCCAATCTTTGTAGAACATGTATATATAGTGCTTATTTTGTTAGTTTTATTCGTACAGAACCAGGAAACAGTGATTTTTTACAGTGATTTTTTCTAATCTTTCTAGAACTTGTATATATAGTGCTTATTTTGTTAGTATTTTATTCGTTTAGAACCAGGAAACAGTGATTTTTTACAGTGATTTTTTCCAATCTTTCTAGAACATGTATATATAGTGCTTATTTTGTTAGTGTATTATTCGTATCCACGGAAACTGCCGGCGGGACCCCGCGCGCGGCACGAAGCGGCCAAGAGTGGAGAAAAAAAATACAGATTGGGAGAAATCTGGGAGAACCGCGGGCTGGAATCCGAGAGGGTTGGCCGGCGGGCTCAGGGATGGGACGAGCAGGTGCGGGTAAGTGTGGGCTGGCAGGAATTGGGGCAGGTGGGTAGGGGGAGGGTGGGCATGGGATTGAGTGATAGAGCAGGCATAGGGGCGGCTGAGTGGGCAGTCCGTGGGGTGGAGTGGGTCGGGGAGATAGACGGGTGAGCGGGAAGGGGGCTGGCGGGAACGGGAGTGAGTGAGAGGGTAGGCATTGGGGCTAGTGAGTGAGTGGTCATGGGGGCGGACGGGTAGGCGGGCGAGTAGGTGGGCTAGTTAGTACAGTGCGGGTGGACATGGGAGCGGATGAGCGGGCATGGACTGAGAGTGGGTGGGCAGGGGGAGGGTAGGCGGGCGATTATGGAGGCAGGTAAGAGACATGGATGCGTATGTGTGGACGTGCGGACGCGGCGCATACGCCGTGCGTGCATGCGAGCCTGTGGGCGGGCGTGTAGGGTAATTCTGTCATGGTAGCACAGAGCGGGAACACGTCTGTAGGTGAAGGAAATGATTGCAGAAGTACATCGAGAACTATTATGAATTTTGTGATCGTGAACATGTTATAAAGAGAACTGATGAACCGGTGTTCACCGATGATGTTGGCACAGTACGGCTAAACTGGATGTCTAGAACCATTAAACCGCCTCGGACGCGTGCTAACGTGCTACTCCAACGCCACGTCGATTCATTACTACTCCCGCCTTGCCGCATCGGGGAGTGACGGGTTAGCTTACTGACCTCTGAATCCCCAGTGCAAGGGCGGAAAATCCACGGTAGCTCTGTCATTACTGTGCTATATAAAATAATCTTGGCTGATGCCCGGGAAAATTAAATCCCTCCAACAACATCACGCTCTAACGAGATGTCACTTTCCCCCAACCAAACATTTCAAATATAGTTAACTGAGACCGCCATCTGGCGGAGAAAGTGAGAGTCAAATCCCGGGCGCATTTAGGGGACCGCCCGCGAACTGCGCCTCTTTGATAAAGGTCGCCAGAACCTCGTCGGAGGTGAGTTCCTGAGGGAACTGTGGTATCCCCCCAATCAGAGGAGGAGCTTGGGGTGACGCTCCACCGCTCCGCTAGTGGGGGGGCACAACCCCTTCCCTTCCCCTCACCAGGCGGCAGGTGATAAAACCCCGAGTCAGCAGCGACGCGGCCAGTCACACCAGGGAACGCTCTCTACAACGCGGCCATACGTGTACGAGTGCCGAGGACTATCAACACAGGAGATACGGCTCCCGGACGGAACGTGGGACAGCAGGCGGTGCCTCCCCGCAGGCTATTGCTCCCATCGGTCAAGGGTTCCGCGGCTGCTACTACCGCGGCCACGACTGGCCACCACCACCACCCGAGATAACAGCCTTATCAGCAACCAGCCGGCTACCTGGGCAGCCGGCTTATCAAGTTTACATCGGGACAAGGACGCCGCTCCGAAAACAATTTTAGTTGTATTATGTTGAGTTGTGTAAAGTGAAACATTAAAAAGTATTCTTGGACTTATGCGGTTGACTAACCTGATCCTGCAATCACTACAGAAACCTGGGTCAAAAACGTGGGTGTGGAACACTGCGTAAGAGCAGTCTCCCAGCTAACAATTCCGTACGCTAATACGACTATCCCTTCAGTACTGTCTCTCTAGAAGAAAGGAGAACAGTAGTAGGGAAGGGGAAGAAGAGTTGCTGGGGTATAGTGGGGAAGGTTCATTCAATCATCGTTAGGTGGCATGTGAACATTTTTACTTCTACTTTAGTTACAAGTTTGTTTTTATCCCTTACTATGCTCCAAGCGAATGAATCGACTCACTTCCGCAAAAGCATGGCGAACGACAATATGAACCCACTCGCGTAACGTCGTTTTTAAAACCTCATACTCTTAACGCGGAGATGACGCTTGTCTACGCTTGTCAAAGTTCGTGACAAAGTCGGGCTCTGAAGTACGGGGCAAACAAACATCCTTGAGTCTCTTCAACGCGCTTGTATGCCAAAATTCTTTTATGACAAACAGAAAGTTATCGTTTTCTTCATATTTTTCGCTTTCTTTCACCGATTTCGGCGGCGTCGGAAGCAGTTCGAGGACTGGGCATGATAAGGGAGAATTCCACATTCGTATCCCATTATATTCAATTGGTACATAGTATATTGTATAGTAATATTACTATGTATAGTACTATTATATACTATATTACTATGTATAGTACTATTATATACTATATTACTATGTATAGTACTATTATATACTATATTACTATGTATAGTACTATTATATACTACATTACTATGTATAGTACTATTATATACTATATTACTATGCATAGTACTATGCATAGTACTATATAGTAATATTACTATATAGTAATAATCATTTATTTTTATTTACTTAGAACTGAAAATAGACTTCATGTTTCCCCATTAAAGGAGAAGGCCTCTAGAAGTCAGAGTGTTTGTAGAGAGGGGATTCCCTGACCACGTGCCGTCCCCTGCAGGTCGTCGGGCTCTGAAGCGCGGACGGAGCGCAGGAGCAAGCGGACATCCGCCTCCGTGGGGCGCCTCGGGCGGGGGCAGGGGCCCAGGGCGCGGCCCAAGGAGACCTGACCCCCCGCCGCCAGCAACCTCTGCGACGCTGCAGCTCACCGTCAGGGCAGTCAAGGCGGAGGTCTTTCGGATCAATAAAGGATTTTATACAAAACGTCACCGATGTGTGTTTTTGTAACCTCTTTATAAATACGAAGGGTATTCAAAACGTTGAAAAAGAATTGCTTTGATGTTGCCAAACTAACGGAAAGGCAGGCTTCACATTCTTGTGGTATGGGGCTGGGCTAATGCCTTCTATTACTACAGGCCTAACAACTGTTTCTGTGACGTCAGCACATCTAGGCCTTTTTTGTTCTACGACTTAAACGTTAGGATAAATTCGAACACACATTGTTTTGCACAAACCCATTTTCCGAGTAAATGAAACAATTTTTTTATCGATAAACATTAGTTGTGTGTAAAATTGCATATTTAATGTAAACGGACGCTTGAATTAAGGCCATATATTATATAATAATTATTAATATGTCATCAAAGTATTGCATACTGTTTATAACATTAGATTATCTGGACATTCAATGAAAATACATTATTCCAAGTGTTTCCTTAAATGCGAATTAAAATGAGCTTGATGTAAATATTCATAATATGAAATATTCCAAAATAATTCTTAACATTGTACGTCGTCTGCCGTCAACACTAAGTTTTATCTGAAGTTTCGATCACTTTTTAAAATTAAATTAACTTGTATGATGTAAAAATGTAAATATTCAATTATGTGGAATGAGAAAGAGATAAGGAAACATTTTAAAGTGTTAACTACAACACAAACGTAAGGAACTCAAAAAGTAGTTTCACCAGTTTCGTATATATTTAAAACAAACGAATACAAATCAATAATTTACAACTAAGAAAATTTATTTTTCTTGTATCATTAACCAAAATTTGGCACTTTATTCTTCTCCAACACAATGAATTGTCACAATTAAGCCCACTAATTTGCTCGATGATCACAATCTGAAAATTTTCAAGACAAAATTTGTTCTTGCGTTCGCTTTCATTGAAAGGATGACATTAATTACATGTTGCCAAGTTTGATACTTCAATCTTTCTCGTATTTCTTCTATACTCTATCTTAATGTTATTGCTGAAGTTAAATATTTAGAACAAATCGCAAATATTGATGGCACTGCACCATCTTTTAATTTCGGTTTTCCTTGTGATGCTTGGAGTTTCTTTGCGTAGCATTCAAGAGGTTGTTGGATATCTTCTGGTCGAAAATGGGTTTCATAAACCTACAAAAATTTTATGAACGTTGGATATTATGACGATTCAATATTCACAACTTGTATCCATACACCATGAAACTGATTGTATGTAAATGACTATATAATTAAATGTTATGAAATTGTATCTTACATTTAGGTAGCTCACTTAAAAGGTTATGCACTGAAATCATTGCAATTTATATTGACGAGGTAAATGTTCGATTCATTTTATCAACATCTTTTCAATAAAACAAGTTAAATTTCTAATAAATGTGTCTAGAAGTCTTGTAAGCAATACACTAGTTTAAGCTGGCATACATTTTCTTTGATAAAATTAACATTTTTTCACGAAGATTAGTAAGTAGTATTCTAATTATGTATGTATAATTATGTATAATTCCTTTTATTAATTAATATATTTAACGTCAAAAACAATTAAAAGTTTTATGAGTTAAAGTGCTTAAAATGACTTCTAATGAGATTTTTCGAAAACTCAAAAGTATTCCGTGAAAAGAGTTTCAAATTCGGAATTAAAAAGAGCGCTTAAACGCATTTTCTTAAAAACGGCTCTGATTTTTCAAAGAAAATTGTCTTTTATGGCGACGTTTTACTGTTCTTTAATATTCTTAAAATATTTCCCTTCTACTATTACGCAACCGGCAAATATTAAGAAAATGTTAAAAAGATGTATTTTTGGGCGGCGATAGATGGTAGCTGGCAAGAGTATGTGGCAAATCCAAATAGCTAGCCGAGACTAAAGAAAATAGAAAACTAATTCGAGGAAGTCTGTTCCTTTCTTTACTACCACTAGTTATATTTTGAATGTGATATTTAAGGTGAATCAAATGTTATAATTTGTTTTTATTATAATTAGGTTTGTATATATTCTTTAAACAAACCATATTTGAGAAACTATATTGGCTTGACTTGGTTCTCAATCTTGAGTAGTAAACACGGTTGATAGTGCGTTGCTCTTCAAAGTAATCACAGAAAGTTCATAAGAAAAAAACAAACACTGGAAGATGTGGTTAACATGATCTTACCAGCTGATGTGGTTTGAATTGCATACGGCCAGGCGATTCTGGGTGTTTCCATTGCACGTATGACGATAGGAATCCAACTGAAAATAATGTATCCAAACTTCATCCAAGGTTAAAGTTCCGTCCAGAAATCTATCACCATTCAAATTGAATCAATTTTGATAGATACCATAGATACTCATAGATACTCATAGATATCATAGCGGAATTGGAGGGGAATAATTTGAAACTGGCTTATCGTGTATCACCCATGACACATGAGCTATACGTAAAAACAAAAAGCGAGAGAGTTTCAATTATGGAAAGCACACGATTAAGTGAGTTTTAATTGATTCAGGGAGTAATATAAACTTACTTAAGATAATAAGTTCCGTAAGTGTAGTGCATGTTATATCCTGGGAGGTAACGGAGTACATTCCCTTCTGGAGCGTGAGATTCGCTGCCGGCCTACCCGTCGGCTTGCCTGAATTTCACTCTCCAAGTATCTTCCACCAGCGGGGCACCGCCCCAACCGGGACAAGCTAAGAGTTCCCGACTGGTCTCTCCCCATGCGTGTGATAGTGTAGTGCAGGTAAGTGTACGTTTGAACAAAGGAAGGGACAAGGATGAGGTAGTTATCGGACAAACCATGGTAACTAGCGTTTAGTGAAAGCAATCTCTGAAATTCATCTCCAGACACCGAACCTCAACCTTGATACGTTGACAGAACCATAATTTTTGCCGCAGTCTGTTTAGGAAACTTAAGAACCTCCCGGTTAAAGATGCAGTTTTTCATTGTTTTCATACGACTGTTGTCAAGGAGACATCAACAAATTGCTTCATTATCATATACGACAAATTTACTGGCAACGCAATATTATTTTATGAGAGACATATTGCTTAAGAAATTCGAACGATACTTCACAAATAAAGAGTTTAGTCTGAATAATGGATTAAAGAAACTCATTCATATAAACTCTCTCATTACATTATCCCCTTTTTAGCTCGCGCAATCGGAGAAAGCTCATGGGTAAAAAAAAATATTTTGTAATTGTTGCAACTGTCCTCCCAAACAAGTGTTGTCGTAACCGTGGTAACAGTTTGCTACCCGTGGCAAGTCGACTGTTTTGCCGCTTTCGTGCGTGAGGCGCCTACAGCCGGTCAGGGCAGTTTGAGACTCGAAGCCGGACTCAGCGCCATCGTATTTTGTAAGCAACTACTCAAACTCTACGGCTCTACAGTTAACACATTCAGGTCGTAGCCTCAGATCAACTTTTCTCCATCACAGGTGGTAAGGTTTTGGAATATATTTGAAGGGTCATATCTTCTACACTAAAACACATAGAAGCAAGATAATTTTTATATTTTAAATTATACTTTTAAAAAGTACTAACTTTTATCTGTATATTAATAGTTTAAAAATATTAATGTAAATAACACAAGAAACTGAGTTCGAAAAAAGGTTTAAAATGTTTGTTTTATTGAAATTGATGTAGATTCTTCCTGTTGATCCTGTTATATGATTAGATGCGTAGATGGTACGAATAAATATGTATTTTGACCATAAAGGATCAATGAATATTGATTTCAGGAATTAAAACTTCACTATAAACATATTTATTTTTGGCTCAACGTTTCGTACGTTTAGTACGTGCCTTGTGAAGAGCAATACAATGGCAACGGTTGACAATGGTATACAAATTCACATAAAACTATGGAATACAAAATTATGCACATAAATATTTACATTGTAAATACAAATAGAAATATTTACATTTGCAAGTGCAATATGTACATGGTTTCTTGAGCTCTGGGATGTGTTCCAGTTCACAAACATATTAAGTTAAATTATGAATACATGAATCAACGAGCGTTTTCGGAAGAATTACTAATAAACTATTCGTTCCCATATAATAAAAACTATTTTCAAAGGCAAATTACATAGATACAAATTTATGCTACACATGAAACCATAATGAAAAGACATGGGTGAGCTATTCTGCAGCCTATCCGGCTTCAGCCAATGAGCTTCATACTCCAGTTTGCGTCACAATATTAGCGGGAGTATGAAATGTAGGCATATATCAAAATTAGCACCTTCATACATGTCATTGAAACGAACTTTTAACTACACCATGGTATTTTTGTTGTTGAAAATTGTAATTTTAAGCCATTTTAAAATGTTTCTCCCTGGCTCTGTTCGCTTGCCATGCAGCATGGCACCCAGTGTCTGGCCTAAGAGCGTTCTAAGGGCTCCATTTAGCACTCCTTTAGCCCTATTGGGTTGGTCTGGATTTTCAAACGAAGAGCCCGTGTTGTGCTCATGTGGATCGTGACGTGTCAGGTGCTGCGCAGAACGATCAAAAGTTGATGCGCCGGATCAGCTCACCCATGTACTACCGCGCACGTTTTCGTATTCCTCCAGCTCCGTAGTTCTCGCTGTGTCCGGCACTATAGAAAATCTGAGCCCCACTCGGAACGTCATGGCTCAATTTGCAGTGATGCCCAACTTCTTCCTTTGCTATGCGGACTTCTCTGTTTTCCTACTTTCTTCTTAACGACCTCTACTAACCGTTCTTGTTACTCTTGTTCTTCTAGCTACTCAATAGTTTCTATAATTATTATTTCTTCAGAATTTAAAAATCTTCCGTTGTTTCTCATGTCTATCTAATCCAAGACGTGCTATTACACTTCGTTTTCTGTCAACGAAGTTGACATCTCTGCATTGCCGTGACGTAGATCGAACCCGCCTTTCCCCGCTGTGAAGTATCAAGAACTAGAGGTGTTGCAACGGCACGTGCTTCCTCGCCCATAATTTCAAGCAAAATTACGCTAAAAGTAATCAAATTTTCAAAAAATTGTACTTGATATTTTTCAAAACCTATCTTTAAGGAAATATTTCAATAAAGGAAAAAATTATCTATCTTTAATATTTTAGTTGTAGGATGACTCCGAAAACATTTTGAACTTTTACAATTTCCAAAAATCAGAGTGTTCAACGGATATGAAATCTGCACCAATCACTTAAACGTCCTTCACATTATCCAACAAAAAGTAATCGAAAACATTGGAACAATATTTTTGAAAATTTGGAAAATATTTCAGGGACTTCATGTAAAGTACTCCCAAGATTAAAATATCGGTTTCAAATGCAAGAGATCACATCAGCGATTTAGCCGCTAACGTTTTTCACAGACGGACGGACTGTCGATTTGCCGTCAATCGATTGTTCGGTATCAAGGACCCACAAAACACGGATTCTGGCACGGACTCCACGTATTAGAGAATTTTTCATTTTAAATTAAGCAACAAGATTTATCCACTTTTTCGTGGCCAGGGCCCTGTAATATGAGTTTTTTCTGCGGAAAATTGGTCGTTTCTTCGCGCAGCATTACATAACTTTCTCTCCGCCGCGTAAGCGGTAGCAAGAAAGGAAAATGTGTGCGATTAATACTTCCATCATGCTTCAACCATGTGCCTCCAGGTTCGCGCAGCGCGCGGGCGGGCTGGAGTCCCTAGATACATAAAGTAGCGCATTCCATAGTTTTATCGACCCCGCCATTTTTTATCTAGTGGCCAGGAGAATTAGAACTGTGGGATATTGTAAGTGTTGAGAACCATAAATCAATTTCAAATCAATAATCTTAAACATTTCTATAACGTCATCAATTGTTATAATTTTCCTCCAGCTTTCAATGTTGCCTTGTGGGGCTATCGAGGGAGAGGATAACAAATGGCGGCGGTTGCGCTTCTGCCTGTATCAGTGGTATCAAGGTCTTCTACTGGTGGCAGTGGCACGTGTCGTGGCTGCGTAGCATGCCACGAGCTTCTGTGCGCAACTAGCGTCGGGAGAGGAAACTATCAGTAGTAACCCACCGTTTTACAATAGGGATGGCGTTGCCTCTGGTGGCGGGATGATGAACTGCGTGGAGGGGCGATTTCGTCGTGGCACTCGTGCCAAGGACTTCCGCTCGTGGCATCGACCTTGACAACTCTGCTCCACATGTAGGGATGCAGGCGCGCTCTGGCGCCCGCGAGCGCAAGCGGCACGTGGAGCTGGAGCTGCAGCGCTCGCGCGCGGTGCGGCGGGCGGCGGCGGAGGCGCGCGCGGAGGCGTCGGCGGGGGCGGCGGCGGCGGCGGAGGAGGAGCAGGCGGCGGGGGATGGCGAACCCGCCCTCGACGACATCCCCCTGGGCGACCGCGGGCCCAGGCTGTGGGGACACGCGCGCGGCGAATACACGCGTATGTCTCGGCGGAACTCCCCTACCGGCTGAAGTGGTTCATGTATGCGATAGTCGCTCGCAAAAAGTTATCATTAGCGGTTCTTGGACCATGCTCTAGAAATTTGTAACATTTATTCTGAGACATGCTGCGTATAGAATTTACCAAGGCGCATGCTCTTTGGCGAAAAGTTATCATTTTCGATACCTAAACATGCTCTAGAAGTTTGTAACATTTGTCCTCAGCCAACGCGCTTACTCGAAGGCAAAAAGTTATCATTTTCGATTCCTTAACATGCTTAAGAAATGTGTAACATTTATTCTGAGACACCTGTGTAGATAATTAGCCAACCTGCTTACTCGTTGGAAAAAGTTATCATTTTCAACTCCTCAACATACTCTAGATATCTGTAACATTTATTCTGAGACATGCTGCGTAGATAATCAGCCAACGCGCTTACTCGTTGGCAAAAAGTTCTCATTTTCAACTCTTCAGCATGCTCTAGAAATTTGTAACATTTATTCTGAGACATGCTGCATAGATAATTTACCAACGTGCATGCTCTTTGACAAAAAGTTATCATTTTCAACACCTCAACATGCTCTAGAAATCTGTAACATTTATTCTGAGACATGCTGCGTAGCTAATCAGCCAACGCGCTTGCCCTGTGACTGAGCAGCTTCGACCGCAGAGCCCCGCGTCTACCGCCCGCTGTCGGAGCTGTCGGCGGAGGAGGTGTCGCACGTGTACTTGGAGCAGAGCTACCCGCAGCGCCTGCGCCGCTACAAGGAGGGCGTGCGGAGGGCGTGCGGGCTGCACGTGTGGACGTGGGACGACCTCACCGGCCGCTTCCCCTGCCGCCTGGCCGACACCTACGCGGTCCCGCCCGCGAGCCACGAGGAGGAGAAGAGGTTGGTAACACCTGCAAGTGGTACGGAGGTGTTACGAATAGAACTTTCTATCTAAATCTATCTAATTCTATTCTAATATATTTCTTTCTATCTAAATCTATTTAAAGTGAATAGGGTAGAACAAGATTTTACTCGCGCACGTAAATTAAATATGCGTACGTACAAGAGGATAAAATAATACTTTATTTACGAAAGTAACTTAAATACCCATTTAACGTTTGCCAGAGAGTAAAACAAGATTTTGTCTAGAAAAGTAAATATTATTTACCAATGAAAATTAATTAGAACTTCTTTAAAATACTACCTGAGAAATATTTTATTCACCACATTCGCTAATTACTTATTTAAAATTTCAGAGAGTAAAACAAGATTTTATTGCCAAATGAAAATAATTAGCTACTCAATGTAAGAAGAACTAGATGGCTGACAATTCCGGAAAGTGAAATACATATTTATTCATGAGTAGGGCCCGGATAATTATGTACTAAAAATTAGAAAAATATGTTCTTATATATGTATTATACTGTATAGAACTATGTACTAAATAGTAAGAAATATGTAACACATAAATTATTGTATCAATTCGTTTTAATAAAATAATTTGGTCTGTAGACTTAATATACTCGTAAAGAACAAAATTAAAACATAATACTACTCATAATTCTGCTATTTACAATGATCTCTGTAACAATGAGAAACAAATATTTGTTTCAAATGCTTAGAAACTAGCTGAATTTGACGTCGCCGACGTTTTAAACTACCTTCGGTTGTTTGAATTTTTTTTCTTTCTTCGTTCTTCTTCGACTTTGTCTTCATCTTCTTTGTCTTCTTCGTCGTCGTCGTCTCGTTCGACGACGAAGGAGGAGGAGGCGACGAAGAAGAACGAGAAGAGAAGAACCTTCTTCGTCGTCTCCTCCTCCTTCTTCGTCGTCTCCTCCTCCTTCTTCGTCGTCTCCTCCTCTTTCTTCGTCATCTCCTCCTCCTTCTTCGTCGGCTCCTCCTCCTCCTTCGTCGTCGTCGTCTCCTCCTCCTTCTTCGTCGTCTCCTCCTCCTTCTTCGTCGTCTTCTTTTTCGTCGTCTTCTTCTTCGTCGTCTCGTTCTTCGTCGACGTCGTCTTCTTCGTCGACGCCGTCTTCATCGTCTTCGCCGTCGTCCTTGTCTCTCTTTCTATTTTTCTCTTCGTCGGTATTGTTACAGGAATTTAATCAACGCCACCAACATCTAATTAGGTGGCGTTGATTTAGTTCCCGGCATACTCAAGATCATAGCGCCAAAACACGAGAAACCACGTTTTTGGAAATATCGTAGAATTTTATGGTCATATCTGGAAATATATTATCAGTTCCCCGTCAGGAGGCCGAGGCGCTTCACATGAAACTTCGTTTGTCTCGATTGATGGATGGTAAGTGGTCTACCCGTGAGAGACGGAACGGCTCATCCGCAAGCATGCACACGAGGAGTTTATTCAATACTATATAGGGATAAAATTTTTCCCTATCTGTTCGAGGGCCTTGTACCGACCAAGTGTTCCACATCGCATGAAGTTACTGGTGTATATTTAAACTTTCTCCCAACATGTCACTGTTCAGTGCTATTCACGGATTAGGGAATAAAAACAATGCTGATTGATATTTAATCAACTGACTCTTAGCACGCATTCCGCATTCTTTAATAATGTTCTTACCCAAGACGCTAGACTTCTCTGAAAAGATAAACCAAACTTTGCCTTGGCAAATTCCCAGTCTGCGTTACCATAAGGTTTAAGCCAATCGCCGTGAATTATTTTGTGTCCTTTTTATCGAAAAATTGCAGTGACACAAAATGATTTTACTTTAGGTTTTCACCTCACAGAGATACTCCAGTGCAACAAACGGGAAAAGAAAACGGTCAATGGCGCTTTCTGAGCTGCGTTGGTGCGTGTAATTTTTGGCGAAGGATATTAAGGTAAAGGGAGACCTCAGGAAAATGCGTTGTGGGCGCGAGTTATCGTCTATCTAATTTTCATACAACCAACTTCATTTCTGAGCAGTGTTTGTTCTCTATTATATTTGTACTGAAATCTAGACACTAGCTTTGGAATGCAACAACGCCTTGCCCTTTTGTAGAATTCTGCGTGCTACAATATCAACATGTGCCAATTTAGAGAGAAGGCTGCAGAAATTTTTTTGACAATGTTGAATTGTTTGTCTGGGTGATTCCTTATCAGAAATATGTCTGATAAATAATAAAGAATTAGACAAAAATAATGCAGAAAAACGGAAATGTTAAGAAATATTTAAAAACATGTACTTTTGTGTAAAATATGTGAATATATGTGCTTTCGGGTAAAATATGTAAATATATGTAATAAAAAGTCATCGGTTTTAGGGTCTAATCGACATGAAATGTAAGTATATCGAGGTTTTGACTTGATAGAGTTAACTTATAGTAATTACATAATTATCCGGGTCCTATTCATGAGTAAATGATGTTCCATTTTTCTTCTATGCAGACATTTCTTACGACAGGTTTTTAATGAGTTCATTCATATTCATTATTAATATGTAAACTAATCTTTATTGTGCTCGAATTGGCAACATAAGCGTGATTTATTTGTGGAATTTAAAAAAATAAAACATCAATCTTATTAAAATAATGTAAGACGATTTACTGAGAAATTAAACGTACGTATCTTTTGCTGTTTAGTGAAAATAAACATTATATAGGGCCTATTTCATTTGAATTGAAACTTGTTCAGAATTATGATAGTAAAAATTATAATTTCCGTAACTGTGAAAACGTACTTCTCCAAAACTATGTAAATTATTTATGTTGACCCCTGACGTTGACATAATTACATTGCTGCTGCTGAACTGCGTTATATAAACATTTATTTAAAAATAGAATTATCTTATTAAGAAATTTAAAATGCCCATTTCTCAAATTATTTTCGAAGTATTCCTTATCATGGATTACTTGCTTCGAAATGATTAATGTCTCTCTTTCTCAAACCACTGAAGTACGAAAGTAAACTTGTAATAGAAACCTTTTGAAATCGTCGTTTCAGCTTCATTTTTCAAAGTGAGTTCCTGTTTTATTTCACTCTTGATTTTTCTGATAACACAATTTGACAAATATTTATTAAAGTTTTATAACACTAATTGGCACAAAAATATATATCGCGACATTCTGGTTAACATTTACTCTCAAAGATCTCTCACTATTTCATCTATTTGTTTCTTTCTTCGTATTACTTAATAAAATCGTCAAATTATAAAAAAATTAAACCTAATAGAGTGTTGAATAAATTTATGCAATGTATTCGTTGGTCATATATGATTTACTGACTCGTGAATTTTAGGGTATCGTAAAACCGATTATATCTGACTTGTATGATAAATGTTATTCACTCATGCAATTTTTACCTTTCGGATACCGTCATTACCTTTGGAGCGAAACGATTTCATTCGTGAATACATATTATTTTACTTTGTTGACTATAAATTGCTATTTCCTTTTCTTGTTTTCCAGCACTTTAAAAGATATATTTTAATAAACAATTTACGGAAGACAGTAAAGAATTCTTTGTCAAAGAACGTAATGACAAAACAAGTCAGCTTGAATGAAGCAGAGCAGTCTCTTTAAATGAAGTATAAACATGATTTTATAAAAATTGATATTGATACAAACTTCTTAACCTAAAAACCCTAGGTATTACAAAAAAAAATTGTGTATCCTTTTCTGGGGTTTCCTCTAATCCTTTTTTTTGCAATGTAGGTTAGACAAGAAAATGGTGTCCTCCGAGAAATTGCAAATTACCATTCGACAGATCCGCGAAGATCTCGAAGATGAAGAGAAAGAACTGGAGATGAAGTTTTTGAAATTGGAAGAAAACATGAAACGAAATGCAGATGAAGATTTAGATGGTTATCAATTGGACGAAACAGAGAAACTTGAGAAAACAAACGACGAGACACCGGCGACTTCGGGTGAATCTTTGAAAGAGAAGCTGGGAAATGGGAATATTAATAGTGACGATGGAAGTTCTGAAGATTCGAAAAATGGAATTACAATTTTTGAAGATCTAGTTCTTTCCAACTCCAGACGTAAAGATTTTATTCCAGGCAGAGCCACCTTGGAACGAGCAAAAATTCGGGAACGCCAAGCGGAAGAGAAAAGACAGCAAGAACTTCTAAAGGATGAGAAGAAAGTAAAGAGATCATGCATGAGGATACAGCGCCCTCGATATATGAATCCAGATGCACGAAAACGTACTAACGATTCTTCTTTGTCTGTCACAAAAGCTGAAATTAATGCCTGTGACGAAAAGCAATTCCCAGTTAGAAATATATCGAAAATTCCAGCCCCTCAAGCCAAACGTAGGTTCCCCAGAGATAATAACGCCAGTTCAAACAAAGTCATTCCACCGCGCACGAAAGATGAATCAACTGGTGTTGGCGCAAGACACGAAACCAAGTCCCAGATACAGAAGGGTCTGCCTTATAAAAATTCAAAAGTTAATCCCAATTCCAGCCATTGTTTTCGTCGAGCGGGTGGTGACAATTTAGAAGTCGATGTTCCTTGCACGAAATTCGTGTCAGCTCGTGCAGATACAAACTACACAGAAAAGCTCCCGTTTACAAGGAAGCTTGTGAGGCAAGGCTTGAAAGCAAGAATTCCCAATAATTGTTTTCAGAAAGTAGACAATAGCAATCTCGATCTTGGTGTCAGAAGACCATCCTCCATTGACACGGAATTAGAAAGAACCAAGAAGGGTATGAAAACATCAAATGTCCATGGCAAAAAACAGTATTCTACGGGTTCGAAATAAAAATCTGAATCATAGTGACGCCAATCACGTCATTATTGAAGAAACATTTGAAATAAATTTCACAGGGAAGTTTCCAAATGCATGCAATATTTACAATGAAAAGAATATTGGGCCAGGTAGTCATCCCATTTTGTGTCATGAAGATGCATCCCATGACGTTGAAAAGCTGTCCGAAAATGGAGTATGCTTTCCATCACTAGTCAAAGCACAAAAGTCTATTTTAAAAGTTCCTCATACTGCTGTTGGAAATAAACCCACTTCAAACGGTTCTGATACAACTCTTCCTCCAGGATCCTGTATCAAGTCCCAAGGTAGTAAGACCAGTATTTCTTGTACTTCACCTAAAAAAATGGTAAAGCATGTTCGGTTCGACACTTCACCTCCCACTTACTATCCTCAGCCATGTGACGACCACGGAAATTTCTACGAGATTCTTCATGCGTAACTACTTTCTTTTACCAATGTTAATTTTACTCTGTATTTTCATGGTTGATTGGACATTTTTTCATTCAGTATTATTATTTTCTTTAAGCTGTTTGTTCAATCAAAATGTGCACGCTAAACTTCCCTACTCAGCATCTACTCATCATCTACAAATATGGTGCATCACACACTGATGCATCACATTTGTATGCACCAAACTAATAACTGATTTTTACACGTATTATTATTTTTCAAAATGTATCTACTGACATATTTTTATCAAAAATAAAACATAATTATTTAATGTTTTGTTTATTTCATTTGACACTAGTGATACAGAATGTCACATTACACCTGCCAAAGACCTGGCAAGCTTCAGCATAAAATGTAAATATGTAACGGAAAAGTGTGTTGGAAACAATTCTTGAGCCAGAAATGCGTCAAGCTAGAAACATTGAATACAGTTTCAGGAAGGATTTCTGAAAAATGCATGATAGTGATAGGCCAAGTATATACGAGCCATTGTACAGCCCCATTTATAGAAATTAATCAATTCTAATAATATAACCATGCCCTAGATTTGTCTTAGAGAACTATGGCAAATTTTTCATTGATTACAAAATATGCAATTAACATTCAGCGCCAATGTTTTTAGACTAAAGAAGAAAAAATACAGCAAATTTATTGAAGAAGCAATACAAATAAATTGACATATTCAAACATTCCTCCATTTGCTTAAAAGTAAAAAAAAAATCATTCTGGATCCCAACTTCCAAAGGCCACCACACACGTCACGACGGATCTGTTGGAGCGTAATTTAATTTTAAATGCAATTAGATTTTGCGTGTTTCTAACCATCCTAGAAGAGACAAACATCCAAAAATGTAACACAAAATTC
This sequence comes from Acheta domesticus, assembly GCA_031308135.1. Lineage (NCBI taxonomy): Eukaryota > Metazoa > Arthropoda > Insecta > Orthoptera > Gryllidae > Acheta > Acheta domesticus. Next base: position 57,281,629 of record JAHLJT010002630.1, read on the forward strand.
AAAGAGTTCTCATTTTCTAGAACACTGCGGGGGAACAGAACGGGTATAAGTTCAAAAAAATATTTTTTTGTTTTTATTTATTTTAAATGTTTCGAAGTTTTCTGCGAAATTTGATATTTGAATTATTTCAATATCTTGACTAGAAGTATTTTATTTTATTTTTTTCTAAGTTTTGGAGTTGAGATTCCTTGTCTTTTTAAATCAATATGGCGTCTGATTAGCTGTCAAAGTTTGACAATTAAATTATTTTTCGTACAATATTCCTTTTAAATTTGTCTCCAGTATCAATTGTGTGTTCATTAGTTGACAAACCTTCAGTTTGGCGTCTTCAGAGCATTTAACGTAACAGATTTGTTATTGTTTGGAGTGCAAAGTACATATATGAGTCTTCACGTGCGTTTGCTGTGAGGTGTTTTGTGTTTCTTTTTCCGGTAATTAGCTTCGACTATGCCTCGCTTTAGTAGAAGAGTGTTCAAACGACGTGTGCCTTGGCAAAAGAGGAAGGGTATTGTGAACAGTGTTGTGGAAAAATGTGATTCAACGCCGCCTTCATCTAACCTCAACAGTGCTGGAACGCCAAATTCGTCTCAGAGAAAGTTACTGAATGTCGACAGTAATTACGACGAATTAGTGAAGGGCAGTGAACAATATGAAATTATGGATGTTTCTATACATGCAGCAATTTTAAATGAACGCATGTTGTGTAAACAATGTGCCTCAAAAGGGTTGGATTTCAATGAACACAGGCATGTGGACATGCTGCGGATGTAGAATTAGATTGTAAAAATTGTAAATACACAGTAAATTTTAGTTCTTTATAAAGTGTAAAAATGGAAAATACTGACATTTTTAATATAAATGTGAGACTGGATTATAGCCTCAGGTGCATTGGAAAAGGGTCAGCTGGGAGTGATATGTTGTGTGGGCTAATGAATTTAACTGCACCTCCTTCAAAGTTTGAGAAGTACTGGGTTCTGCTGCATATGATTAGTATTGTGACCGTACTTACCTTTACCGGTCTCTAGGGATGCACATATCATAAAATTTTGATTCATTAGGGTACAGGAAGTCTTTTAGGGGGATACTTTAACCAGCATGTCTGAATTCGATGAATATATTATTACACAGACAGGATTTATTAAGAATAACAATTTACATTAATAACACAATTTACATTACTGAAATGATCGCAGATCATTGATGAATACTAATTAAACGATTTACATTATATGTCTCTGATTGTTCCTATTATTTTACATTTCTTATTCCCGTTCATGATACTTCCATCTCTCTGAAACTACATGCCTTCCGCTCTCATCACAGACACTGTTGCCTTTCTTTATTACTCCGATGAGCATCCTGAACCGGCATATCCCATATCCGACCCCCATCCATTCTTATTCTTAACTATCGTTACTTATCTGAGCCTTCCACTATTGCTGCCTTCCGTGCGATGCGACGCCACGTGCCGTCACCCGAAGCCGCTGCCGCGAGGTGGCCTTGGCGCCGCCGTCGCTCTGCGTCTGCACACGTGCCGCTAACGGTCCGTCCTCGCACACCGGCGTTGTATCGCCGCCAATTTCTCTTCCCACACGTCGGAATTCCAGTTTCGGCTCGCAGGCCTCCACAACTCGGTTCCGCACCCGCACAGCTACACCGACGTGTTGCAATTGCAGTATCGCCCACGTGTCTATTCAATGTTGCACTTCTCTAGCCAAATTTCGTGATTATGTCTTTTCGAACACACGTATGACAATCCTTAATCACTTTCATCACTGAGTTTGTCACACTTCTCCTTCCTTTGACCCCAAATTGCCTCGATTACTCCCGATTTCTTCCATAACATCATCACATCACTCCTCTCTCGCCATCTCCCCTCGTTACCTGTCCACCGTTCGCTCCCGACTGACTTCCGCTCGATGAGTCGCCACGAATCCCTCGTTCCGGGAGCTCGTTCACGGCTCCGGTTTGATTTACCCCACGGTCGATTCATTGTCTGCGCGCCACTTTCAAATACTGTTATTTGCCTAATGATGTTGTTTTGACCGTACGGTCAAAATATGAATGAAGCACAAGAAGAAGCAGTTGTTTTAAAGAATAAGAATGATCGTGACATAAGTGCAACTTTCGATGGCACCTGGCAAAAGCGAGGTCAAATGTCAAAAAATGGTGTTGTGACAGTGACCAGTATTACCACAGGGAAAGTTATTCAACGTGCTGTTATGTCCAAACATTGTGTGTGTCCTGACAAGGACAAAAAAATCATGAAAAATGCAAGGCCAATTTCCAAGGCAGTAGTGAAAATATGGAAGCCACTGGTGTTTGAAAGCTTTTTAAGCGGTCTGTCAATTGGCACAATTTAAGACAACAACAATTTATTTTTAGGGGATGGCGATTCCAGAGCTTTCAATGAAATTGTGAATTTTAAACCGTATGGAAATGATGTGACTATTCAAAAACTGGAATGCATAGGTCACAACCAGAAAGAAATGGGATCACGTCTGAGTAAATTAAAGTTCACATTGAAAAGGACATCACTTAGTGATGGCCAGTCTATCAGTGGAAAAATAGATTGACAGACTGGAAAATTATTATGGTCTAGCCATAAGGCAGAATGTTGATAGCGTTGAGAAAATGAGAAAAGCTATTTGGGCTATTTTTTTCATAGTGTCAACACATGATAATCCTAGTCATGGATTGTGACCGGCCGGTGCTGACAGTTGGTGCAAATTCAACAAAGGAAAGGTTACTGGTGAAACATATCACAACAATAGATTGTCTGTTACTGTAATGGTTAAAATGAAACCTTTTTTCAGAGATTTGTCTGATCCCACTCTTTTGAAGAAATGTTTGCACGGTCGGACACAAAATCCAAATGAGTGTGTCCAGAATGTAATTTGGAATTGTCTCCCCAAAACCACTTTTATTGACATTGATACATTTCACTTTGGAGTACATGATGTCATAGGCACATTCAATAAAGGTAAATTATCAAGTGTCAAGTGTTACAAGCATTGGGAACTGATGCTGGTTGCAACATTGTAATGAAGAGATTAGACACACCAAGATTAAGAAATGCAGAAAACAAACGTTTATAACTCACTAAAGAAGCCAAAGAATATAAAAGGGGCATCAAGAAAAAATTATTAATGGAAAATAAAGTTGATGCTGATGAAACTATCTATGGTGCTGGCTTGTTTTAATGTGGCAACTTTAAAGTTGATTTCCCGTACGTTTACTTTTTTTAGTTCATAAGGAATATTTTCTCAGCTTTGAGTAATGCTATAAGAAATGTAATAAGACTTTCAGTATGCAAGACTTTCAGTGATGCAAGTATTATCCACTTGCTCATGCTGTTATAGATAGGTTATGTACAATATAAAAAGTTTTAGTAGAAATTGGGCAATGAAAAATGCTTTAAAAATTGGTATTAAATAAAAAAGGTATAACTTAAAAAATTAAATAAATTTTCACTTAAAGGTAGCATCAGGCTAACAAGAAAGGTCCTATTTGTTACCTCTAAAAAATTCATATTTGTAGGTGAAGAACTTTCTGAGAAAATGTTCCCTAAGTATGGCTTGATCTAGCATTGGCAGCACAGGGCGTTCCGTTCCCTCTTAAGAAACATCCACTTTCCCCCTGCTTACTTCCCTACATGCTCCGCACGTATTAATCTGGCATTGTCATAGAATATTATATTTGCGAAGAATATTTATAGATGTTTATTTTATGAAGAGCATTAATATAATATAGGTATGTTACTAAGGTAGATGGTAACTGTGTATGAGAGACTCATGAACAATTTGTGTTGTACAAAATGCATGAAGTGATGTTTCTTGAAAAATGGAAAAATTTTGTTCTGTTGTTGGTTTGATTGTTCTGCTAAGAATGTGTAATTTATAATATTAAGAAACTAACGTAACAGAAATTAAACTGAAAATTCAAAGATTAAATACATTTCAGCTGTTGAGAGCAAAAGTGGTGTAAGTCCAAAAACATACTTTCCGGAAAATGACGAAAAACGTAAAACTATAATGCGTAACTACTGGTGTTACAGAATAGCACCAGTAGAGTTTCCACCGTTTTTTAACATTATATAACTTTCCCCATACTAACCCATTTACTAAACTTTCCCTATACTAGGAAACAAAACTTAGAACTTGGGAAATCCTCATTTTGTAACAGAGCAATTAGAGATTGGAACAGTTTGCCAGCAGCAACTGTCAAGGCCTTTCCTCTAAGTACACGTAGTTTTAGAAATAAATTAGAACAAGCTGAGAGTAATAGAAGTTAAATAAGTTACTAAGTGCTGTGAAGTGCTGGTTAGTGTAATTCAATGCAAAACAGTGAAGTGTAGTGAACGTGATAAATGCCTTTTTTCATTCTAATTTAGCCAATATCCATGTAGATCGTACTGATTTTTATTATCACCAACATAATTATTGTAGTAGAGTTCATAGTAGAGTAGAATAATAGTAGAGTTGAAGTAATTGTTATAAAATTTAATATTAGAGAGAATATGATTATTGCATCGTTTTGTATTGTACTCTTTTATTATCTTATTATTATTGTAATTATTGTTAATCAACTGCCACCGGGTCCTACCCAATTGCAGTTCAAATAAATGTATGTAAATACTAGTTATATTACTCCGTATACAGGATGTCCAGAAGCTCCCGTTACAAAAAAAATACCAAAAATTCTGTGTTGCCAGACATGAAGAATGGCAGGTCCAGTTTTTTCGAAAAAAATTTTGTCTTTGAGAAAATTGAGTTTAAAAATCACTTCCGGGGCGCGAAATTCAAACCGGCCGCAACGACACTGCAGACAGCGGCGTCACCTTCTGCGCTAAGCATTTCCTCGTTTCTCCGCGTAAACGGTGAAACAGTCGAGTAATATTCTGGAAAGCATCGCGTTGCTTACACTAGATTACTTAATAGTATCAAGTATTTGCAGGTTCTATTCAATAAATATTTTAAATGTACGTACAGAATATTGAGTTCTGTTCAAAATGATAGCCACGGTACACGGCGGCGTAAACATAAATGATGAACACGATCCAACATTTATGAAAAAGATTGAATCTCCTGGAATGCTCATATTGTTATTTTTGGCACATATTAATATGAACTAGTTCTTTGTGCTTAAGATTGCCACGTAAATTATAGTCTCCTGTAGATTATTCTAAATATCGTGATACACTAAGAAGCTTTTAGGAGATAAAATATTCGTTAATGAAAATACTGAGTTTATTGATTATCTTTGGAATTTGAATTGATTCTCCCGGCTGTCATTTTCTGAATTCTCAAACTAACGATAGCCAGCTTTGAACTTCTTAATAACCGCTGGACGGTTTATCAAAGATGTAGCCCCAATTGATGGATATCAATATTTCCCTCCTCAAAAATATCTTTCCTAAATAAAAATATATGTTCGTGCCGTAAAAGATCCATGAACTTTAATACCACCCGTCAAATATTATTTTAGCTTAAGTAATATGTGCTACAGTAAGAGCACTTCCTGCTGCCGCAGCGAAAGCGTTCCGAAATAACTGCTTTTGCAAAATATGCTAAACTGTTGTACGTGGGACATCGAAGTTAAGGCAAGCGGCCTGGACTATCCATTTCTGGAAGTTGAATGACCATTCTACCCGCCGCTTTGCTTTTCCAGATGCAAGATGAGAGCATGTCTTTCTCCCAAATCCTGGAGTTACTTCGTGAAACCATTTCATAAGGCAGTTGACAGCTACTCGGGAAAAGTATTCTTTGAGTTGTTTTGTTTCTTTGAGCTTGCAATGTAGATAGCAGATACGTACACAAATGAGTAACGACCATTTCTTCAATTTAATTCTTCGAAGTTACTAAGTAGTATAGAATGTAAGGGAGTAGAAACAGTTCACTACTACACTACTTCAGTGTTTTAATTTTTAATATTTTTCTTTGATATTTTCATAATGTATAACAAAAATCGACAAAGAGGAAAAAAAATTTGCAGTACAATCAATTTTTAACCCCAAACCTTCTTTTGAATTATTTAATTTTTTAAATTTATTTTAATGCAGAATCATTATCCTTACTACTTAAATATTTTAGAACATGCATATTTTGCTATTTAAATTAGTTAGAAATACTTTACATGCAAGTCCTAAATCTTTCAGTTATATCCCTACATGTTCAATATTTTCATTTGTTTAAAAAATTAATCAATTTATAACTTTTCAATTTAACAATTGCATACATCTTTGAACTGAAAAATATTAATTTGATAATTTTTGTAGATTTTACATACAAACACCCTAATAATTACAGTTTTATGTTGGTTATTTTTTTACTTATGAGGGATTTATATCTCAAAAGAATATTTTATGGAAAACAGGAATAAACATAAAAAATGCAAATTAAATCATAACTGCAACACTATTGCTCTATATTTTTTCTCCAAAACATATCTGATAATACATAAAATTATTTTCACATTGAAAATTGAATTCTTTTAGTTGTATGGAAAAAAATTAATATAAATAAGCCATTCGCGCGAAATCTCGCACACTGCTCGAAGGCTCCTGTTCGAAATGTTCCAATACTGCTTCCTCTGTAGCGACAGATGAGCGAGACACTCCTGCATCGACACTTCCGCCCGATAAAACTGACCCCGACGCACGAATTCTTGCGAGGCGCAGAAAATCGCAGTGGGAAGGGTGTCTTCTGCTCGGGTATCTCTCGGCGAACACTCGAGCTGCTGCACGAGCGTTGCTCCGGCACTCGCCGAAGACTAAGTACATGTCGCACTACTCATTAATTGAAAACATGCTTATTCTGGCCTCTCGCACTCAAACTCGATATTTCTACTAATTTGCCTTGACGGCACTTAGCTTTTAGTATACGCTGCTGGCGGCGGGACGCTGGGGGTGGTGCGGAGGGGAGGGAAGGGGAAAGATGACTCCGTACAGGTGCTTTTTCAGCGATGACCACTGTGCGGGCCGGGTTTCGAACTGCGAAATCTGTTGTTTTGAGGCAAAACTGACATGCGTATGATGGACGAATCACTAGACGGCGGTGGGAGGTTCGCCATACGATATAAACCACGATGTGACGTGGCCTAGCAAGTGACAAATGCAAGGACACCGACCATAATACGAGCTGCGAATGGCAGCGGTCCGGTAACCTCAGTGAACCACGGTCGAACTTTTGCCTACTAGAATGTTTGAGTTCTTTTGAAGTATTTGTACATCACGCAATGCAACATCACAGTTTTTCTCAGTTTCTTACCCTTTCACACAAGTAATATACTAGTTTTGTATTTTTTATTCATTGTTGCCTAGCACATACAGCGACGCTATTTTATCTCTGTTGATATTCACCTGTGGGTTAGGTTAATGGCCTACATGCCCCTACAAAGATTCTTCAATGCACTGTTTGGTCTGCACCACAAAATGACTGTTAAAAGCATCAATTCAAATTCCGCGCCCAGAGATGAACTCAGTATTTTCATGGAAAGGGAATTCAGGAAACGAATATTTCATTTCCAAAACGCTTTTAGTATATCACGACATTTAGAATACTCTTCAGGAGATTATCATTTACGTGGCAATCTTAAGCCCAAAGCACTAGTTCATATTAATATGTGCCAAAAATAACAATATGAGCATTCCAGGAGATTCAATCTTTTTCATAAATGTTGGATCGTGTTCATCATTTATGTTTACGCCGCCGTGTACCGTGGCTATCATTTTGAACAAAACTCAATATTCTGTACGTACATTTAAAATATTTATTGAATAGAACCTGCAAATATTTGATACTATTAAGTAATCTAGTGTAAGCAACGCGATGCTTTCCAGAATATTACTCGACTGTTTCACCGTTTACGCGGAGAAACGAGGAAATGCTTAGCGCAGAAGGTGACGCCGCTGTCTGCAGTGTCGTTGCGGCCGGTTTGAATTTCGCGCCCCGGAAGTGATTTTTAAACTCAATTTTCTCAAAGACAAAATTTTTTTCGAAAAATCTGGACCTGCCATTCTTCATGTCTGGCAACACAGAATTTTTGGTAGTTTTTTTGTAACGGGAGCTTCTGGACACCCTGTATACGTACGTATACAGGAAAGTAGAAAACAAATGACCTTCAGTGTTATGAACGTGTTAAGGAGATAATTCTCTTAACTTACTTAGATATTTTGGACTAATATGTTGCTTATTAATGAACTATTTTGTTGACTTACACCACTTTTAAACACAACGTTTCTGAAAACCATGACTTACGTTCAAATAATTGTAATGTACAATTTTCCCTGCTATAGTAATGTGAAGGAAAAGTAGGGAAATAGAGTGAAATTAATGCAAAACATAAAAGAACAATGCACATAATGTATTTATACTCTGTTTTGATATTTTATACTGTGTAAATTATAGTTAATGACGCAAAAAATAAAATAGAACTTCATATACTGTTATTACAAGTATTACATTAAGCCACTAAGAATAAGGATTTTAATGAAGGGTAAGTCAGCAGTGCTCACTTTGTTGACAAGTTAGTTGGGACAGCAGTCTCTTCCTGATGTAGAACTTGTTCTAATAGTCCCGTATCTCCATCAACTAGGAATGTTTTTAGTGAGTTGAAATAATTTTAATGCACTGGAGGTATATATTGCAGAAGTTCAAATATGTTGTTTTTTTCTACAGTAACGGGCTGTAGTTAGGTTCTCTAAGGGAATGTATCCACTGTATTTACAGCCAATTTACTTTGGCTTCTGCATTATTAATCATCCTCAAAATTGCTTTTACAAGTTGCATAGTAGGCTTAGAAGAAGGGCCATTTCACATACTGTTCTTTTGGGCTAAACGGATGCTATTTTACCAGCAAGAGGGAACATCATGAATTTTAATTTTGTCAGCTTTCTTTATGTCTCCAAAATCTGAGAATGTTTCGTAAATGATTGCCCTGATACAAGAAATTTTTGGTCAATAATATTTAAATTATTTTCTCTGTCGCGATTTTCATCCAAGTGACAGAAATTTTGAAGTTGCGATTTTGGCCTGCGCGCGTATCACTAAAAGCTACTACATGTTTTTTTCTGAGATGCTTCTTCTGTGACGAATGCAGAAAAAAGAAGGTATTTCTTGGGAGCCCCTGGAAGCTCGTATCGCCCCGCCAGTGTGACTTACACCACAATTGCATACAGCGTTATGAGCAACTTGTTGGCTCCTTCTATGTGGGCTCTAAGCAAAGAAATATTGAAGTGTGACTAACACCATTTCAACCCGTGGTGAAACAATGTTAAAAACACCTACCAGTGCATCTAACTCAAATCTACCATAATTTGACTTCTTCTTCTTGAAGCGCCGTCTCCATTACTGGAGGTTGGCGACCACTTACCCGAACTTTCCTCTGTCTTGTGCCACATGGAACAACTCAGCAGCACTCGAGATACCTGTCCATTTTCGGACGTTTGCCAACCAGGATATCTTCTTCCTGCCGACTCGCCGTCTACCCTGAACTTTCCCCATCATTATAATTTGACTTACATCACTTTTGCTGTCAACGGCTCATTTGTGCATTGGACACTAATGGTAGTATAAAAAAAACGACAAAATAATTTGTATTTTTTCGTGAGATGGTGGCAACGTTGTCACTTTCATTTGTAACTTGTTTCTGTGCATTTCATGTTTATTCTGAAAGATATAATGTAACTCAATTAATTTCGTGAAATCAGAAGTAAAATTTCTAACGTTTGCAAGTTCAGTTTTCTATGAAAGCAAAAGGGTTAATAAAATGCTTATAGTTTTATTGCGGTACAATTTATTTAATATGAGAAAAATGTTATTAGGTATCTTGCACTTAACACCACCTAAAAGTTTAAAAACTTACAAAATAATGAAACATATTTGGGATTAAAATTTAACTTCATTGTGTTTCTAGATTTACTAGGACTGAGCACGGAACGAGAAATTAGAGCACTGTGTATGGTTTCTCGCTACGTAATAACTTCACATTACAATTCAAAGGGAACGAAATTGTACACAAGGAACTCTCTCAAAACAGGAAAAGGGAACAAATTGCACCACACGCATGGCGAACCACAGAAAGTTCCAAAGTGATGCCAGAAACGCGCTAGTCAATCTGGAAATATGTGCTGAAAAACGAAACTGCATAATTTTCTCGCAAAAATTACATCCATTCTCGTCCGTCACGCTTTAGAAGCTACGGAAAATGATGGTAAAATGACCGTGTCAAACGGGTATTAGATATTATGAATATTTGAGCAATAATACAACGGATAGACTTATTCAATCAGATGTAAACCCAAGACTTATCACTAACGATGAGCTTCCAGGCTTACATACATAAACCGCTGCTAATTTCCACAACCCACCTTTTGCTGGCCCCCTCATCATTGGATAACATACGTCTACTTGCAACTACATCACAATTGGTTGAGGAACATTACAAAAGGTGGATAATGAAAAGTGCAGAAAGTAGGCTGAAAGCCAATAAAGTCAAGGGAAGTGTCAGCTTGTACAGAGAAAGACAAATTGATGCCCAAGTACCCAGAAAAACACAATTGTGTCCGTGTTTAACATCAGCAAAAGCCTCCTCTGAGTTGTTTTTTATTACGAAATACTTTTGTAAGCATTACAGCGGGCGGGATGTGTAGTCCCTCGTCTTGCAGATGAAACAGGAAGTTTACAGCTACAGTACCGAAAGAAGCGGAAGTTCCAAAAAATATAATAAGGGGTCCAAAAGATTTTTAAAAACATTTTAATATCCCGAAAACCCCACTTTTTAAATCATCTTTTTAAAAGTGAAGATATCTTATCTCTAGAAAATCACTTCCAGAGATTTTGGGCAACCCGTATAGCATAGGGGTCGCCCTATGCATTTGAGACAATTAGGGGCAATGTTAAGACGTAACCCCCCCTCAACGGTGAAAGTTTTATCAAGAAACTAAATGAGTTATTTTGTTTCAACAAATACAAAAAATACGTTTAAGCTAGAAAATGTTTTTGAAAATATATTTTAAATAATACTTTGAACTAAAAGTATTTAAGTGGTCAAATATTACAATTTCCACGGTGAGCTTAAAACACTAAACAATTGTGAGTTCAGTGTTTAATAAAATCACTTGATATTAAATTCATGAAGTAACGTATATGGATTTTAGTAGATAAAATTATTTTCTTTTCTGTCTATACATTATAAGCTTTAGTTATACTGTTAGACTTTTTGGTATTTTCCCCCGAAACGTTGCTATTGCTATTATGTATCACATATTTAATATCTTGTATTTTTATGTAAAACAGTAATCAAAAACCAATTTTCTGTCTTTAAAATAAAAGACCAACTACAGCGTGACAAAGAATTTTAGTATAAACTATTTTAATGCTAGTGTCATTTGATTCATTTCATAGTCCTACTTAATAAGTAATGACTATAATCAACTATTTAAGACAAAAATGTAATTGAAAATTTTATGAAATATCAGACTACTGTACCGTGACTCATAAAATAACAATTTGCCGGGGTTCTACTTTTTATTTCAATTTTTTACTATTTTCCCCCATCATTCCCATCATCGGGTCCTTTGACTTGCGGGGCCTCGGGCAATCGCCTAATCTGCACATGCTTAGCGCCGGCACTGGCCATGATCTGCCAATTATGGCTTTTGTCTCAAATCTGTTTGATGCAGGACTGAGGGACAATTCCGTATCCAACAGTAGCACACATACGGGCTCTTGTATCGATAATTTCTCTAGTGTAAAATTGTGTCAACTTTCCTTAGCGTACAATATAAAGAGAATATTAATGAGTTTCTCAAATGAAACATCTATTTGAAAACATATCCAATTTTTATTCTGCAACTTTTCAAAACAAAGATTGACATGAAAATAATTAGCAGTTTCTCTACATAACGTAGGATTACCTTGGACTGTACGGTGCAACGTATTTTTAAGCGAAGTTTTTAGGAATCTCCTTGCAAGCGCTGATTCTTTTTATCTTCTTTTTCTTGTATTATGGGAACAGTTGTCTTCGAAACCTATGCATACATCAAAAATTCATTAATGGATTTAAACAATAAAAACAATATTATCCATGGGTCATTTTACGGACGTTTTGGCAGAGGGAAACATGTAATGTACCGGGCGAGATAAGGATTCACAAATTATAATTGTTTTTACATTGAACTACAATCTTTCAACAGTTTAAAATTGACGTATTTGAATATATTTTACATTGTTTCAGGCCTGGTCAAAATGAGAAATTAATATGAATGTGGAGTGTTCAAATTTTAAAAAAAGTCGTGATTCAAAACGTATGGTTTGCAGATATTCTACCCCCCCCAAAAAAAACACATGAATTTAGCAGATTTCCGAACCCTTGGATGACTTGTAGTTATTAATTTGTTGTATTTACTCCTGTAATAGTTTACCAATTCTCTGATACGCGGCGAGTAGCAATTTAGACTTTTGTATTGACCTCTCTCTTGGCAGTGCAGGTCCTAATTTGCAAGTCAGCTGCAATTGAAGTCAAAGCAAACTCCATGTTGGATCTTCTGGCTTAACGGAAATTTAATACAGCAGAAAATTTCAAAATCATTTTCCAGGGCTTATTTTCACATGTCTTATAATCCGCCAGTATACATGAAGTTCATTTCTCGCTCCTTGAAAATCCATCCGAGTGTGAGGAAACCCATGAATTGGGAATAATTGTCCAACATAATAGTCACTACTTCATTATCGCTAGGTGTGATTATAATAGAAGAGAACACTTCTCACAAGGAATATAAGCTCATGTGCAACTTTGGATTGTGGTGTCATTTGCTTGTATGAAAAAGTGAATTGAAAGGGTAAATAGCGAAAGATATATTACTTCTAAAATTTTAATTTTCCTATGAATGTATTTACTTTCCTATGAATTCCACACTATAACTGTCAATTTAGTGAACTACATTCTCGCAATGCATTATAACTCTAAAAATATTTACGTTTTCCATGGCTCTATTGTCTCAGACCTCCATATATATATTAATTAAATTACCTATTTGGAGAGTGGCCTGGCATTACACTTAGATGGGAATTTGCTTGACCACAACCAAGTGTCTGGGAGCTGGCAAAAGGCACCTGTAAAACAAACCCGTCGATACGTATTACAAACACAGATAAGGGCGACACCTAATGAGTAGCCAAGGAACACTGAAAATTCCCAGAAAATATTTTGGCCATTTTGGCCAATTTGTCCATTCATGCAAGGAGAAAATTTAAAGAAAAAAATTGTTTAAAAAATTAATTTGCTATATTTCACAAAAAAGTACGCAAAAACTAGTCATATATTTTCAAAAACGTGTGCACAATCTTATTTCAAGATCTGTCCTTGAAGAACAGATTTCATTAAGGAAAAATTCTGTCATCAAAATGTTTTATTTGTTAAGATCGCATCATCATCTAGGTCATTAGCGAGTACTATTGGATTTAACGATTTTGTCGTTATCAGTATCATGTTGGAATTGTAGGAAGACGCCGAAAATAAATTGAACTGCTTGCAGACCTGGACCATTCTCTTAAGCGTTCTTTACCCAATTCGAGGACAAATTTTAATAAAAAAATTAGCCATTGTTTAGAACATTTTCAAGATATTAAGGCTCCATATAAAGAACCCTCAAATTCAAAATATCCATTCCAAACTCAGAAGGTCTCGAGTTCATTTAAATTGATCGGGGAATAACAATTTTAAAGCAAATCGGCTGAACGGTTTAGGCGCTAGCGTTGACTACAGACGGACAGCTAGAATGTCTATCCGTCTGTAGTCAAAGCTAAAGACGGATAGACTGTTGTTTCGCCGTCAATCAATTTTTCGGTATCAAGGAGTGAAAAAAACGTGGATTCTGTCAACACAACTTGTTATAGTTACTAATTTTCTATATATAGGAATATGAATTAACATTTTTTCGTTACAAGAGCCTGTCAATATGAGTTTTTCTGTCGAAAATTCGCCTTTTCCCGAATCAGGATTACAATACTTTCTCTTCTTAGGAAGTAAGTGAGAGAAAGGAAAATCATCATTTTAGATGTGTTTGTTCTTTCTTAACTGTACTACTAAACTTTCTTAACTGTACTACTAATTATTTTTATTTATTTAATAATCGCATAAAAATACAAGTTTCTATTTAGACTTGTGGAACACATTTTCTTTAGGGAATGTCATTTTGATCAGGTTTCCCTAATATAATATATACTTAATATTGAAAAATGTTTGCTTATACGACTGAAAAAGTAAAAAATAACTTTCTTGTTTTAAATATAATACAAAAGTTTCATCGTGAAGAAACATCAGTGACCGTAGTCGCTATGTATTGGTTTATGCTGACTGTGCTAGTCTAGCCACAGAAAAAATATTTATATAGTATTTAAGATTCATTTATAATAAAACTTTGACAAAAAAGAAGAGAGAAAAGCTTTTCGGAAAATGATATTTGTTGCGTACGCGGTCTTTGTTAATACATATTTCTTTCTAGCATTCCCGCATCATAAAGCCATGTCAGAAATAGAATTAAGAACGTTTCAAAATAAATATTACAGACTGGAGTGTTGTGCACAGCTGACTTTGAAATTGCTGTATATTAAAGTCTACGGACCAACTGCCAGCTCCGCCGGACATCTAGCCTCGAGAGCGAGACTGGGGCAGCGTCCGCGATTGGTATATAATTGGTGGCCTGGCATCCGGAAAGACAGAATAGTTTTTGACGGAAATTGAGTGCGCTTAGAGACTTATTGTGACCGCTACGCTGATCGTACCGAGTGCTAGGTTTTTTGCCGTTGGATAACACCATGTAACAAAAAAACCTTTTGCTTTTTTAAGTGAATTTTAAGCTTGTTTTGGATTAATTAGGTATCAACTAAACTACACTTAGTATTCCTACTTTTATATAATTGTTTCGTTGCTTTTTATAACCAATTATATGTTATCTGTTTCACATTCACATAATTAATTAATAATGGCATCTTCCCGTTGTTGTGAGCGTAATCCAGACTGTTTTTTTATGTGTGTGGCATTTTCCTGGGATCGAAAGCAGTAAAGCATAGAATAAAGGATCCTAACATCTTATGCTTAGCATACAGTTCATATTTTGGTATGCCTGTGGAACCCAAGACAAGGACTGGGCACCACATATCGTATGTGGATGTTGCACATCCACTCTCCAGACCTGGTATAGAGGAGAAAACAGAAAAGTGAAATTTGGAATGTCAAGTATTTGGCGAGAACCAAAAGATCACCTCTCCAACTAAAAACGCTCTCCAACAAAAATACATGACTAAGAACATGGAATATGGATATAGACAATGCCCTAAATGGAAAGAAAAAACATATAAAGAATATTTACAAAAGAAAACAGATGAATCTGCAGCAAACTATTAAGTGGAACGTAATTAGGCTGGTAAAATAGTAAGACAAGCCCACCAACAATCCTGGGACAAATAAATATCCAATGTACAAAACGACATAGACAAGAAATAGCTTATAAATTTACATGCAGAGGAACAGGGTGAAAGGTTCCATCAGAACTTACAATTGTTTGAAAGAAGGTACCAGGGACAGTATAATGAGGGAATGCTTGGTGATTATATCTGGGGACTGATCAGAGAGAGTGATGTAATGTACAAGAGGAAATGCAAAATGGAAACCCATTTTTAAGCACACTGTACGTGATATGTGAACATTTTCATTTATTTTAATATTTTTTTCATATATATTTACTGTTTTTACATTTTTCCAAACGTATTTAAGAATTTCTTTTGTTTTGTTTCATGGGTATATGTAAACGAGGATTCATGGTTTCAAATATATGTATTTTCCTCAAATTAAGAAAATCAATGCAATTTCCCTAAAAACAATTTCCCATATAAAAAATTGTGTTTACGCAGTGTTTTGAAACATACTGCATCAGAAACAACAAAAAAAATTAACTTAAACAAAATTTTGTTGCATGGTATAATTGTTGATCGAGCTACGAACTGATACATCTTCTGGTGATGAGGAATAAGGCTACTAATTTGACACTTTATTTATTGGCGAGTGGTAGACCTGAAATTGTTATTGTACTTTGGGTAGCGACTTTTTGATTGTAACGTTTGAGACGCATGATAAACTGTGTCTATAGAAACATCTGTCTCACTACTTTTTCATACATTTCATAATGCATTTAGGGGGATTGCAGATGATCACATTTTATTGGTAATCATACGTGTTGGTAATTATAACGAAATTACTCGTGTGACTATGAATGCTTTACCAATCAGACCTAAATGTCACATGTGCCACGTCATTGAAAAAATCCTACAGCATGTTCCGTAGCAAAAAGGGATCATTTTCGACTTCCCTACACGGCCTAGAAATGTGGAACATTTATTCTGAACCTCTCTGTAAAATAACACCTAAAGTTTGCTTCACACATTCGCCGAGTAGCAAGTGACTGCTTGCCCAATCCCGAGCAGCTGACGTGTTCGGCGAATGTTGGCTCCCTTTGATGCGTCCAAGAGACCGACACGTGGTGGGTAGGGCGAGCGCCGAATGTTCATCACTCGGTAAATAGCAAGCAACTCGTCCTCTCTACTTGTGAATCGACGAGCGGTTGATCGCTACTCGCTGAATATCGACATCTGGCATTCAGGAACGCCAAAACATGCTTACGTATTTCATTTAGGATGGCTCCATAATTCAATGTCGTCATCACTCAAACTGGCTCCACTAGAGAGCACATGCAAGAGTAAAATAGACTCGTTTCTTATAATTAAGACTGGGAGTAAAAGGGAGAAGCCTCTAGAATAGCTCATGGGTAGCGTACTAGCTTCAGGTGGGATGGTTCTAGGTTCGATTCCCGGTTGAGGCAAAAATAGAGTTGTAGCTTCCCTTTAAAATCGTCTCTGTTTCCGTAGTTGTGTGACGAAGAAATGCTCAGGCAGGCACTGTGTACTAGTTACGGTGAAGGGGATGTTCGACTACATGTCTCTCTTACTTCTAGTGGGAATTAAAGAACGCTCAGGCGTGGGGGAACACCGTTATCCAGCCGGGGGATTCAGACAATCGACCCAAAGTGCCAAAAAAGAGAAAACATATGGTGATACAAAAGCAGATATTTCTTGCATTATTTCTAACTGCTCCGCTATACAATATTGTACTACTACATAAATATGCAAAAATCGCCGTCACTCATACCACTACGCCACAGAAGCGCCGTAGGAGGGAACTCGGGCAGATGCATAAAAACGTAAACATGTAAAAAAAACTCAAAAATCAAACCCTGAAAAATCAAACTCCCAAAGCCTCGAGTTCGTTCAAATCGACACGGGAGTATCAATTTTGGACCAAATCGTCCGAATTGTCTAAGCGCTGGGGTCACCACAGAAGGACAGACAGATGGAACAGACGTTTTGCCGTCAATCGATTTTTCGGAATCACAAACCATGGATTCTGACTACACTGTGTGTTAGGGATTTTTTTTCTAAATTTAGGCTTTGGATTTATCTACTTTTTCGTTACCAGATCCCATCCATAAGAGATTTTCTGGCGAAAATTTGCCGTTTTCCGGAGCAGGATTACGAAACTTCCTCTTCTTAGGAAGTACATTCGTAAGGGTGAGACAGTCCCTCTGACCGGGAGGTCCTAGGTTCGAGTCCCGACGGCGGCAGGATTTTCGACACTAGCTTGTCAGCTAGGTCGAATTCAGTCGCTGTCTGGAGGAGAATTCTAGCAGCCGGCTGCTCTGATCGGTAGTTTTCCGTGGTTTCTCCGATCAACACCAGGCGAATGCCGGAGCAGTACCCTAACAAACGGGCCACGGACCGCACGCGATCTTTCCTTCCTCTTCCTTGACCTATCCTCTCCTCTTACACACACTAACATGCACTACACTACCACACATGCCGGGAGACCGGTCGGGAGCTTACAGCTTGTCCCGGCTGGGGCGGTGCCCCGCTGGTGGGAGATATCTGGTTGAGGGGAAACCCCGCTAGTCGACGGTAGGTCGACGCCGGATCTCGCCATCCAGCGGGGAAAAGATCATCGCCACCGCCCAAGAAAAACACGCACTACACTTACGGGAGTAATGACCAAAGTAGCTGACGCGCCCGGAAACACGAATCAATCAGTAAGGGTGAGAGAGCGCCAAGCGAAAGGCGCGCGCACGTGCCTGCCTGTTGGCGGCGATCGCGCCCCCGGGCCTGCGCTGGCGCCAGGGGAGGAGGTCGCGGTAGCCCGGCGCCTCGCGCAAGGCGGGGCTCTCGCCGGGGCCGCAGGGGGCGAGGGCGAGGGCGGGCGCGGGCGTGGGCGGGCGGCCGGCGCCGGACGTGGAGCGCCGGCGGAGGGGCGGCGCGCTGGGCGTGCGGCCGGGCACTGCGCAAGCCAAACACGGAGCTGCTGAGAAGGCCATTTGGAGATCAACGGCCGCGGCGGAGTTGGAATTCTGTCCATTGTGCCAGCTGGGGGGGCTCACTGTCCCCGCCGCTACGACGCTCGCCGAGATCAGTGATTCTGGGCGCGTCAACTGCTACAGTTGTGGCCAGCCCAAAAGACCAGCTAATGTGACAACTTTTGAAAAATGTCACTGTCGGATAACAAGAAAACATGTACTATTCATGCCCGATTTAGGGTCGTTTCGTTTCTTTTTGGGAGCACAAGCCGTTGCCAACCATCACGCAATTACCCTACATAAAGAAAAAGCGCTAGGGTGGTCGTTTCGTTTCGTTTTGTGGCACAAGCCGTTGCCAACCCTCACGCAATTACCCTACATAACGAAAAAGCGCTAGAGTGGGCGTTTCGTTTCGTTTCGTTTTGTGGCACAAGCCGTTGCCAACCCTCACGCAATTACCCTGCATAACGAAAAAACGCTGTAAAAATGTAATGCTTAGAAATAAATGACCTCAAGTGTTATGAACGTGATAAGGGGATATTGATTTAACTTACTACAGATATTGTGACCTTAAACATTGCTTATTAATTAAGTAATTAACTATTTTGTTGACTTCCACCACTTTTGCACATACGGTTTCTGAAAACATGACTTATGTTCAAAGAATTGGCTTGCACAATTTTCGTTTGAGATAGTAATGTGATGGAAAAATAGGAATTTTTTACGATTTTCAACCAAGTGAAAACAATTTTAAAGTTGTGATTTTTACCTTTACACGTATCACTAAAAGCGATTAAATAGTTTTTTTTGGAGATGCTTATTCTGTGGTGGGTGCAGATAAACAAGAAGCTATTTCTTGGGAGCCCCTGGAAGCTGTTGTTTCGTCTCACCTGTTACTTACACCACATTTTCTTGCAGAAGTATGAGCGACTTGTTGGCAACTTTTGTATTGTGCTGTTCTGTACCCAAGAAATATTGAAGTTTGACTCATATCATTTTAGTCCGTGATGGAACAATGTTCAAACCATCTACCAGTGCATCTAACTCAAATCTTCCAAAATGTGACTTACAACACTTTTGCCCCCAATGACTCATATGTCAGTTTCTTCTCTTATGATGAAGATTTGCTAAGAGGACTTCACGATATGGGTTTGCCTACCTTGGATTCGTCCCTGTGGGAAGGCGGGAGCTGTGTTTGGCGCGAGAAGAAATCCTTTCCGGCTGTCACCAGCAAAGCCTCGTTCATTGAAGGAACCATTTCCAGGACTCTGCTATAATACAAGAAACGCAACATAAAATGTGAATTGTTTTTCACAAACGATCGTGTCATGTGTTGTTTCATATATTATTATCCGTTCCTGGACACTTATTTTTACATATTTACCACGAATTATTCTAGATTTTCTCCTTTTCTTACAAAATTGTTGAAACACACACACACACACACACACACACACACACACACACACACACACACACACACACACACATATATATATATATATATATATATATATATATACACACACACTCACATACAAATCAAAGTTGTATTAGTTACACCATTTACAACTCAAGAACGACTGAACTAATTTTAATTATCTTCCGAATAACAGAATAACTAATAAAATATTGAAAAAATGACACTACATGACCCTGAAGAATAAAGAACTAGATATTCATGCAAACGCAACCAGTTACACAGTTCAAATCTATATCTTTAAATAACTCCTAAATAAAGCGTTCTAGGGCCTTAAAAACTAAAATTTTGAAGCCAAAGGTCTCAAAGAAACATTTCTCGTACCGTGGATGAGATCTTTTTGAACATTCTATTACATTTTTGCTGGTCCGGCGCTTCTCAATATTACCCCACCTACTCAAAGAGGTGCATAATCAAAGTAAATAAATCAAAGTCGGGTTAGTTAACCTATTTATAACTCAAGAACGACTGGACCAATTTCAATTATCTCCGATTTGTTGGATTCATTTCCGCCCTGAATAACAGAACAACTATTAAAATATCGGAAAATTTCAAGAAAAATAATTATACAGAAAAGTACCTAATATACAAAAATCAATGTTTGTTGGTTCGTGCTTAATGCGCTGCCATATCAGACATCCAATTGCGATAAAAATGTGTTAAATTATTGCTTGCACTTGCGGGAAGAGTATAGGCATAGTACAATTATTGTAACTCCACTAGATGGTGCTAGAGCACATGATGGCGTTTCTGTTAAATACAAATCCCAATTCACGTGAGCTTCATTGTTGCTGACCGTAGCCGTATGCCGTGGGGGCGAGGTCGAGGAGAACACGCGCAGGTGGTGCAAGTTGATGAGAGGAGAGGGAAAATGAGACAGGGACAAAAAGAGAGGGAAAAGCGAGAGAAGGAAAATGAAGTGAGGGAAAATAGAGAGAGGGAAAATAGAGAGAAGGAAGATAGAGAGAGGGAAGAGAGGGAAAATAGAGAGAGGGAAGAGAGGAAAAATAGAGAGAGGGAAAATAGAGAGAAGGGAAATAGAGAAGAATATAGAGAGCGAAAATAGACAGTGCAAAAATAGTGAGAGGTAAAATAGAGATGGGGAAAATAGAGAGAGAAGGGAATAGAAAGGGGGAAATAGTGAAAGAGAAGGAAAGTAAAGAGAGGGGAAATAGAGAGAGGGAAATGAGAGAGAGGGAAAAGACAGAGAGGGAGGGAGAGAGGAGAAAAAAAGAGGGAAAATAGTGGGGAAAGAAAGAAAGGGGGAGAGGAATGATTCCTCAATAATTTTTTTCTGCGGCAGCAACGCGCCGGGTACCAGCTACCTTATTTATTTTCAGTCTTAAAAATTAACTTTTAAAAAATTTATCAGGAGGTCCTTTTGTAGGCCCCTCATGTTTGCAGACCCTAGAGACTGTGCCTAACGTGCCTACTGATTAAGCCGATTCTTCCTATCAATAATCGAGCGCAGACTCTTCGTGCACACGGATATATTTTTATTTTGCTTTTTAATATCTTTGACTTGAAACTAACGTAACTTGACGTATCTTCCCAAAGAAGTAGATTTAAACATTTTTTTAGTTCCGGACTGATCAATGTTAGGCGTCGAAGTTAGTATTGACTGCTAACTCCTAGTCCGGCTCAACTACTAGCGTTACATATTTTGTAGACAGCCATTAGTAAAAGATTCTTTCAGGGCAATGCCTAACGCGTAAAAAGTTCAACTTTTAGCACTGCTAAAAGTGAGACGATACTCAAATGTTCAGGTGTGAATGCAACAAAGAAAACAATATACTTTCGTGTGACAGAATCAGTTATTGCTGGCCTCAATGTAAAATAAGTAATTGTTGTATATGATTTGTACAATAAGTGAATATTCTCAACGCGTTCTTATAAAGAAAAGAAAGGACATGCGAGTAAATGTTTAAACTTAAAAATGTGGTGTACCATTTACGTACATTTACCAATTACGTCCCAATCTCCCTCCAGCGGGGCGCCGTCCCAGGCGGGACAATCTCTAAGCTCCTGACAATGTGTTCCGACATGTGTGATGGTGAAGTGCTTGTAAGTGTTTGAGTAAAAGTAAAGGATGAGGACAGGACAAGTAAGAGGAAGGAAAGATCGCTCACGATCCACGTTTGTTAGGGTACTTCACCTGGTGTTGATCGGTGAGACCGCGAAAACTACCGATCAGAGCAGCCGACCGCTACAATTATCTTCCAGAAAGTGGCTGAGTTCGACGTAGCTGTCCAGATAGTGTCGAAAATTTGCCACCGTCGGAACTCGAACTCTAAAACCTCTCGGCCAGAAGCACTGCAGTGACATCAGTTGATTCCCTGAGACACCTTTGCCGGTGCCACCTCCCGGGATAGAGCATTCACAACACTAATGTGCTGCAGTCCCTCTGACAGGAAGGTCCTAGGTTCGAGTCGCGACGGCGGTAGGATTTCCGACATTTGGCTTGTCAGCTACGTTGAATTCAGTCGATGTCTGGAGGAGAATTCTAGCAGCCGGTCGCTCTGATCGGTAGTTTTCCGTGGTTTCTCCGATCAACACCAGGCGAATGCCGGAGCAGTACCCTAACAAACGATACGAACCGCGCGCGATCTTTCCTTCTTCCTTGTCCTATCCTCACCTCTTTACACACACATTTACACTAACATGCACTACACTACCACACATGCCGGGACACCAGTCGAGAGCTTAAAACTTGACCCGGGTGGGGAGGGTGCCCCGCTGGTGGGAGATTCTTGTTGATGGGGAAAAACCTACTAGTCGGCGGTAGTTCGGCGCCAAATCTCTTCATCCAGCGAGGAAAAGATCATTGCCACCTCCCGAGGAAAAAAACACATGCACTGTACTTACGGGACTAATAACCTCTACAGTTGACGCGCCCGGAATCACGAACAATCAAACGACCCTAATGTGAGTATTGAGCATACCAACTGACGCGCGGCTACATCAATCAATGTATTCACCTGCTGCCAGCGTGAGGTGGGCGTGCCGGGCTGCCGGGCCCCTCCCGCAGTCGCCCAGCCGTCCGCCTCCCGCCCCGGAGGGCACGGCCGTCGCCCTGCGCGAGGCAGCGGCGACCACCGCGACGCCCCGTCCGCCGACCGCGCCGCGCTCTGCCGAACGCACCGCATTGCGGCCATAGTACGCTACGCCACAGCGGCAGCTCAGCGTTACGTCACACAGCATAGACAGTGGCTCATTGCGGCCCCAGTATCTAAGCACTCATTACGAACGAATCCATTGCGGCCATAGTACGTTACATCACAACGGTAGAAAGAAAGGCTTTTTGGTATGCGATTTGAATGTTGGGACGAGGGCCCATGCAGTCCCAGTATCAATGCATTGTTTGCTAATGCACCCCTTGCAGCCAGAATTTGTTACGTCACAACGGCAGAGAATAAGATTCGAAGTTTGAAGGTTGCGACACGGGGACGTTTGATGAAGTGGCCCATTGCGATCACAGAATCATTGCATTCATTACTAACGAACCCATTGCGGCCATAGTTCGTTCGCACAACGGTAGAAAGAAAGGCTTTTTGGTATGACATTTGAATGTTGCGACACGAGGGCCTTAGACCGAGGGAGTCGTTGCGGCCATAGTATCAATGCACCCTTTGCTAACGCACCCGTTACTGCCATAGTGCGGTAGGTCACAATGGCACAAAGAAAGGCTCATTTGCTCGAGGTATGAATGTTGCGACAAGAGGATTACTGAGTGGATTACCGAGTTGAATGGATTAGCTAGGAGTTGTGAATTTAAGTGCCAATCTAAAATACGCGGAAGGTATTATGCAGAGACATTGATAAGTAATGTAGTAATTTTGAACACTCCAGAAGATAAAATTTGATTTGAAGCACTCAAGAACAGCGGTCCTTCACTGGATGAAATTCAAAAATTGGATACGACATTCGAGGTGACGTCACGCACCGCAACAGAAATCGCCAGCAGCAGACAGGTGTTTGAAACAAGTTACGAGGGAGAACCAAGGTGGCGGTGATAAGGAGCCAGATTGCAAGATAAGAAGGCGGCCGCACAAGAGCCCTACCAGGGTGAGGTTGGCGGACAGCTCAGATAGCAAGGTTGACCACCCAGCGCGTTATCGCAGAAAAAAGATTACGCGATACGAGCGCAGCAGCAAAAGCGGCGATAGCGGCGCCCGTAAAAGCAGCGTAAACAAGAATAGTAGAAAATCGTGCAAGTTTTGTACAAGATACCATGCAAGGTGGCAGTGCAAGTTTAGACAGGCAAAGTGTTACGAGTGCGGGAAGACGGGGCACATCAGAGAAGTGTTTTGGCAGGCTCGGAAAGAAAAGTGGGAAAAAAGGAGAGCAAGAAAAAGAAATGGAGGTGGATGTAGTGCACCAATTGTTGAGAGGCAAAGGACAGAGTAGATTAATAATAAAATTGGATGTAGGCAAAAATGAAGTAAAATTTTTTGGTGGATACTGGTGCAACAGTGACGTTAATAAACTTGGATACATATAGGAAATTAGAGAACCTGCAAGTGGAAAAAAGTTGAAGTAAACGCGTGTTTGGATTTGGCAAAGAACCCACAAAGGTATTTGGGAAAATTAAGGTACGAGTCAGGCATAAAGCTAGAAAAGCGGAATTAGAGGTGTTAGTAGTGGACAAGTATGACCTAGTAAACATATTGGGGTTAGAGAGTTTTGTTAAGATTGGTTTGGGTGTAGGAGATGAAGTGTGTACGCTTGAACAAAAGAATGTGTCGTCATTAGTCTATGAGTTAAATTAATTTCCTGAGGTATTTGAACTGGGTTTGGGTGAGTGCAAGAACATTGAAGCTATATTAAAGGAGAACAGCAAACCTAGATTTTTTAAAGCACGTCTGGTGCCATGGGCACTGAGGGACAAAGTCGAGGAAGAAATTAAAAGATTGGAACGTGAACAGATCATAACTACAGTGGCTACGAGCAAGTGGGCCACTCCGTTAGTGGTGGTATCGAAGAATGATGGCGGCATTCGCCTGTGTGGAGATATTAAAAGCACGGTAAACGAACAGCTGGAAGTTGAACAATATGAGAATGTGGGTCGCGCTTTATTTTGCGGAATCGAACAATGACTATGTGGGATGCAATTGATCTTACGAAATTGAATGCTGAGAATGTGAGTCGCACTTTATTTTATCAAAGCGAATGAAGAGAATGTGAGTCGCACTTTATTTTACCGAATCGAATGATGAGAATGTGAGTCGCACTTTATTTTACCGAATCGAATGATGAGAATGTGAGTCGCACTTTATTTTATGAAGACGGATGATGAGAATGTGGGCCCACTTTATTTTGCGTAATCGAACAATGACAATGTGGGGTCCAATTGATCTTACAGAATTGAATGCTGAGAATGTGAGTCACACTTTATTTTACCTAATAGAATGATGAGAATGTGGGCCATCTTTATTTTATGAAATCGAATCATGAGAATGTAGATCGCACTTTATTTTATGAAGACGGATGATGAGAATGTGGGTCACCCTTTATTTTATAAAATCAAATGTTGATGGTGCGGCATCGAGTGATGTGTGTGTGTGTGTGTATGTGTGGGGGGGGGCTCACCTGCAAGGGTGTCCGCGGGCGCGGCAGCGGGGAGCGGCGGCGCGGGGCGGGCTGCGGGGCCGGCCCATGGGCGGCGGCGGCGGCGGGGGCGCAGGCGTCGGAGGCGACGGAGGCCCGGAGGGCGCGTGGCGACACGTGGCATCTCCGCATGGGGCATTCGCTGTCAGGGCGCTTCGCGAGAGACTCCGATCTACGGGGCAAGGAAGCGCACGATCAAGAAGTGTTCTGCTCCTTTCACCATCTAGCGGAGAAGGAAGGTATTGTCTCGGGCGACGAAACAGGCGATTTGAATTTAGCTCAGAGGCTTCATTTAGGCTTGAGGATCTTTCACATATAGTAATTCTACTACATGGGACAGCCGGCATTACTTCCCCTCCGAAGGAAGGCGTGTGTAAGATTTATTCGTAGTCTTTTAATTCGATTGATTGATAGTGATTTCGGGTGCGTCAACTACTAAGGTAATTAATCCATTTAGTGAAGTGCGTGTTTTTCATCGGCAGGTGGCGGTGATATTCCCCAGCTGGATGCGAGATTCAGCGACGACCTCCAGGAGGCTAGCGGGGTTTCCTCAACAAGGTATCTCCCATCTGCGTGGCACAGCCCCAGCTGGTACAAGCTCTAAGCTCCCGACTTGTGTGGTGGTGTGGACCATAATAGTGTACGCGTGTGTAACTAAGGTGTGAGGTTAGGACAAGAAAGAGAAAGAACAGATCGCGTGCGGCCCGTGGTCCATTTCTTAGGGTACTGCTCCGGCATTCGCCTGGTGTTGATCGGAGAAACCATGGAAAACCACCGATCAGAGCAGCCGATCGCCAGAAC
Source organism: Acheta domesticus (assembly GCA_031308135.1). Classification (NCBI taxonomy): domain Eukaryota; kingdom Metazoa; phylum Arthropoda; class Insecta; order Orthoptera; family Gryllidae; genus Acheta; species Acheta domesticus. The sequence continues at coordinate 57,307,914 of JAHLJT010002630.1, forward strand.
TCTTCTACAGACAGCAACTGAATTCGTCATAGCTGACAAGCTAGTCTCGAAAATCTTGCCATTGTTCTACTCGAACCTAGGACCTCCCGGTCAGACACACTGCAGTGTCATTAGTTGATGCCCTGAGCCACCTCTCCAGGTCGTTTTAATTCGAAATAAGATTCTTCCCGTTTTTTATTTTCGACAGCATTTTTGAATACCACATTTACATTAAAGCACGAACATCTTTGCAGCGTTTTGGAAGATTGGTAGCACTCCATCATCAAGAACTACAATGACAAAGGAATGATAATCTTTGGTCCCAAAATGGCATCGTGCAATAATTTATACAATTTGGGTCAATAAGTTTCTTTTATAATAATTTGAATCAATAAATAACAAAAGTTCAGCAATAGTATACATTTAAACATCGGCACGAGCAATTTAAATATTCTTAATACCAATTTAAAAAAACTTGTTCTAAGAAATATTCGTTTGCTTCAAAAACCCTTTTAGTTGAACTTGTAGACGGCAAACCGCCACCCTCCCCGGTAAATAGTAAACAATTTACATGTTTCTGGAGTGTTTCTATGCTTCCATGATGCAAATTTGTGCCTAGAAATCAATTTTTCAAACCAACTTTTGAGTGCTTATTGCGGCTCAACCATTCGGAATATCCACGTAGTTTGTTAGACAAAATATGCTTAGAATTGTCTTAAGAGCTTATTTTCGAAGTTTCGACGTTTCATCCCCGGACACCCTGTATATATTAACATCGATATAATAATAATAATAATAATAATAATAATAATAATAACAATAATAATAAAATTGTCTTTATTAGTGGCGAGGCTCAGGCCATTTGGCCTGCTCTTCCGCCTAATCACCATGTATTAACATCGAACAAAACGATGTTAATACATCGACGTTTCAGGCCGCAAATATCGATGTTTTTTGCCTTCCCTAGTGGCGGCTCACCCCGAGTAGGCGGAGGCCTGGTCGAAGGAGGGCACGAGGCGGGTGGTGGTGGTGCAGCTGCCGTCTGGGTACTCCGCCGTGGCCGTCACGCGGATCAAGCTGTCTTGCTGGGGGAAGCAGTTGGGGCGGAGGTTGGCTAGAATGCTCCGCATGGTGTGGTCTGCACACAGGACGTTCATTTGGATCACATTCACTTCCACTGCACTAACGTGTAATCCAGAGCAAGTCTTCTACAGATTAAAAGAGCAATATTAATGTGCGATGAGTGCTTCATGAGTCGTTGGCAAGTGATTCTGACCTCCTTTGTCGTGAAAAGACATTTCGCTGGCTTTAATGGTGGACGTTCGAACTTTTTTGTGTGTCAGTTATCGCTTTTATCCACCAGACTAATAAATAATATAAGAGTAATCACTGTATTGTAACCTTTACCTATCAATAGTTGATACAGATACCCAAACATGCTACATTCGAACCGCGCGGGCATAACCCACTCCAAGACGTTGGGAACTTCGATTGACATAAATACTTGATGAGAGTTGAAAATGTCTGCCGCCGTCTGTGCGAATCTGGCTGGTTGGGATACTCATCAGTCTGGAGAGGCCAAGAGAACGAAGCAGGCGGCCGTTAATGTTGGATCGTGATCTAGTAGAAGAATAGTATTGGATAACTGCAGTTTTGAAATAAAATTGGATACAGCTCATGAGTTGAGGTATGATGTAGATGCAGTGAATTATGATAGGAGAATAAGAAGGGAAAGAAGAATAAATATGTTTATGGACTTCATAAGTAATGAAACTATTTCGTTTCAGCTTTTTCCATCTTCTTAATAATTTTAATGTAATATTGTACTTTTATAATTTAATACTTTCAATCTATTGTATTTGGTGGATTTGGTAAATTTGTGTCGCCATATCCATGGCAAATAATTGGGAAAGCGACACCTGTGAACGACAGCACGTGGTGCAGCGTACAGAAAGAGACATGGTGAACGGCAGAACCCAATCATAAGGAACTCTGGAGGCAGAAAAGGGCCTCATAGTCTTCCGATTGCCTTTGGTAGAGATGTAATTGATTATGAGACGGTATAATGGCCATAGTTTCGGAACCAGAAATCTCAACGTGACCGATATCATGTCCCACAGGTAAGACGTTTTATATTAGATGTACCGGACAGTTTGTTTTACTTTGTATCAAAATTATGTGAAACTTTATGGAGAAAACATTAATAATTAAGAACAGAAGTGGCCTTTGACTGAATCAGTGCGATCCAATTACAATTCAAGACATTTTGAAATAAATAGTTAGATGGGATTACTTGCGCATTTATTTATTGACTGGAGACATCACCCAGACATGTAGATAATGATGGTGATAAACCCAAGGAACATTAGGACGAAAAGAAGGGAATAATGATACGATGAATAGGAAGACCCAGGTTAAATATGCTGCGAATCCCATTCGACCAACTTCATTTAACTTCGATCAAACAGACCGGCAGAGGTGGGTCAGGGAATCAATTGATGTCACTGCAGACCTCTGACTGGGAGGTCCCTGGGTTAGAGTCCCGACGGTGGCAGAATTTTCGACACAAGCTATCTAGCTAGGGCAAATTCAGCCGCTGCCCCGAGAAGAATTCTAGCTGCCGACTACTCTGATCAGTTGATTTTCCTTGATTTCTCCGATCAACACCAGGCGAATGCCGGATCAGTAACGAATGAGCTACGGACGGCAATGGTCAGAAGAGGATTGAGAAATGAAGACTTCACCAACAAAGAGATATGGAGGCTGGGATGCGAGTGACACCCTAGGGTGTAGAACAACTCGCCATACTACTACTATTACAAGTACAGTAAACTGCGTCAACCTGCCGCTCCGCTGACACATGCGCCGAAGCTCTGACGTCATCATTTGCATTCATTGTCGTGAATGCTTCAGAAATTGTAGCCTTGGATGCTGAATGTGATTTAGGAAATCTCCGTCATCAGAGAGCAGAAAAGAACGAAACCGATCCAAAATGTTATATTCAAAACCAGCGGTAAATCATTGCCACCTTTTTTGATTAATTGTTACTACAAATTTTTAAAGTCACTGAAATGATCTAAAGTACAAATTGTGAACGAGTATTCAAAATATTACTAAGAATGGAGCTTAGTATTTTGTTAGATTGAAGAAAGTAATTTGAAATGTATCACTACTTGTAGTAATGTCATTATTGTGGCAATGTTAAGGAAGAAATATTTTGTATTTCCAGAAGAAAATACTTACGAAATCTGTAAGAGTCGTTTAAACTGTCTTAAGTATGAAATTTAATAAAGTAGTTTATTTTCATTAGGGTAAGCATTCCTTATTTTCCCTATCTAAAGGATCCGCTAGTGATTTCAATTCAAGGGTGATGTCTCCAGTCAATAAATAAATGCGTAAGTAATCCCATCTAACTATTTATTTCAAAATGTCTCGAATTGTAATTGCTTCGCACTGATTTTCAATCAAAGGCCACTTCTGCTCTTAATTATTAATGTTTTCTCCATAAAGTTTCATATAATTTTGATACAAAGTAAAACAAACTGTCCGGTGACACAATGTTTTTTTGTTGTTTTTTTTAGATGAAGGACGTAATAGTTATATACATTTCAGCTTCTGAAGGGGTAAAAGTACGTTTTTGTAACTGAAGAAAAAGATGTCTCAACATTTGGCACAATATGAGAATTCTCCTTCTTAACCCTCAACCGGTATACTCGGGTGTAGACCATCCCACTAAATGTTTATATTGTTTTATTGGAACATATATGGGCAACTCTGACCGCTTAACTTTACGTAAATTAGTTTAACTAGCTCATTTATTGCAGTGATTCATTTCATTGTTGAAATGTGTCTCGTTGGTCAGTTCCTGTTGTTTTGAAGTGGAGTCGGGGTGTCGCGCACTTCACAGAGTCATTTGCTTATTTTTAATTTGAAGCTCTTGCATTCTGTGCATTTAAACCATTTGCAATAAGATATAAATTCAGATAAATGGTATGAAAAAATTAATACAATGGTTAATACGTATTATAAGTTTTGTTTCGTTAGAGAAATGGAGTTTGGGATGAGCACAGATGCATGGAGTGCACTGACCATAAATTAACCATCTCCCGGCATACTTATATTTTGTTACACAAATGGGACACTAGGGTCTCACACACCCCATTAAATAATACAAAATTTAGATATTTTTATGACTTAAATATTTGTATTTTCCAAACCTAATGAATATTTTAATTTAAAAACAGAGATTTTCATTACAGAACATATTTTTCGTCCCTTACTATTACTAACTCTTGTTCATTTAGGTTCAGTGCACTCAACTGTTCAGTGCACTGCACGGATTTGTGCTCATTACGAACTCCATTTCCCTAACGAAACAATACCGATTTACGTATTAACCAGTATATTAATATTTCGAAACATTTATCTGAATTTATACCTCATGACAAATGGTTTAAATTCTCAGAATGCTTCAATGCAGAAGAGTGCTTCAAATGGAAAAATACTTACGTAAATGGCTCAGTGGGGTATACAAATTCGAACATAACACATTATCAACAATAAAATGAATCACTCCCATAGATGAACTGATTAAACGAATTTACGTAAAGTTAAGCGGTCAGAGTTGCCAGTTTATCTCCCAATAAAACAACATAAACATTGAATGAGGTGTTCTACACCTCAGTGTACCGGTTGAGGTTTAACAAGAATTAGTTTTAGAGAGGAGTGAAAAATATCTTCTGAAATGAAAATGTATATGTTTGTGAAAACATATTCATTAGGTTGTAAAATACAAATATTTAAGTCATAAAAACATCTAAAACGAATATTATTTTATTGGGTGCGTGAGACCCCAGTGTCTCATGTGTATAACAAAATATAATTAGGCCGTTTGGGGATTAATTTTAAAATAATTTTTTACAAATAATTTGAACCAATTATTTGGGCTTTCTGAAAGAAACCTTAAGAGCATCATTCCGAATAAGAGATTTGCGACTATTACCTGAAAATTGTTCCCAGAACAACTCGTCCATTTTGATCCCAAGTAATGCTCCTCACTCACATTTGAAGGTTCACTTCTGCGCACGTGGCCCTACATTATGGTGCACGTAGGAGCCTGCATGTGGGAAGATGTCATCCCACTGGGATGCCGAGAGCCCATTTATTATATCACGAGGCTAAGGGAAGAATATTTTTCTACGCAATACGTTTTTCTTCTTCCATTTCATTACAACACTTTCGGCATCAGGGTAGTTGCTAGGATAAGTCTATAATGTGGAACTAGGATTGTTGTTGAACTTAATAATGTTTTTCAAGATATTTTTTATTTTATTTTATATACTTTTATTTGCAATTTGTTACATCCAAACAATAGGCAAATCTTTTGGCCAAGTTTTACAATGGCATATGAAGAACCTGGATATTCACAGCCCTTCATGGATTAATTTTCTGTAGTAAACAAATACAAATTATTATAACATTATTAATATAACATCACAAGACAAATTTGCAAATTTTCGGGTATGATTATTTATCTTGCATTTAATAATCGAACCTATTTAGAGACCCAGAGGATAAAACCTGAACAATCTTCTTGTCTTGCTTGGTCTTTTAAGTTTAGTGATGCGTAATTTGGGAGCTTTCTACACTTTGCAATACTTCTCGCAACTGAATTGGACGTCTGGTGTATTGTGGATACAATGAAGATATTGTGCAATATTTTCTTGGAAACAAACTACGCGGCACTGGCAAGTAATCTTAAAGTGTTTTTATTGAAATCGCTGTACTATTTCAAGGTTGGAGTTGGCCGCAGTGCTCCAAAGTTGTATTCCGTTGGTCCAGACAGGTTTTAATATTAATTCATAAATCAGTAGTTTATTAGCCAAAGAGTGAGACGACTTTTTGCTTAGAAGACAATAGTTTAGCTTAACTTTGATTTCATGGGCTTTTATTTTCTTTTTGATATATATCTTCCAGGTCATTTTTACCAAGATGTAGGGAAGGTCGGATGATATCGGACAGCCGGTGGTATCGGACAAAAGTAGTTTTAGGGCACTGGGCACTGGTGATAGCACGTGTCACACTGTCAGTGTGTTCCTGGAAAGGAATTAGCTTTGCAAATACCATATTGGATGAGTACATCAATCAGTTTTGTTATTGCGCTACGTATTACGTTTTTTTGTATATTGTCCAGTGTACGAAGATAACTTTGGATCTTTGAAGCTTCTTTTAGGATAAGTTCAAATACATTCTACTGTGTATAGTATGTCCACTAAGGTGTATTTGTTACGTTACAGCAGTACAAGGTCGTTTGTACAATTTATATCTGCGTTGTATTCTTCTTAAGGTTGAGGGTCTTTCGGGCGGTATCGGACAAAGTAGAATAGGATGGTACCGGACAGTTCTAGATCTTTTACGTATTTCTTGACTTTTACGTATTTCTTGAGTGCAAGTTGTTAGGAGGTACTTTCCAATACTAATGTGGATTTTGTCCGTGTTTCAGGAAGCTATGAGTAAAATTTGCGGGAAATGAGAGGAAGTAATATGAAGATAGTCACTGTGAAGGACATTTCAAAAGCAACACCCTTCAAAAATGATAGTTGTGAAGTTATAAATTTAACATAATTGTTCAATATTTCTCACGAGACTTATACCATGCTCGTTTTTGTTTATTAGTTCAAGAACTGTTCTTTTCCCATGAAACCAATACTATTTTTTTCTTTGTATTATTTAATGTAATGTTTTCACAATGGATCTTTGGTGAAAAGCTATTATAAAAACTCCATTAAAGTTATCTTACCATTATTTCTTTAGTTGTCCGATACCACCCTCCACGTTTCAGACATGTTAATTGTCAAAGATTTTTACTACCCCCAAATAAACATATTATTTTACTTTCAAACCAAACAGCTTTGATAGAATGTGTGAATAAGAGATTGAAGTTTCGTATTCTGTATTTCACGAATAATTTTAACTAACCTTAATTAAGAAATCATATTTAAAGGTAAGGTGGCTGATACCACCCGACCTTCCCCTAGATGTAGTAACGAATATGTTGCATGTGACATTTCGCATTTAACCGTTGCGTACCAACACAGGGGAGGATCATTGATAGGCCCCCGAGAATTTCCCCCCTTTCTCTTTGTTTAAGTAAAGAGTTACTTTTCCATCATTTAGAACGTTTATTTTTAGAATCATTCCTAAAACTATGTGAGAGATTCGTCTTTAACGCTTATCGAATATTTACAAACTAGTAGTGCTAAGTGCTAAACAGCACGTACTTTCTCGCCCTTAGTTTTACACAAAATTACGCGAAAAGTACTCAAATTTGCAAAATAATGTACTTGACCTTATTTCAAAAACGTTCATGACCATATCTGTCAGGCACAGATTTCATTAAGGGAACGAATATCTATTTTCATAATTGTAGTTGTAGGAAGACGCCGAAAAAGTTTGAATTTTTGCAATTTTCGAAAAATCAGAGATTTTAACAAAAATGAGATCTGCGCTACTCTTGAACGTCCTTCACACTATCCAACAACACAATTTAATAAAAAACGTTGGAGCCACTGTTTTGAGAATTGAGAAAATCTTCCAGGGGCTTCAGATAAATTACCCAAAATTAAAACATAAAACTAAAATATTTAAATTCCAGCATCAGCCAGATCGACTAGGGAATATCAATAATGGAGAAAATCGGCTGAACGGTTTATCCGCTAGAGTTGTTCACAAACAGACGGTCAGACACGTTTTGTGATTCGATTTTTAGGTTTCAACGACCCACACAATATGGATTTTGGCTACATCACATGTTAGAGAATTTTTTTCTAAATTTAGCAACTCAATTTATCGACATTTTCCTTACCAGAGCTCTGTAACAAGAGCTTTTCTTCCGAAAAATCGCAGCTTTTTTCGCGCAGCATTACATAACGTTCTCTCTACTGTGTACGTGTCCGTCTGTCTGTCCGTCCGTCCGTCCGTCCGTCTGTCCGTCTGTGAACACTGCTAGCGCCTAAACCACACGTACGATTTCTTCCAAAATGGATGTTTCCCAGTCGATCTGATTCTAGTCGAAGCTTTGAGATTTTGAAAAAGATTCTTCAAAATTTGGGGGTACTTTATATGAAGCCCCCAGGAGATTTTCAAAATTTTCTCAAAAACGGCTCCAAATTTATTCTTTAAATTTCTTGTAAGAATAGAGTAAAATACACTTTTTAACATGGCATAGGTCCGATTTTCACGTACGGCTCTGAATTTTCGAAAATTGTGAAAATTTGAATTTTTTTCGGCGTCTTTCTCCAACTTCAAAATTGAAGATAAAGATTTTTTCTTCAAATAAAATTTGTTCTGCATATTGAGTTCTTTCATAAAGGTCATGTAAATGTTTTTTCAAAATTTTGGTAGTTTTCGTGCAATATGTACAATTTTAAAAAATTACAAAAATAAGATTTTCTCAAAAACGGCTCCAAATTTTTTCTTTAAACTTTTGGTAGGGATAGTGGTAAATGTACTCTATCAATGACAAAAGCCATTTTAGTCTATGGGTTGGTTTTTTCAAAAATTACAAAAATGTAAACTTTTTTATTTGTTTCTCACGTCGTTAATATTTACATTATCGGCGATTTTTTTACATTATTATATTTACGAGCATATATGCTTTAAATAATGTCAAATAAAGTTTCTCGAAAACACTACCGTTTTCTGTGAAAAGAATCTCAAATTTCGGCATTTTCAGAAATGCTCAAACGTCATTTCTTCTATATGGCTGCAATTTTTTTCTTGAAACTTTTGTAACGGATAGTGCTAATTACACTCTTTAGTATAGCGTAAAGTTATACTAGAGTTATTTTCTTGTTTTTTCAAAAATTACATAATTGTAATTTTTTTGAAAGATCTCTCACATCGTTGATATGCACATTATCCGCAATTTGTAAAGATTATTATATTTTTGAGTGTAAGTGCTTTAAATAACTTCGAATAAAGTATTTTGAAAACTCAATCATTTTCTGTGAAAATGAGCTTCAAATTTTGCATTTTTAGTAGCGCTAAAACGCCATTTTCTCTTGAACGGCACATCTTTTTTAAAAGAAAATTTCCATTTACGGCTAGGTTTTTGTGTTCTTTAATATTCTAAAATTAATATTTCCGTTCTACCAATAGGAAACCGAAATATTAAGAAAATGACAATAGCATATTATGCAATTAGTTTAAAACGTTGTCCTTTTTTTACACGAATAAGAAGATATTACCGAACGAACGACGTTAGAAGTGAGGTCTGTAATATCTTCTTAGGAGTGCAAAAAATTAACCTTATAAACGAATTGCATACACCATTTTTTTGTATAACAGTATTATAAAGATTTAAGGAAGCGAAATTAATTGTGTTATGGTGTAATTCGTAGTTGTAGTAGATCTCAAATTCATGTTTTGTCATGAGTGTTACCTAACCAACAAATTTGTTTACAAATGGCAATTAGTTTGAAAGTCGTGATTCAAACATAATGGATTTGCCTAGAGAAATTGTGGTAGAATCTGCAAAAGCAGAAAATGCTATGTTAGCGAAAAAACCTTGCACACTTTATGAGAAAGAATACTTAAAGTTAAGGAAATTTATGGATAAAAAAATATGCAAATTTATTATGCAAAGCTGCTTTTCTTTCGTATCTATCGGAGCAGTTTGGTTAAATAAGTATAATACACATGCTAGAATAAAGAGGTTTGTTAATTTAATGCATGCTTCTTTAAACATTAAGTCCACAGCATGTAAAGCGTCGACACTATGGTGCACTTATTCCAAATCAAAGGAAATGCTAAAGATCAAAGAGAATATTGATATTGGAACTTTTCACAAAGTAAGTTTACTTATGAAACACGTAAATGTGGGATATCAGCCTATGAAGGCAATGGTATTTTCCCAACAAGATGTAAACACACTTCTTACAAATGCTGATTAAACTTTTCTTTTAATGAAGGTATAATAACGACAGTGGCAATAATAGTTAAGTTTTATTTATTAACTGGTGTTTTGTATTAATAACTGGTATGATTTTCAGGTTGTTGCTATTTTGGCATATTTGGTGCTTGCAGACGTGTCGAATTGTACAACTTGTGAATCAACGATGTGAAAGAAGAAGGTTCTGTTTTGATAGTGAACAAAAAATGACAAGCCCGGAATATGTACTATCGTATTCAGTGAAGAATTTAATTATGTTGAGGTCTGTAAAAAATACATTTCCTTAAGACCCTTACATGTTAAACACAAAAAAAACTTTTTTGTTTTACAATCATGGCAAATGCAGCTGTAATCCAATTTTTTAAAAGTAAGTTTTTTCATAACGTATTTGATTTTACTGCGAACACTGGAATCTATTTGTATGGTACCACTGCCTTCTTTAAATTCCATAACTGGAAATATATAGGGGCCGTGACTATTACGTCAGTGATGGCTGCTCATATTTCGTGCAGAAATAGCGATGACTTAATGATCCGTGCTATAATATGTCATACTATGAACGATTTTGTTAATGTAAAAGGGTTGTTTATAGTACTGGTATACAAAAAATGTACTTTTGGCGGTGATAGATGGCAGCTGGCAAGAAAGAGTACGTGGCAATTGAATATAGCTAGCGAAAACCCGAGGAAATAGAAAACTGAAAGGGAAAGTCTGTGCCATTCTGTAGCACCACTAGTTTATTCGAAGCCACATAGTGAAAGTTGAGCTACTGGTGCTTTGGAAACACCAGTAGTTAATATTTGCTAACACCTAGAAAATTCACTACCAAATCAATGATTAAAATACGGCTCCGTTTGCTAACCGTTAAATTAATGATATAGGAATGGAGGGATACAATAGGAATCATGGAAAACAGACGAGGAAGCGAACTGTTGAAAGTGGTCAAAACTTGAGCTGCGAGGTGGGAGTAGAACGACATTGAATGCTGCAAGAAACCGCAAACTTGGACAGTTGTAAACCCTTGAAGGACGGAAGATTTTTTACAAAAAAGTTGGATGGTATGAAATTGTTTAAGTTTTTTGACTTTTTAATTGCAATATGAAGAAGAAAATTTATTTTGCGAAAGTTTCAAACTATTTCTGTCTTTAATTTTAAATACGAGGAAGTGTACAATTTTAGTACATGAATATTACTTGGCATTGTGACTCCAAAAATTGGCATACCCCATTTATTTGACCATAGCAGTCATTGAGTTCCCATAGCAGCTTTCAGGTTTTGATATATGTTTCGCCGGCTGTGTTAAGCTCAAAGCCTGCATTGGCACTGACCTGCAGTTACTCTGTGGTAAGTTGAATGGTTCATGTCCCGAAGTTGGCGAATTTTCGTTACTATCTCGAAGCCTAGGTCGATTTTAGACGTTATTGGAGAAGGATTCGAGTGCTCAGCTACCCTTATGTGTGGTTTACCGTGGTTTCTCCTATCAATCCCAGGCGAATGCTGGAGCCACGGATCAAAGGCGATCTTTCCTTCCTCCTCCATGTCGTTTCCTCACTTACCAACACACATACATGCACTCCACTGCCACACACTTTGGTAAACCTGTCGAAGATTTTGAGTTTGTCCCAGCTGGGGTTGTGCCCTACTGAAAGGCGAGAAGCCGTGACAAGTGTACGTGTAGGTCGTGGTCGGAACTCACCGTTCGTTGAGGCAGGAACCTTGCCACCTCCTGGAATAAAACATTCACTACACTAACAGCACTAATGACCATAGGAGATAATTTGCTCGCAATCTATTGATATAAATTTGAAAGAAACCATTTGGAACAACTTTGAACTTTATTACGTCAAAAAATTACACTTAGATCCACATTTACAATTCTATTTACATTTACAATTAAATGGACAAAGTGGTGCACACAGTTCGACCTCTGGGCGCTCTGTGCGGTGCACTCTCCCTACGCCCCAAGGGAGCCAACATGTCACTGCGACCGCTAGTTGAAACCTGTCCCAAGGATTTTATTAAACTCTCTCCCCATAAAGATTTTATTCAACTCTCTCCCCATAAAGATTTTATTCAACTCTCTCCCCATAAAGATTTTATTCAACTCTCTCCCCATAAAGATTTTATTCAACTCTCTTCCCATAAAGATTTTATTCAACTCTCTCCCCAAAAGATTTTATTTAACTTTTCCCCTCCAAATATTTTATTCAACTCTCTCCCTATAAAGATGTTATTTGACTCTTTCCCTATAACGCTTTTATTCAACTCTTTCCCAATAATGATTTTATTTAACTCTCTCTCTATCAAGATTTTATTCCACTCTCTCCCCATAAAGATTTTATTTAACTCTCGCCCTATATTTCATTCAACTCTCTCCCTATGAATATTTTCTTGAAATTTTCAGTATAAAAAATTTTATGGAACTTTTCTCTATAAAGATTTAAATCAACTTTTGGCCATAAACATTTTATTCAACTTTTGACTATAACCCGCTTTTAGTCCCCAAAACCTGTAAATCGGCATCAAACAGTGAAAACGTTTCGGTAACCGATTAAAACAGTTTCATTGTGACTGAAATGTTATTGTTATTTAACTATCTTACTGACACCGCAACTGACGAACTTCTTCTGTTTTTAAGACATAATTTTGATCACCTTGATTTGCTGGGTTCACGTTAAAAGAACGTATATGGCAAACGAAAAAAACACTTGTTTTCAGGCGTCTCTCAAGAACCTCTGAAATATTAAATATTTTCTTTTGATGAGTACTATGATTAGGGCAGAAAACATTTTTATCCTCCTAAAAATTACACCTAAGATTTACTTGACGAACTCAACAATCTTTCCCAGCCTCACTGATATTTTTCGGTTCTAAAATAGTAATAATTAAAAAATGTCTTGTGAAGATTAAATTACATCTACATTTAATCACTTCGACTGGTCACCGAAGGGATGATATTACAATATTATAACTCGGACTAATACTTGGACCAATATACTTTAACAATACAGTCTATTGGACCAATAGACTCTTGTCCCTGTGTGCGCACCTACTCTGAATTCATTTACTTTCAATTAGCAAAAAAAGAATCAAAAAGGTGCCCCCAAAAGCAAACAATGTAGAAGAGCTCGCACGAAAAACCAAAGCGTTGAATCAAGCGCTGGAAAGCGACCCTGGGCCTCCTGAGCTCTCAGTTCCTCGTTCTGCGCGCGCGGCAGGGTCTCTTCGGCCTGGGGGGCGGCACCAACGTGCGCAGCAGGGCGCGCTGGGCTCTGCGCATCTGCGCACGCGCAGCACCCCACCGACTGCGCGCGACCTCTGCGCAGAAGGCGACTGCGGCCAGCGCCAGCCCCACGCAGAGCAGCGCAAGGTGCGGCCACAGGTCCTGCAGCTCCAGGGTCCGGGGTTCGTCGCTTTCCGCTGCCGCCTCGCCCTGACGCCAAGACGCTCCACTGTGCAGACGCCAGTACATCCCCAACGTGCGGTTGAAGTCTCCGTCCCACTTGACATAAAGTCCCGCGTCTCGGAACTGAATCATCTTCAGATTGATTGCGTCGATCCACGGCCAGTTCCTGGAAGTACATAAGCACATGGAGACATTTGAAGATCGAACAACTAACCCGCCGTTACTCGCGCATAGTTTTGTAACGCCATTATTCGCGTGTTAGTTGTTTATCTAACAACTATTTATGCTGTATTGATTGTTTTATTATGAACCAAATATTTACAAATTAATATTCCCAGACATTTGTTATTGATTTTTATAACTTGTGTAGATGAAATAATGCCTAAAGGTGGCACACAGGCTCATAATTTTACTTTACCGTGTACTATTTGTACGTACGTACGTATAGAATAGGGAAAGTTATGTAATGTTGCGCGAAAAAACGGCGGATTTTTGACAGAAAAACTCTTATTACACGGCCCTGGTATCGAAAAAATGGATAAATCCAGTTTGTAAATTAAGAAAAAAATCTCCTAACACATGGTGCAGCCAGAATCCCTATTTTGTGGGTCCTTGATACCGAAAAAACAATTGAAAGCAAAATGTCTGTCCGTCCGTCTGTCCGCGAACCACGCTAGCGACTAAACCGTTTGCCAATTTTCTCCACAATTGATACTCCCCGATTGATCTGAATGATCTCACGGTCTCTTAAATTTGAAACTGATATTTTAATTTGGGAGGGTACTTCACACGAAGCCCCTGGAACATTTTCAAAATTAAAAAAATGGCGCCAACAATTTTGACTAAAATTTGTTATTGGATAGTCTGAAGGTCATTTAAGAGAATGGCTTAGATCTCATGTTGGTTGGAAACTATGATTTTTTGAAAATTGAAAAAAATTCAAAATTTGTTCGCCATCTTCCTACAACTACAGTTATGAAGATACCATTTTTTTCTTAATGAAATGTGTTCACAAAAATAGGTCTTTAAATAAGGTTATGTTCAGTTTTTCAAAAACAAGTATTTTTTCGAAAAATTGTGCCAAACAGACAATTTTTTATTTTCTTTAAATCATTTTTTCTTAAAAATCGCACAACCCTTTTTGATTAAATTGGGTCCTAAGATAGCATAAAACAAGTTGAAGAGAATGGTGCAAGTTTCATGTTCGTTGAAATGTCTGATTTTGCAAAACTTTTAAAATATTAAAAACATTTCGGCGTCTTTCTACAATTACAATTGTGAAGATATGATTGTTTTTCTTAAGGAAATACACTCATCAAAAACATCTTCAAATAAGGTCATGTTGAATTTTTGGAAAATATTTCTATAATTTCCTGACAAACATAATAGCCCGCTCGCAATTGACTGCGCTTCGTTTTCGTCGTTTTCTTACAACTACAATTTTAAAAATACAATTTTTTCTCAATTAAATGTATTTATCAATATTACATCTTCAAATAAGGTCAAATTTAATTTTTTCAATATACGAGTAGTTTTTCTGTAATTTCGTGACAAACACAATACCCCGGTACAAATTTACTGCGCTTCAGACAGCCGAATGCGTCGTAAATTAGAATTTGCAATATTGTATATTATTTCTTTGTTTGTTTTCACATTCGAACTTTTGTTATACATTTACACATTAATCTTTAAAGAAATTATTTCTTTTCAAATATTGGAATTAAAATTGCTAGCTCATTAAGGGAGTATCGACAGTGCAGGAACGCAACAATTGAATTTCGTTCCGCTGCCGCGAATTTCTGTGAATTACGTGTCATTGTTGTGACTTGATGTTGTAGACTTCTATGGTATCAGACTTTTTTTTCCAATAAAAGTTTACAAAGCTTTTATATTATATTTTTATGCAGTTGTGGAATTCACATCGTTTTGATAACACTGCGACGTTCTCATTGTGCAAGATATATGTTCACTCCCAGTCTAAAACTGAAGCTTATGTGAGGCTACTTCTCTCAGTTCTCACATAAGTGCTGCGATCTTTGGGTACAATTTGGGCAGGGCTGTGATTGGTCGCGTAACGTGTAACAGCCACAGTTTAAGATGTCATCTTAAGATGTATATCTTAAGATGGAGCGAGGAACTAGCCTCAAACTGGCTTCAGAAAATTTGCCCCAAAGGCGGCTAGTTAACACACCTATATATCTTACATCGTGGTTGATCGCTTCTTGGTTGAATTGGAAGTTTTCAAATAAAAGTTAAGATGTTAGGAGGGCAGAAGTGCAATATTTCAATTCTATGTAGCTGCTTCCAACAATACGGAAAAGTATGTGCTGTTGTAGCACCACTAGTTTTCTTATAATAAGCACTGGAATCTAAATTACTCATGAAGTGAAGTGTTATATAAAGTAAATTTATTTAAGAAAGGTAAATCATATAACACCATTTGTTTGATTCTGTGGTGGTGCTCCAAGAACCTCATTCCAAGGGGTATTCTTACTCGGATTACTCCGTTCACAGAACCAAATTTCGTCGCAGGTCCGCATTTGTAGAGTCTTATTGGGTCAAGGGAAAGGAAGAACGAGAGCAAGAGAGAAGCAACTCATGCTTTAACAAACCTGCATCTATTTGTTCACCAATGAAATACATCACTAATTTGAGTTCTCTAGCTCTACCTTTAGATGATGAGAATTGTCACCATGCTCCTTAATTACTTTTCTTGACTAGTACTAAAACTCTGGCACCACTGCAGCACATTACTTCTGAGTAGATACTGGACTAGGAAATTTGCTTGAAACACTTATTGAACAGATACTATTACAATTGCTCACTTCGAGTGCTGGTTTACAGTTACAGACTAAATGAATTGTTGGTGCAACATGCAAATTCGTAACAGATAAAACATAAGAGCATATAATGAAAACATACATAACCTATCATAACTAAACTACAAAACCTAACATCTCCATTAAATTAAATCACACTTCTTCTCAGATTTCTTTTGGTTCATATACCAATTATGCTCCTACATCTACAACACATTAGTTTATAATATATACGTTGTGCCGGGCTGATTGAAGCATAATACATGGCATACATTTTCTCTCACCGTTTGAAGTTCCCACATCATAAACAGCGGGAAATCTAGATGCAATTGGAGAGCTGACCTCGACGTTCAAAGAACGTAATGGCGGTCATGGCTCACCTGGGTTATGTTCACACAGGTCATATTTCAATATATTACGATTTTTTCCTCCAGAAGATAGCGGAGAGCCTAGTTTGCTTACAATAGACACTCTTGACTTGAATCCGGACCTCGTGGTCCCACGTTAAAATTAACTCGAGGCAATTCAAACACTGTAGCAACTGCAACATCAAAAACTAGTCTAGCCACACCCGGCTCCTACGGAGAACTGTTGTATACTAAATGAAACAACCCTCTGCTGTCTGCAACAACAATTTATTATTCACCATAAATCCCAAGAATATTCCAATAAAAGCTGCCAGGAGTCACAATATCAAGGAGATGTTTCGTAGCCGGGTCGTTATACAAGTTACAGAAAACCGTTAATCCAAGAATCACAAGTAAGTGTGCCAGGTACAATGTTTAAGTCCAGTTGATGCTCTACAAAATGCGGTCGGTGACGGAATGCCGGGGCCCTAGCCCCGCGGCTGCCTCGTCGTCTTCTACCCCTTCGCAGGGGAAGGGAGTCGGCTGCGTGCCACCTCTTCTACAGGAGGAGGGAGGGGGGCGCCTTCCGCGCCTTGGCCGCTCTCCTGGCTGGTGCGGTGAGGCGTATCGCTTCTGGATCGCCCGCGTAGCGGACGCTACACCCTCCCCACTTAATTGTGGGAGTATGGGGCGAGGTGCTTCTGCAGGCGCGCTCTGCGGCGCCTTTGCTGGCCTGTGGCGCTGCTGGCGGACTTTTGTAGTGCCGGCACAGGCGGACACTACACCCTCCCCACCTAATTGTGGGAGTAGGGGGTGATGCGCTTCTGCAAGCGCGGGCTGCAGCGGCTGGGTGCTGCCTTCTGCTTCTTCTGCTGCTGCTACCGACCAGGCCACTGCACCGGTCGCGCCTCTTTCTCAGAGGCTGCGTTCTGCATTGCGGCGTCGCTGCATGCAGGCGGGCCCGCCCGATCAGCCGCGGCCCCGTTTGCCGCTGTTCAACTGCTGGTTGGCCACCCGGTGCTGCTGTTGCGACTGGTGCTGACTGCTCGTCGGGCTGCTCGTTCTGCGGCGGCAATTCAACTTCGAGTCCGCCGTTCTGAAAACTAAACAGCCTGTCTGAGTTTTCGTCCTGTTCACTTTGCCTTACCGATTGCGGTTTATCAATGCCGGGTATGTAATACGTCCGGTGCCTAACATATTCCTGATACCGCCCTGGCGGGGGCTGCTGTAGCTGCTGCTGATTGATGCTGATGAAACCACGGCTCCGGTTGTCGCCGCTGCGCATCCGTCCCTGATGTGGCTTCGTGCCTCCCCACCTAACTGTGGGAGTGGGGGGCGATGCGCTTCCGTAGGCGCGCTCTGCGGCGCCTGAGTGCCGTCTTCTGCTACTTCTCCTGCCGCCCACGCAGGGGCTGCTGCATCTGCTGCCGATGATGGTGCCACCGCTCCGGTTGCCGCTATGACGCCTCCGTCCCTGAGGCTGTGTCCTGTCTCTCGGCCTCGCTGCTATGCGGTTGCCGCTGCTGCGGCGGCTGCTCCGGGTACAGATTCTGCCCCTCTTCCCCGGGGATCATCTTCTGCGTCTCGGCGTCGGTTTCGCTTGGCTGCTGCCGTTGCTGCGACTGCTGCTCCTGCGGGTGTTATCTCTAAACAATTTCAAAACTGAAAATACAACCAAAATTGTGCTTCTTGAGAACAACCCTGTCATGCCTCTTAGTTGCTGCTCCACTAGTTTCCCCAAAAACATCCTAACCGCTACTTTCTTCAGTTTTTTCTTTCTCTTAACAGTCTGCGTGTCAGTACAATAATTACTAATGTTTGTCACTTGAACTATCACATTGCGCTTCAAAGATACTGCTTTGCTGTCTAGTCTTCCTAAGTTCACCCGTGGGCATTTCCATCGCTTACACTCGTACCCGTTTGGTAGCTTGCACTCTAACTTGCTGCCCGTGGCCCTGGCGCCATCGCCTTGAGCCAGGCGTCTACTTCTACGGTGCACTACGCGGCATCTAACCTTGCGTTGCTTCTCACAATTATTTGTGAACTTCATACCTCTACTTCACGCTTCCATCAATTCTTTCATACCAACCTTTACTCTAATTGCTTTCTTTCGTGTTGCTGACACCTCTACTTCTAACTTCAAATGCATTGGCGCTTTACCGTCCTTGTCACTGTCTGTACTTTTGGAAACGAGCTCGGTCTTATCCTCATAACTGCCACCGTCTAACTCTTTGCTACTAACCGCTGCAGTCCTGTTGTCGCTATCCAGCCTGTATTGCCCCGTCTTCTTCTGCTCTTTACAGCACTGTCCGTTGCGCTCTTGCCTACAACTTACAACATTGATCGCTGTGTGATTTAATTTCCCTACTCTCAGCGCTTACGCTTTCATCTGCACCACTACTTACTCTACTATTACTACCAGTTTCACCCATATTAACCATTACTTTACCATTACTTTCAATTTTATACATATTACAATTTACTTTACTATTACTTTCAATTTCATACATATTTATATTTCTAATCAATAGCTTCTCACTAGGAACTACATTATCTGTTACCGAGCCTTCACTAGTCTTCCTTTCGTGTAAACTTCGCTTCAACGTTGTAAGCTCGCTCACCGACACGCTCAAAATTTCCCTCATGCTACTATGACCGTTCATTGGTCTACGCTCACTCTCCGATCTGTTCACTTTCTTAATCTTGCTCTGAGCTCTCTCAACGTTTTGCCTATTTCTACTACTGTCAGTTTCAAAGTCACAATACATTTTTCTACATAATTCTTCCTGATCTACAACTGTATATTTCCATTCATTGCTAATGAATATGTCACGAAAATGCAGCATTCCTATCTGCATCTTGCTACAATTCACTTCACATCTAAGGCTTTCTGCTGCTCTATCTTGCTCCTGATTACTACTACTCTTTTGAAGTCTGTTTCTCTTCACAGACCAGTTGCCGTTACAAAGATTCCTACCTGGCTTACTTGTGCACTGAGGGGTCACCGTTGTGGTAGTTCACTGCAGCCTCGTCTCCTACCGGGAACGTGGCGACCTTTCCTCGTCTGCCACGCGTCACTCTAGCGCCGAGTTTAGCGACTACCTTGCTGCTTGGCGTCGCTTGGTCCACGACCTCTCTAGAGGTGGCAATGTCCCTCTCGCGAGCCTCGCTAGAAGCCGGGAACGTGGCGACCTTTCCTCGTCTGCCACGTCTCACTCTGGCGCCGAGTCCAGCGACCGCCTTACTGCTTGGCGTCGCCTGGCTCGCGACCTCTCTGGAGGCGGCAATGTCCCTCACGCCAACCTCGCTAGAAGCCGCCGCTACCACTCCCTTGGCCTCGTCCTCCACGCTCCTTGATGGCGCCGGCTGCGGCGCATCCTTCAAAAAAGCTTGATTAAACTGCTCTCTACTCTGAAACTCACGTTGCCGTTCTTTCTGCCCGACCACTCGCTGCTCCCTGTGCTCCTTGTGCAAGGCCAGCTGCTGTTGACATTGATTCTCCTTAAATTTTAAACTTTCTACTGGTTCGTGCGGGCTGCGCTTCTGCGATAACTCGTCAGGCTCGCTACTAGGAATGCTTAGAAACAATGTGCGCTTGCTATCTTCGTCCGTTACCTTATGGAAAGCGAGGTGTTGCTGCAACCTCGCCGCGTACGAACACCATTTCTCCTTGCGCTCGTCGAAGCAGGGAAAGGACGGTACTACCTGCCGCTGAGCCACTGGTGTGGCCATGGCCGTGATCGCTTGCAGCAAGGCCGCGTGCCGCTGTAGCTGGCGCTCCTCCCGTCTTTCCTGCCATTCTTCGTGTCGTTGTAACTGCTGTAGTAGCCCGATGAGTTGTGCCGTCTGGTCGCCTGTTGCCATCTTCTTTTACCTCGTCGCCAAATAAATTGTTGTATACTAAATGAAACAACCCTCTGCTGTCTGCAACAACAATTTATTATTCACCATAAATCCCAAGAATATTCCAATAAACGCTGCCAGGAGTCACAATATCAAGGAGATGTTTCGTAGCCGGGTCGTTATACAAGTTACAGAAAGCCGTTAATCCAAGAATTACAAGTAAGTGTGCCAGGTACAATGTTTAAGTCCAGTTGATGTTCTACAAAATGCGGTCGGTGACGGAATGCCGGGGCCCTAGCCCCGCGGCTGCCTCGTCGTCTTCTACCCCTTCGCAGGGGAAGGGAGTCGGCTGCGTGCCCCCTCTTCTACAGGAGGAGGGAGGGGGGCGCCTTCCGCGCCTTGGCCGCTCTCCTGGCTGGTGCGGTGAGGCGTATCGCTTCTGGATCGCCCGCGTAGCGGACGCTACACCCTCCCCACTTAATTGTGGGAGTATGGGGCGAGGTGCTTCTGCAGGCGCGCTCTGCGGCGCCTTTGCTGGCCTGTGGCGCTGCTGGCGGACTTTTGTAGTGCCGGCACAGGCGGACACTACAAGAACACGAACGAACGGGTCTCAGGGCGAAGCAGGACAGGTTCGCGAGGTGTTACGTCACAGGGTGTAAGAGATACAGGTGGATTCACTCCCGGTCTAAAACTGAAGCTAATGTGAGGCTAGTTCTCACAGTTGTCGCTGTGTAAGCGCTGCGAACGACTTGGGCATTTTTAGGACAAGATGGTGATCCATTTAATAGCTTTGTAAGGCCTCATTCACAATGCAAACTTAAACGTAACGTAATGCTGTAAAGTTAGCCGCAAAATTTACACGTAAAAACAAGCGTTAACAATGACGAACGTAAGTTTCGCCTGAACCAATCAGAATTCAATGTACTGAAACTTGATCGATTCGTCTCTAACATGATGAAAAAATCTTTCCACCATGGTTTCTAGCTTTTTCTTCGAAATTCCTATCGATTGTCTTTATATACATGCGAGAAGATGTTGTAATAGTGCTTGCATTTCCTTTATATTATAAACAAGGATTCTCATGAACCAAATTCATGAGTAATTCGTCGGACATAATATTCGCAACCTCAGGTTAAAGTCACAATACAAATTGTCCAAATTCTTACATTGAATTCACTACACGCATCAAAAGCGTTTGTAAACTAGTTTTCTACATTACAATAACAATGACATAACCACAAACTACCAGAACACAATCTGAAATCGAACTTCCATGCTGCTCTCTGATTGGTATATGGTAGAATTCCGACGTAAACTTAACGTAAAAGCTTGGAGCTTGCGAACTATTAAGTTTACGGTCTTACGTCAACGGTTACGTCAAGGCATTGTGAATGGTCTCGCTTAATAACACATTTCTAGGTTTTGCGGCTACGTTACGTTTACGTTTGCATTGTGAATGAGGCCTAACCTCTGGTGGAAGCCACTAAATCGCGAGATGCCATCATGAATGCCCAACTCGATCGTGCGCACCGTACGGATAAGCGAGGAACTAGCCTCAAACTGGCTTCAAAAATTTTGTCCAAAAGGAGGCTAGTTGACACATCTATATATCTTACACCGTGTTCGTCACGAGTCTGTTACCGTGAACGACTCGTGAGTTGCGATACACGAGTCTCTTGCCTCTTCCATCTCGAACGAGATTGAACACCATTAATTCAATAAACAATATATTTTTACGTCACTGAAACATACAGGGACATTTATGAACTAAAATAAGCTTCCTCAGTACTACGTTCATTGCAAACAAAAAGTATTAGTAGGAGAAGTACGCTACTTCTGGACCAGTGATGACGTCACGAGCCCCCGTGACGTCACGACCCCGTGACGTCATGACCCCGTGACGTCATGACCCGATGACGTCATGGACCCGTGACGTCAGGGACCCGTGACGTCATGGCCGGGTGACGACATGACCGGGAGGACGTCATGACCTTGTGACGTCACGGCCGTGTGACGTCAGGACCGTGTGACGTCATGACCGGGGACGTCATGGCCTGGATGACGTCAGCACTGGTCCAGAAGTAGCGTCGATGCGCCCGTGCCTGGCGTGGCGCCTGTTGCACACACGTCGACAGCGGGGGGTGTGAGCGCACGTGAGTGGCTGTGGGGGTGGGTGGGGGGAGGAGGAAGAGGGGGAGGTGGTCTTCAAAAAGCCCGCTCGGCCGGGGCGCGAACCAGCGAGGTGCGGTGTGGGAGGCCGGCACGCTAGCCCTGCGCTACGGCAGCAGGCTTAGAAGTTGAGGCTAGCGAGTGGATGGGAAGGTGCGCGCGCTTGGGCGGGGCGCGCGTGCGACGGTGGCGCGCCCTGTGAGCGAACAGGGAAAGGGGACCGCGCGACGGTGGCGCGCCCTGTGAGCGGGCAGGGAAAGGTGACCGTGCGACCGTGGCGCGCCCTGTGTGCGGACGGGGGCATGCGACCACGCGACGGGTGGCGCGCCCTGTGAGCGGACGGGGGCATGCGACTGTGCGACGGTGGTGCGCCCTGTGCGCGGGCAGGGGAAGGAGAATGAGAAAAGGAAGACATGCAGTGGCGGCGGAGGAGCCGAGGGATGTCTTTGCACAGAGAGGTGTCACCAGAGACAAATAAAAACCACAATGAAATGAATATGATCATGTTTATATTTGTTATACAATATATATATATACACATTACAAGAGTCTGTTTGTGAGCTGAGACTAGTTGGGGAAGGAAGGACGAAAAGAAATATGTCCTGGAAACACGCTTCATGGGAGTAGTTGGGACAGCCTCTCGTCCAACAGCCACCTCAGATCCCGTAGTGTTGTGAAACACGTACGGTTTCTGAGGAGGTGCGGCAAGGCCCCTAACAACGCCTCCGTGAAGGCGTGTACCTGCTCCCTGACATACTGCTCTTCGTCAGGGTTGGAGGCGTCGTGACCTGCAACGACAGCGTAGGGGGTCAATGCGGGTAGTGTGGGGGTGGTGGACGGTGGAGTGTCCCAATTGGAACAGGGAGAAAGGCGAGGTGGGGGGAAAACAAAGTTGGGGCATGTCGTGGCGGGGAGGGTGGAGGCGGAGGAGATGGAGTGGGCCGGGGAGGTGGAGCGGAGGTGGGGTGCAGAGCGGAGATGTTCCCGCGGTGGTGGGTGATATCAACGAGGGAAGGAGGAGGAGGAGCATGAGCAGTATCAGTAGAGGAGCAGGAGGAGGGGGTGAACGTGCAGGTGGGGGAGGCAGGCGCAGCAGGTAGAGGAGCATCAGAAAGGCGAGGTGGGAGGAAAACCAAGTTGGAGCATGTCGTGTCGGGGAGGGTGGAGGCGGAGGAGATGGAGTGGGCCGGGGAGGTGGAGCGGAGGTGGGGGCAGAGCGGAGCTGCTGTCCCCGCGGTGGTGGTGATGTCAACGAGTACAGGAGGAGGAGCATCATGAGGAGGTGAACGTGCAGGTGGGGGAGCAGGAGCTAAGCAGGTAGAGGAAGCATCATGAGGGGGTGAACGTGCAGTGGGGGAGCAGGAGCTGCAGGTGAAGCAGCATCATGAGGAGCCGCCGCCGACGCGTAGGGCGATCGTGGCCATGAGCCGGCGCAAGCGTACGACCGGGGTCGTGGTGGAGGCGGCAGTCGAGGAGCCGACCCGCCCGCGCTGGCGCAGGAGTCGGCCGACCTTACTGGCGTGGGCGGTGTTGCCGTGTCCCTTCCCCAACACGATCCTGCAAGCACAAAAGCATAAGCATGTGGGCCACAAAGCGACACGCTCAAAAACAGGAAAAAGTGGAAAAAAAAATTAGAAACAGGACATGGGGGTGTTGGAAAGAATTGAGAGCCGCGCGGGTGGTATGCTCGAAGCCTACGGCCCGCGCCACACACACACACACACACACACACTGTGAGCATGCATTGTGACAGATAGGACAACATAGTGGACCTACGCGGTGATGGAAAAGCGGAGTTTATGTATAGAAATTTTCCCTCTCTTGCTCTTTGCCAAAGTACGTCAAATATTTATCTTTGAACATGTCCGGGTCCATGGTGCCGAAGCGAGCTGGAGGAAAGACATCGATAGTGTTGTTTAAAGTGAGAACAATGCGTTGTCCTTCTTTGACGTCAACTGTCTTTGCATTGGTGATGGCGTACGGTTCCCCCTGTTTCAAATCTCTTAAGAAGACCGTCTCTGCGTGATCAGCATGCCCTTAGGGTGTTAAGCAGTCTGTCACCCCTGTCATGTCAAGAAGACAGGACGGGAGTCAGTGTTCATGATCAACGGATGGGTCACCACTGCAAGACATAGGAAGAAAGGAAATGTAGAAATCGAAGGATAAGCCAGTTAAAAAAAAAAAAAAAAAAAAACAAAAAAAAACAAAAAAAAAAAACAAAAAAAAAAACCAAAAAAAAACAAAAAAAAAAAACATCCCAACAAAAAACCTACAGGCCCATCCTACGTCAACAACTTACATGTCGTTGGCATCCTGTGTCATCACCATGTTGTTGCTGCGTGCGGCCATCTTTCCCAAAATTATTTTCAACACTTGCAATACTATAGTGGAGAAACAGAAATAATTGTAGTGCTCGAATGTCTAATGGCGAAGCGCATGTCATGCCGAAGCATGAGTGAAGAAAGGATGGCTTACCTCTATCACGGAGAGCTTCCACGATGTGGTGTCGTGAAGAGCTGCAGACAAAGTAATGCTTCGGAGCGAGCTCCACCACGTTATATAGGAATATCGGTAACCTTGCGGTTACGTGATGTGAAAACAACAACTCGCAATGACAAGTGACCTTTCAAGACGGAAGTATTACTTTCCTAGAAACAGATACTGACTCACCTAGTGGTTACGTGATGTGAAAAGAACTAGACGCAAACAAGCCAAGTGACCTTTCAACACGGAACAAGGAAAAGGTTCGATCGTTTCATAAGAGGTGCTGTTGTAAACAGGCCTTGAGTGCTTCGTGGCCGGCGCACGAGAGCCTGACTCACCTAGTGGTTACGTGATGTGAAAAGAACTAGTCGCAAACAAGCCAAGTGACCTTTCAACACGGAACAAGGAAAAGGTTCGATCGTTTCATAAGAGGTGCTGTTGTAAACAGGCCTTGAGGAGTGCTTCGTGGTCGGCACAAGAGAGAGAGAAGGAAGGAGAAGAAGGAAGAGGAAAGATAGAGGAAACATTATCTTGGCGGAACGACTGTGCCGAGGTGACACAGCGAGACCCACCCCCTCCCACCATCGCGCGAAGAGAAAAAAGCATGCTCCGCCAAGCAATATAAAGTCGCCTGCTGGTAGAGGGACGCCATTAGTCGCCGGCACCACAACAGGAAAGTCTCCGCGCTGCAGTCGAAGTGACAGCACCAGCAACTGTTGGGTGAGGTTCGTACAGCTCAGACACGCAGGGTCTGCAGCGACGGTGCTGTGTAAGTGTGTGTGTGTGTGTGTGTGTGTGTGCGTAAGTGTTCTGTTGCGGCTGCCCCAGCGGCAATCGGAGGCGTGTGACGAACACGGAGAGAGAGTGAGAGGGAAACAGGGAGAGTGTGAGAGAGTGAATCAACATGGTCGTGAGAACACGCATAAGCAATTACTTCATTCGTCTTCCGTGTACGGGTGTCACGCCTTTCCATTTGGCGGTCCAGGCTGGTCATAACGACATTGTGCTACGCTGCTTGAATGAGGGTGGTAGGGACGGTGCAAATAGCATTGTAGGCTTGCGCGACAGGGAAGGATGGACGCCGCTGGAACATGCGATATACTTTGAACGGTGGTCGACTGCACGAATACTACTCCAACACGGTGCGGACGGAGGGATAGAAGTCAACGGATTCTCGCTTGCGCAACATGTGCGCATCGGTGAGAGTTGGGAAATATTTAAAAAACATGTGCGAGAAAGAGCAATACAAAGTGCGCGAGAGAGAGTGGATAGAGGCGGAGACGGTAGACGTGACTGTCCCACGGTGCCACGCGCAGCGTGAAGGTGTGTGTGTGTGTGTGTAGCAGTGGAAGGGTGGTGGAGGAGACAGAGGGAGGGAGACACACCACCCACACACACACACACACACACACACCAGTCAGCAACCCTTTTCAATCTAAACCACCTCTTTCAGTTCAACGTGGACACAGGGGACTGACCCGTCTTGCACGCTGCCACACGTCGCGATGAGGTGCCGCCTTTCGCCAGCGCCTGCGGCATGTACCGTGACGGACCGACGACAGGGACACCCTCGCTCGCACCCCTCTTCACCATGCTGTGGAGAACGGTCACCTGCTCGTGGGCGCTGAAGTTGATAGTGGTTAAATTGAACCCCTAGCGCTACGTGCGCGTGTGTGTGTTGCATGGAAGGGGAAGAGGAGTTCGTGCAACGGTTCCTTGCACTGCGTGACGTGGAGGTGGCGTGGCCGCTGCTCCCGCCCGCACAAGACCACACAGGGTGGGGTGCGCGACAGGCGTTGGACCTCCGGCGGCGACGGCAACGCTTTAGCATCGTGCACGTGCTGTCACAACGGGACACCCACGCGCGCATCAATAGGCATGCTTTCGCCACGCACGTCTTTCGTCGATATTTACTCGAGTACGTACGTGTGCGACTCCGCGCGGACGAGGACCTCACCCCCTTACGTGAACTATTAGTGATCCTCATGGACAGGCGAGCTCGCGTGAGGCATCTGCAACAGCGAGACGAAACGGTGTTCCCGTGGTTGTTCGGTGGGGCCGTCGTGACGGACGATCTCCCTTTCATGAGAACGTGTATCGATCTCGCGCGTCAGATCCTTCCGACCTATAGTCGAATCACGCGAGTGGAACTGCTGACCGAGCTGTTTCGTATGGACCTTCGTACGTTTTCGCGATTTTGTGCGGCGGACATTACCGACCTTTCGTAATGCATGTGTAGCGCACGTGCTGGCACGTATCTTCCGCATCGCGGTGCCGAGTAACCACCCCGTCTCCAGTTCCTCGTCCGGCTCCTCGTCTCCCTCCTCGCTAGTGTCTTCAGAGGATTCGCTTTTCGCACACGAGGTACTCGGCCCATCCTCTTCATCGTCGTCCTTGTCGTCTACCGAGACCCCGTCAAACGAGAGGACCTTGGAGTGTGGGGGAAGAAGAAGAAGAAGATACGTCACGTGTGCTGCGTACGAGCGCGTGTGGGGAAAGCAGTGTAGAAGCAGTGGGAGAGGGTGAAGGGAGCGGCGATGAAAACGATTTCGTGAGTTGGGTGAAGACAGTGTCAGTGACGAGGGGGTGTAGGTGTGTGCAGATGGAGAAGGACGAGGAGGAGGAGGAGGAGAAGACCGTGGTGTTACAGAAGTACATTGCGATACGCCACCTCGAATTTGCATGGCCGATCCTGCTTACACGGTACGCGTCATCGAGGTGGGGGGCAGGACAGTGCGTGCCGCGCAGGCCACAAAAGAGGAACGTTGTGGACTTTCTGACGCACCGGCAAACGTCATCACGTATCGACACGTCTACCCGTGCTGCGATCGTCTTCAAGACGACACTGGAGGCGTATTTTGAGCAACGTGTGCGTGCATGCGAGGATCCAGTTGCAGTCCTGAAAGAACTTTTTTTTGTCCTGACGGAGAGACGATACCGCATCAGGCATATCTTTCCGCGGGATGACACTGTGTTTCCGTGGGTGTACGGACAGTCCAGCTTGGAGACAGACTTGGCCGTCCTCTCTCATGTCGCCAGTAAAGTGTTAGACCACCTGCACCCGTCAAACCCGTTTTACGGCAAGCGCTCGCTTCTGCTTGCGTGTGTGTTCTCCACGTGTGGTGATAGCGTGTACCAAACGTTGATGCACCAACGCATGGTGTCGTTTCCAGAACGGTTATCGCCATCGTGTGTACGAACGGGTGGACAGAGCGTTGAATCTTGCACAGAGTGACCGTCGCTCGCCCGGATGGACAGCGACGCCATCCTCGGACGAAGACACTAGCGAAGCGAGTGCGCGTGCGAGGGAGGGGGAGGAGGAGGAGGAGGAGGAGACGAGGAGGAGGAGACGACGACGACGAGAGGAGGAGGAGGAGGAGGAGAGACCGCACTAGTCGTTCGTCGACGTGGTATCATGCCTTTCGATCTGCACCACCTCTTCCAGTTCAACGTGGGCACGGGCCTGACCTTCTTGCACGATGCCGCACGACGCGGGGAGGTGCTGCCTGTAGCCATCGCCTGCGGCATGTGTCGTGACGGACTCGACGTCAGGGACACCCTGGGTCGCACCCCTCTCCACCATGCTGCGGAGAACGGACACCTGCTCGTGGCGCTGATGTTGATCGGGGCCGGCGCCGACCCCTACACCCGGGACCTTCGCCGTGTGTCACCACACCACCTGCTCAGCCGATACCATGATCTCTTTATGGAGGAGGTTGATGATGATATGCCGATGGAGTAGTCCACGCACCCTGTCGGCGTGTGTGTGTGTGTGTGTGTGTGTGTGTGCGTGTGTGAGCGCACTCTCTGCCTTATCAGGACGTGGTCGCTGTGACGTGGCGTAGTCTGGGAGTTGTTCCAGCCCGCTCAACATGGCCGGTGAGTGTGTGTGTGTGTGTGTGTGTGTGCAAATGCATGGAACGCTTTTGTTTGTTTGTTTCTGAATGTGGCGTTGTTCTTTTGTCGTACAGGTGTCATCCGCTCGCCCTTGCAATGGACAGACGTGATGAGTCATTTCGGTGGTCACGTACACCGTGGTGTGATTGCCAATACTGCGGGGTTTCGAGAACCGCTCGCATTTCTAAACGCGTGCTATGTACCTTTTGCTCAAACCGTGCTCACCCATCTTTCACAAGTAGACGGTCCAGTGGCGTACAAAGTGTGTGTGTCCCTGCAATGTGACTTTTTGTTGGATAAACGCAACCCGGAAACGCACACGGTAGAGCCGATTCTACAAACTATTTATTTATCTCTGCCACACGCTGCACTGCTCACGCGTGCGGACATTATAGGTCCCAACATCGGGGAATGGTACTTCGAACACATTCGGGATGTGTTGAACGCGCGGTTTGACGAATTCCACGAACGCGAGTCCGGCAAAGCCCTGCACGCACTCCACGCGCTGCACGTGACGCTGCACACGTTCGATCCTATCCATGCATCCGGTTCGTCCTATTTGCCATGTCCTAGAAACATTGCATTGAAACATGCCGTGGTCAACATCCAAAATGACGATTCGTTTTGCTTTCTCTGGTCTCTCGCTAGTGCTCTCTACGTCACGCGCCACGGCAGTCTTCCGTTCGGCGAACGGAAGAATCGCCCGAACACCTACAGGGCCATCTTCGAGGAGTTGCGAAGGACGCTGAACCTGTCCGGCATTGCCTTCCCGGTCTCGCTCACCCACTTACGTCTATTCGAAAAACAGAATCCTACGCTGTCGGTCAACGTGTACGGTCTCGAACGCAAGCCTGACAACCCCCGAGAATGGCACGTGGTGGGTCCGTTGTACTACACCCGCGACAAAAAGGCGCAACATGTCAATCTGCTGCTTCTCACAGGGGAGGGGAGCGAACAGGAGGTGGAGGAGGAGGAGCAGGGAGAAGCACACGTGAGGACACATTACGTGTGGATTAAGAGTTTAGGTCGGTTGCTGTCCTCGCAAATACGACGAAAGCACACTGTGTACATTTGTGATCGCTGCTTGCTCCATTTTGAGTCGCCGGCGCGTTTGGCGACACACGAAGAGGATTGTCGCTCCTCAACACCCGTGCGCCTGCTTATGCCCGCCCCGCCCCGTGACAAGTTAAAATTTGAAAACATCCATAAACAGAGCAAATGCCCGTTTGTCGTGTATGCGGACTTTGAATCGATCCTCCTGCCTATCGCCTCGACACAGCCCGATCCGCACGCCCCGTGGACGCAGGCCTACCAGCGCCATGAACCCTACGCGATCGGCTTGTACGTGGCCTGCGATTTCGATCCGTCGCGTTCGCGCTTCCTGTCGTACTGCGGCGAAACGCCGGCCGCCTGGTTCTTGCAACAATGCGATGCACTCGCCGCGGAATACGCGACGCTCCTCAAACATCCCCACGCGCTCCACATGCGTGACGAGGATGAGCGATGCTTTCTCTCTGCAGTCACCTGTCACATTTGCGCCAAACCACTCGGGAACGACAGGGTACGCGATCATTGTCATCTGTCGGGGGCGTTTCGGGGCGCTGCGCATCAGCAATGCAATGTGCTGTACCGCTTACCCCAAACGACTCCCAATAGTCATACACAATGGCGCTGCCTACGATTGGCATTTTATCGTCCACGCCCTCGCAACACATCATTCGAAGAAGATTCAGATTATCGCGCAGAATGCCGAACGTTTTATTACCTTTATGTATCGAACGCAGGGTGTCGAGGTGCGCTTTCTCGATTCTTACAAATTTCTCGCCGGCTCCCTCGACACCTTGAGTGCCAATGTACCGGACGATGACATGCACTGCGTACGTCACTACTTCCCCGACCCCGTCGAGTTTGCACTGTGCCGACGGAAGGGCGTCTTTCCGTATGACTACATTGATAGCGTCGACAGGTTAGACGAAACCGAATTGCCAGCGCACGAGCTGTTCGCCAATACGCTGACACACTCCAACGTCTCACGCGAGGACTACGAACACGCGCGTCGCGTGTGGCAAGTATTTCGATGTCGTAACATCAGAGAGTACGCAATGCATTATCTCAAGGTTGACGTGCTGCTCTTAGCGGATATCGGTGAAAAGTTCCGGCACACCAGTTTGCACGACTACGGTCTCGATCCCTTCCATTACTTCACCATTCCCGGATTTAGTTTCGACGCCATGTTGAAACACACGCAACAGACCTTGCAACTCCTCACCGATCCTGATATGCTTCTGTTTTTTCGAACGCGGTATTCGCGGGGGGCTTGTGCAACTCAATCGTCGCCACGCTCGCGCCAACCATCCGGGTCTCGGAGAGGACTATCAACCCGAACGTGAACACAGCTACCTCGTGCTCTATGACAAAAATAATTTGTACGGTCATTCGATGATGCAACCGCTTCCGGTCGGCGAGTTTCGGTGGCTCACCGACACGGAGCGTACGGTCTTTGATATACACGCGGCTGCCGCCGCGGCGACGACACAAGGGTACGTGCTCGAAGTCGACCTGGCGTACCCGCCACACATCCACGACGCGCTCGCGGATCTACCGTTCTGTCCCGTCACCATGTGCCCTCCGGGCAGCAAGCAGATGAAATTGCTCACCACGCTGCTACCGAAGACGCGCTATGTGATACACATTCGGAACCTCGTTCAGGCGATGCAGTACGGAGTGGTCCTCGAACGTGTCCATCGCATTCTCACCTTTGCGCAACGTCCCTGGCTTGCCGAGTACATGGCGTTGAACACGCGTCTGCGCCAGGCCGCGTCATCTCGATTCGAAAGGGATCTCTACAAACTCATGAACGTGTCCATCTATGGCAAATCTCTCGAAAACGTTCGGCAGTATCGGCGATTCGTGTTGACAAAGGGTGGACAGGTCGGACGGAGCACGCAAATGGATAGCGCATCCCGCGTTTGTGAACAGTACGCCTATCGGGATGCATCTGATGATTCTCGAACTGCAAAAGACAACGGTACCATGAACAAACCCGTATATCTTGGCTTTACCATTTTGGAGCATTCCAAAGAGACCATGTATCGCTTCCACTACGGTTTTTGCGCGGCAGCATTTTAACACCTTAGCGCTCTGCTACACGGACACCGATAGCTTCCCTATTGCACGAGCAGCAACGTGTACGACGTCATGCGCGAACAGTCCGACTACTTTGACACCTCCAACTCCCCGCTGACAACGTCCACGGTATACGTCCGGGCAACAAGTTGACGCCCGGCGTGATGAAAGACGAAACGTGCCTCGATTACATTGTAGAATACGTCGGTCTGCGCCCCAAAATGTACACGTTCCGCACAGTCTCACAACGTGATAAAAACAAAGCGAAAGGTGTACAGCGGTGTGTCGTGCGTGCGTATACTCTGGAGGACTACAAGCGGTTTTTAACCGACGAGATGCTCCGCCTCGTTCCGCCGTTCAACACACACTACGCTCACGCGGGCACGTTGTGTATTCGAAGCGCAGCACAAACGCACTTTGTGCTGCGTGGACGACAAACGGCATTGGTGCGATCCGTTGACATCGCTGCCCGTACGGTCACTATCTATTAGAACAACGTCAAAGGATCGTGTGGCATCATCCCCTGCACCATCTACGTCTGCACCATGACGCACGTCAACGCGAGAGCGACGGACACGTCCTGCAGTGGTGGTCGACGACCATCGAACGATACCTCGTTTCTCGGCCAGCAGCTGCGACTATTTCCAAAGAGTTATTGATAACCGTGGCCGCCGCGGACGTGTTTTGGGTGTTTCCACGCCTCCCAGAGCACCTGCGGCAGGATCCCGCGTGCAAGGCTGTCTCTATTGCCCCGGGGCACCCACGCCCGTCGGCGTCCCAGCAGTGGCTGTGCCTGTGCTGTCCGCGTCATTGCCCCGAAGCACTGTCCGCCGGGCCAATGACGTTGCGGGACGGTTCCTCCGCACTTCGTCCGGGAGTGTCCGGCATGTTCC
>JAHLJT010002630.1:57341828-57564328 GCA_031308135.1 Acheta domesticus
TGAGCGCCATTTCGTGGGGCACGTTTCCGAAGTCGAGCGGCGGCGCGTACCGCACCGTCAACGCCGATCCCTCCCCTACCAGTGTCAACGTGAGCGTCGTCATACTAGGAGTGGGCCTTGTCCAGTTCTCGTGACGTCTCATATATAAACTGCAAACACAGCCGTCCGCAATTCTCGCTGTCAAACGCCTGCACACGGTTCATGTTGTAACGCATCGTCACGTCGGGTCCGACGTAGCGTACGAACGCCCTCGGCGGTGGGAGTCCGAAGGAGTCAAAGTAGCGCACATGTGTTCCTCTTTTGACGTAGGCCACGTAATGCGTCCCTTCCCCACGCACATCATCCAGATTGATGACGCCGGACTCGCGTCGTCGCGGTCGCGCCGGCAGCTGTTCGCGCATAAACACGCCTCGGAAATACGGGAGACCACATGCTTTTGCGTAGTGCGTCACTTCACGATGCGTGAGGACACGCTCCGGAACACGTTCAGTCACCTTCAGCGCAGATTGTTTTTTTTTTATTTATTCTTCTTCTCCCTGTTGTGTGGGCGCGTCGACGCGGACGGAGCCCTTTGCCCTCCATCACTTTGTTGTGTCGTATCGCCTCTTCCAACACCTTTTTCGCGTGCTTTGCGTTGTTGACGGCATTCGCAATGGCCGACGCGCCGCCCGCGAGCGAGCCGATCGCGCCTAGGGCGGCCAACAGCGGGAGAAACCCTCCTCGTTTTGCGATGGAAGCACACGTCCTCGTCTCTGACGACTCTTGCTCTTGCGTTTCCGGCCTCCTCCTCCTCCTCCACCGGCACCAGTGCTCGATGGTTCACATCGTCATCGTGGGGCGGTTCCGCATGGGACCGCGCTCTCTCTCTCTCTCTTTCTCTATTGGACCTCACACTCCTTCCTCCTTCACACGTGTGCGCCTCCCTCGCGACTGACCACTCCACCCGTCACGGTCCAACCTTTATACCAACACAGTCCTACAACGCACGTGTGTCCAACCGGTGACGTGAGCGGAAGCGCCATACGATACTCGAAGAGAATGTACAAAT
Organism: Acheta domesticus; assembly: GCA_031308135.1. Lineage (NCBI taxonomy): Eukaryota > Metazoa > Arthropoda > Insecta > Orthoptera > Gryllidae > Acheta > Acheta domesticus. The sequence goes on from JAHLJT010002630.1 coordinate 57,342,877, forward strand.
GGTAATCGTCCATATGTGCTGTGGGCGACTCCTGCAGAAGACGAAAGGCGAGCGTCTGTCCCTTCTTCACTCGGAAGGGTGTGTTCATCGTGAGTTTCAACGGCGGGGGGGAGCTTGTTGTAGTCGTCCACGTCCACGTACACCGCCAGCAACATGAGTAGGGGTGCAGCGTTGCGCAGTGCAAGCGTGCCGTCCGCACGGTATCACAACTTGGTACGACCCGTCGGCAACATTTACCACTTTCCCGGCAGAGATGGGTTAAGGGGTGGGTGCGGGTACAGGCTTTCGATGGTGAGGAGGGAGACCGGCGTCAACGCACTGAGCGCGGTGACGAGGGCCTGTTGCATGTACGACAGGGTCACTGCATCTTGCGAATCGGTCGGTTGTGCCACATTCATGAGACGTCGGTTGTACACTTGCACGGCGTCTGATGATGCTTTCGTCTACCGACATCATGTTCTTCTTCATGAAATGGTCTTCTACATACTTCCTCGTACACGCATCGTCCTCCTCCTCCGGCGGCAACACCTCCGCGAGTCGCCTCTTCCCCATCTTCATCACGTTCGTCTGTGTCACGTCAATGGGGCTGTGCTCCGTCATCATGCTGTCGACGTACGCTTTCGTGCACGCGTCTTGTGGCTCTTGCGGGGTCGCCAGGTCGACGAGGCGTCGCTTTCGCACGCCCAACACGCCCGCCTTTTTGTAGTCCATCGGTAACCACGTTGTCCGCGTAGGCTTTGTTCACAGCGTCTTGCGGACCCTGGGGCAACGCCACCGTGAGCACGCGCGCCCCTTTCATGTCCACGATGAGTATTTTATTGTCTCGTTTGAACATGGGCACGCGGGTCGTGAGGGAATAGAGCGAGCACGCGTCCGTCGTGTTCACAATGGCGCCGACATTCGTGATCCGTTTTTTCTTCGCGTCGAACACGTTTCCGTTGAGGGAGAGGGCGGTTTTCGCCGTATGTGCTTTGCACTCTTGCAGCGCGTCGGCGGTCCTCTTATTCACGTAGGCCTCCGGCGCCCCGCCTTCCCCCTCTCGTCTCCTGCGTACGACACGTTGCGCCCGTCCGAACGTATCCATTATGGGTGCAACGTGACGGAATGACACTGCTTATATATATATACATGCGTGGTCCCCACGGGAGGCGCAGGCAGTCCGCGACGACGACGACCCCTACGCGCACGCATCATGGTCCTTTCTGGCCGCAACCGGTGTCGCTGCCCGTGCGTAACGTGATGCCCGTGTTAGGCGAGAAACCGCCGACGTGGAAGGGCGCCACGGTCCTCTGTTGCCGGACAGCGTACGCGCACTCCTCATCGGCCCTTCGGGTTGCGGGAAAACGTTAACGACGTTCACGCTCCTCACCATGCCGAACGGACTCAAGTTCGAGCACATCTATCTGTACGCGAAAACCGTCGATCAACCACTCTACACGTTTTTTGCGCGCTGTATGCGAGGGTGGGGGCGCGTGGTGTCTCGTTGCACGTGTACACCGACCACGACAGTGTCGTCTCCCCGGAGGAGGCGAAACCGAACAGCGTCTTTGTTTTCGATGATGTCGCCACCGAACGACAGGATTGCATCAGAACCTACTTCGCCGCGGGTCGCCACAAACATCACGACGTGCTCTACCTCTGTCAGACGTACACGAAGGTCCCTAAACAACTCGTGCGAGACAACGCTAATCTCATCATCGCCTTTCGTCAAGACGACACCAATTTGGATCACATTTACAGGGAACACGTCGGCACGGATTTCCCCTCCTTCGCCGCTTTCAAAGTGATGTGTGAAGAGGTGTGGCGTGAACCGTTTCCTTTCTCGTCATTGACAAGACACGCCCCGTCGACAAGGGTCGCTACCGCGCCGGGTTTGATCGGTTTTTCGTCGCCTCCCCCGTATAACACGTAAATACACCTCGGTGTCCGCGTTTTGCGTCAGTTGCCCCGCAACGATGCCTCCGCGACGCAAACAACCCCACGCTCGTGGGCTACTGGGCAACCTCTTGAATCGGGCCATCGATGCGCTTCCTTCGAACTTCACATCCCGGGCTACCAGTTCTGCGGGCCCGGCACCCGCTTGCAAACACGTCTGGCGCGCGGGGACCAGGGTGTCAACCCTTTAGACGCTGCCTGTCGCGACCACGATATCGCCTATCACAACAACAAAGACACGCCCGCGCGTCAAGCGGCGGATCGGGTGCTCGCCGATCGAGCGTTTGACCGCGTGCGAGCGCGTGACGCCACTCTCGGGGAACGTGCGGCGGCCCTCGGGGTGGGTACCGTCATGTCCCTCAAAAGCAAGATCGGCGGTCAGCACGCCACACCGACACTCCTTCGTGCTGCTCTCCGCACCCGGGAAGCCATTCGCAAGAAGGTGCGTCGCGCTGCGATGACTACCTTGCATCGCGTCCCCCGCCGTCGTCCGCCCATCCATGCCGTGCCCGACGAGGACGCGACGACTTCGCTTCCCCGAGCCGAGCGTCTTGGTGTCGAAATCGAGAACGCGCGTCGTGCTATTCGCGACAAGGTTAACGCTCTACGCCGAGGCGAGGTCGAACGGGAACGCCTGCTCGACATCTACGTGAAGGAGCCTCTGAAACAAGTCCTCACTCACACCAATGATGCACCGTTCCCGTCCGACGGTGATGCCACGACCTTTGGTGATGCATCCGCTACGCGTGAGCGTCCTCTTGTCGACGCCTTCCTCGCCGGCGACGAAGTCGGCTTGGACACGCCACACTTCGCCGCGCACGACCCCGTGTCCACCTCCACGCCGCAGCGGCCCGTGCCCGGTCCGTCCTTTCTCTCACCGACCTCGCTCACCGCAGGCCCCGAAGAGGTCTTCGGGGACAGCGACGGCGACGATGACGGTCACGTCGTGGGCGACGCCACACGGTACCTGCAGCGGCGGCCCATTCGCGATGACGCTCTCTACCGCACCTACTTGAGTCGTATGGTCTCCCATTTGACCGACCCGTGGTTCGGTCCACGTTTTGTGTACCAGCACGGTGATCCGCATCCTCAGCTCTATATCGGTAACATCCCCATTCACCTCGATCACGACACGCTCACGGTGGCGAACCGCGTCTACCCTGCCACAGAGGGTTTACTGGAGCTCCTCTTTGAGAAGCGACCCCGCGTGACGTCGATTAGCACAGAAGACAGACGGGCGTACAAAGCCATTTTGGAAGACAGCAACGTCCTTCGCACACAGTTTCAAGGGCGACAAGCTTTGCGTGGACGTAACACTGTCAAGTTCCGTGACTACATCGCCCCCTTGATCTTTCGTCGCCAACACACAGGTCGCGGCTTGCGTTTCGGCTCACGACCGTCCGTCACGTACTGGCGTGATCCCAACACGCTCGTCCGACGCCTGCGGGTGCTCCACGCGTCACGTGCGGCCGGCCACGACGCGCACGACGGTGATATTTATCAAATAGAACAGGAGCTGCGCGCTGCAGGCATTCTGCGTTAAGCATGGTGCGTGGCGCGTCGGTCAGCCACGTGCGTGCCGGTATCGCACGGGAACTCCATGCGCCCGCTCGGAAACGCTACCGTCGTCGCAGGGTGCTTACGCGCGGCCTGGACGATCTATGGCAAGCGGATCTCGTGGACATGCTGGCGTACGCGCGCTTCAACCGGAACAAACGTTACATTCTCACTGTGATCGATGTCTACTCCAAGTTCGCGTGGGCGGAGCCCGTTGCACGCAAAACAGGTGAGCTCGTGACGCAAGCCTTCGCGCGCGTCCTCTCACGCTCCGGGCGCTGTCCGGCGCTCCTCCACACCGACGACGGCAAGGAGTTTTTCAACGCATCCTTCACCCGTCTCATGAAAAACCGCGGGATACGTCACTATTCCACGTACTCCGCGATGAAGGCAGCTGTCGTCGAACGCTTCAATCGCACGCTCAAAGGCAGGATGTGGCAGCGGTTTTCCGCACAGGGCTCGTACAAATGGCTCGACATGCTGCCCGGACTCCTCGCGGACTACAACAGCCGTATCCATCGCTCGATCGGCGTGGCGCCAAAGACGGTCACGAACGATGATCTCATGCACAGTGTCTACGCGGCGGTCAAGCGTAGCGATCCACGGTGGCGGCGCCTGCGCGTGGGCGATCGCGTACGTGTAAGTAAACACAAGACGGTTTTCGCGAAAGGCTACACACCCTCCTGGAGTACCGAATCTTTACGGTCGACCGCGTCCACCTCTCCAACCCTGTCACCTACACGCTGACCGACGCCTCCGGCCAGCTGGTGGCCGGTAGATTCTATCTCGAAGAGTTACAACGGACCCGATTCCCACAGGACTATTTGGTGGAGCGCGTCTTGCGCAAAAAGGGTCCTTTGCGCTTCGTGAAATGGCTCGGCTTTGACGCGCGGCACAACTCCTGGATTCCCGCCAAAGACATGTACACTTAGCCACACGCCGTCATGTTGACCGCACGTCGCGTCAGGCTCACGCTGCACGTACCTGCCCCCTCCTCTGCCTCTCCCGTCACGTGGTGTCCTCCCACCACCGCTTGTGTTATAAGTCCCTCCCTCAGTGACTCCTCGCCGCACTGTCTCTCCGACGTCTGCACCGCACACGTCCACCACAACGCTGCGCTGCACGCGATACGGTATGTCCCACGCCAGTCATGTGGAACTTGCGCGTTGCGTCTTGCGCAGCACGCTGCTCGTGGACGTCCAGGGTGTGCAGACAGGGAAGAAGACGTTCACCTTTAAAGAGGTGGGCGTCGTGCCGCTCTCCGCCGACCCGTCGCCCACCCTGCCCGTCGCCACGTACATCTTTCAGGAGCCACGAGCGGTCTCACCTTGGATCAGCACGACAACGGAGCCCTTCACGGCGTATGGCGATGAGGTCGACCCCATCCCCTACGAGCACCTTCGCGTCACGCTCACGGACGCTCTGCGCGGGGCCGCCTTCATCTGCGTGAAGGGCTTGCAGAAGGTCGGCTGGCTGCGGCCGTTTGCGCCGCAGGCGTGCATCTTCATCGACTTGGAGAAATGGGGCTGCCCGCGCCTCGAGACCTGTGTGGAGCGCTCCTTGACACCGCACCAGGCGGCGGTGTCGCGCATCACCACGCGTCATCTCATCGCCCTCTTTGACTGGTGTACACATGCTATGCTTTTCCAACGGTTCACACCGTTGGAGATTATCTTGGTGCGAGCTTGCCTGCACAGCGGCGCTGACGCACGAGAGACACGTGAGGCGGACATATGAACCGCCACACCGACCACCACCGCCTCACTTCACGTCTACTTCTCGTCCTCTCGTCATCATGACGCAGCAACACGTTCACTACGTGCAGGGCCGCAAAGACGCCAGTGACGACATCGATCGGGCACTCACGGCGTACATACAGTTTGACAAGGAGAATCTGCCCCTCTCTGCCGTTCCTTCGAACATTCTTCGTCATTTGCCACCCTGTGTCTTCCTGCTCCTTCGTCCTCAAGAAGTGGACACGGTGTGGAAACGTCTACCTGTGCACCTGCGTCGGGAGACCTGCTTCCAGGAGTGTCGCCCCTGTCGACGTCATCATCGGTCCCGTCTCGCTGACGTCTCGGATTTCGTCGCGCCACCTCTCGTCCGTGACTGTCAGCAGTGCCACGCCGCGACGTTGCGCAAGCGCACGAAACGTTCCCACGTCGCTGCCAACAGTGCCACCACCACCACCACCACCACCCCCACCACCACCGTCACCGCCACCACCGGTGCCGCTCCGCGTGATGTTGTGCAACATGGTGTTTTGTAGTGTGTGTGTGTTCCCCCGACCCTACCACGTGCCGTCCTTTTCGCATGAGACAGTCATCATTCACCTTGCGCAACACGCAGTGTGTGTGTGTGTGTGTGTGTGTGTGTGTGTGTTTGCTGGTCATGACACATTGTGTGTGTGTGTACATGTGTGTGCTCAGCTCACAAAAAAAAACTATTGTATTGTATATTGTTTGTTTATGATTTGTATCTATACGACAAATATATTCATCATCATATTCATTTCATTGTGATTTTTTATTTGTCTCTGGTGACACCTCTCCGTGCAAAGACATCCCTCGGCTCCTCCGCTTCCACTGCATGTCTTCCTTTTCTCATTCTCCTTCCCCTGCCGTCGCACGGTCGCATGCCCCCGTCCGCTCACAGGGCGCGCCACCGTCGCGCGGTCGCATGCCCCCGTCCGCACACAGGGCGCGCCACCGTCGCACGGTCACCTTTCCCTGCCCGCTCACAGGGCGCGCCACCGTCGCCACCGTCGCGCGGTCGCATGCCCCCGTCCGCACACAGGGCGCGCCACCGTCGCACGGTCACCTTTCCCTGCCCGCTCACAGGGCGCGCCACCGTCGCCACCGTCGCGCGGTCGCATGCCCCCGTCCGCACACAGGGCGCGCCACCGTCGCACGGTCACCTTTCCCTGCCCGCTCACAGGGCGCGCCACCGTCGCGCGGTCCCCTTTCCCTGTTCGCTCACAGGGCGCGCCACCGTCGCACGCGCGCCCCGCCCAAGCGCGCGCACCTTCCCATCCACTCGCTAGCCTCAACTTCTAAGCCTGCTGCCGTAGCGCAGGGCTAGCGTGCCGGCCTCCCACACCGCACCTCGCTGGTTCGCGCCCCGGCCGAGCGGGCTTTTTGAAGACCACCTCCCCCTCTTCCTCCTCCCCCCACCCACCCCCACAGCCACTCACGTGCGCTCACACCCCCCGCTGTCGACGTGTGTGCAACAGGCGCCACGCCAGGCACGGGCGCATCGACGCTACTTCTGGACCAGTGCTGACGTCATCCAGGCCATGACGTCCCCGGTCATGACGTCACACGGTCCTGACGTCACACGGCCGTGACGTCACAAGGTCATGACGTCCTCCCGGTCATGTCGTCACCCGGCCATGACGTCACGGGTCCCTGACGTCACGGGTCCATGACGTCATCGGGTCATGACGTCACGGGGTCATGACGTCACGGGGTCGTGACGTCACGGGGGCTCGTGACGTCATCACTGGTCCAGAAGTAGCGTACTTCTCCTACTAGTATTTCTTGTGGGTTCTTATCAAAGTGGTTAGAGCAAATATTACAAAATGCAGCGTGAACCTACTTTGCCTCTATAGACAAAAAGCACATCTTCTTTTCTCTCTTCCTTGCTCCCCATCATAACATTACTCTAAAAAGAAAACCAAACTAAGCAGCAGAAACAACAGTAAAGGGATAGCGGACGATATTATTGGTAAATCTATGAATTTCACTTTTGATTTAAAGTATAAAAAACACGATCAAGGTGAGATACTAAGCTTTTCTGATCTTCACGCAAGAATTCAAGACTTATTCAAGGTTTTCTATAAATAGTCCTTTACTAATTTGAGTAATTTCGTGTCACCAAATACGTTTTCGCCTTACTTGATCGTACTGAAATGGAAATTTGGCCCCACTGACACTAGAGAATTGTTTTAATTTATTCAAGATGCCTTGCAGTAATTTTGGCGAATCGTGCACTTGCACTTTCTTCCTAAAAATTGGAAGATAAAGGAAGTACAAATAAACAATACCGTGTTTACAACATTAGCAAAAATGCAAATAATTCATAGGTAATTGTCATTTGGTAACTAATTGTTGATACGATAGATTTTACAGGCCGCAAATCCTGGGTGTCACTTCCAGATGACACCAGGAGTTGTCCTTATTTGATATAGAATCAATGCTATTGCGTTATCTTGCAACAGGCTATTATGCAACAATTTGCAACAGACTATTATGGTTGTCATGAAATTATAGAAACACTACGCGTATTTTCAAAAAATTAAGCATGACGTATTTTTTATGAATACATGTAACTGATAAAACCAGCCGTCCAAAGTACATTTTTTCGCATTTTCTCAATTTTTCGGTTTTTTAATGGTAAACGGAAATGTTCATTTTAGAATATTAAAGAACACAAACACCTCTTCGTAAATGGCAACTTTCTTTTAAAAGTTTGTAGCTGTTTTTAAAAAATGGCGTTTAAGCGTTACTAAAAATGCAAAATATAAAGCTCTTTTTCACAGAACATTTTTGAGTTTTTAAAAAACTCATCTGAAGTCATTTGAAGCACTTACATTCACAAAAATAATAATGTTTACAAATTATTGCGAGGGATCTGCGAGGGATCGGCGCTGCGGTATTTATACTTCGGTTTTTCTTTCTTTCTTTCTTTCTTTCTTTGCGCACGGAGGGAGGGTGTCAATAAAATGGAATATATCACGGTATTTCGCGTCGTTCTTCGCTGTTCCGCCAGGAGTCGCATGATTACCAGCATTGCTCGATACAGTCGCGATCATACGACTCCTAGCGGCACGACGCGAAATACCGTGAGATATTCCATTTTATTGACACACTCCCGTGCGCCAAGAAAGAAAAACCGAAGTATAGATGACCGGTATTGTCAGATGTCACGAATAGATTTTTGTTCAGTTTAATGAGACAGAGTAGCAGTTGGGGAATATACAATAAATGACGTACGTGTGGAGCAGTCGTAGGAGTATAGAATTCAATCGAGACAGAAATGTAACTAGTGAGTGCTCATAGTAAAGAGGGTGGAATGCTAAATGTTCAAGCAGTATTATCACATGTCTTTTATTAAAGTAAGCTTTGTCCTTGTATTAATTCATGTATAGTGTGTTGTTGAGTGTTGAAAGACAGGGAACTCCCACTTTATTTACTAATAAAGACGATGGTTAAATAAATAAACAAAAACAGAGTTAATGTAAGGGATTAATTTTTTTGTGAGTTTCAATTACAAATAGCAAAACCTTGAATAGCCAGTTTTTCTATTTGAGATTGATTTTGTTTGTAATGCCTATCCTTCATTTTGAGAGAGAGGGAGAGAAGGAGGGAGAGAGGGAGGGAGAGAGGGAGGGAGAGAGGGAGGGAGAGAGAGAGGGAGAGAGGGAGGGAGGGAGAGAGGGAGGGAGAGAGGGGGCCGAGAGGGAGGGTGAGAGGGAGGGAGAGAGGGAGAGAGAGGGAGAGAGGGAGAGAGAGGGAGAGAGAGAAGGAGAGAGAGAAGGAGAGAGAGGGAGAGAGCGGGAGAGATAGGGAGAGAGAGGGAGAGAGAGGGAGAGAAAGGGGGAGAGAGAGGGGAGAGGGAGAGGGGGAGAGAGAGGGAGAGAGAGGGAGGGAGAGAGGGAGGGAGAGAGGGAGGGAGAGAGGGAGGGAGAGAGGGAGGGAGAGAGGGAGGGAGAGAGGGAGGGAGAGAGGGAGAGAGAGAGGGAGAGAGGGAGAGAGGGAGAGAGAGGGAGAGAGAGGGAGAGAGAGGGAGAGAGAGGGAGAGAGAGGGAGAGAGAGGGAGAGAGAGGGAGAGAGAGGGAGAGAGAGGGAGAGAGAGGGAGAGAGAGGGAGAGAGAGGGAGAGAGAGAGAGCCGTTCCGCACTGACCAAGTAAAGAAGCCAAATCGTGATTGTTTGCTAAACTAAAAGAGCCAGTTCAGATGGATTCCTGCTGTCGTATATCTGAAGCTCGTCTTCATACATGTGATGGTTTCATACTGATAGCGCAGAGGATATATCATTTACATAGATCAAGAAGAAAAGTGAACCTAGGTTGGAGCCCTGTCGTATTCCTAATAAAACTGCTTTAGGTGATGAGAAAGTACCCATAGCAACTGCAGCCTATTGTCTTACTAAAATAACTTGAGATCCACGATAAGGTAAAATTAGAAAATCTGTGGGATTTACATTTTCCCAGAAGCAGATGACTGTCTACAGAATCGAAGGTCTTAGAAAACCTAAAAGCGTTAACGTTGTTATATTGCCTTCGTCATAATATTGGCGAATGTCTTTAGTAGCAAAGCCGTTTGCGTAATTCTACCTTCACTAAAACTAGGCTATTCTGTAATATTTACTTTTCTATAATGTACTTAAAGTCATATTTTAATTCCGCCATTAGAGGAACGAAAAACGGAGAAAATATGGAAAAAATATCTTGTGGCTGTCAATAGGTGGCAGCTCGGAACAGGGTGGAGCAAAACCGAAAAGCTATACCACACTATAAAGAAAAGGAAACATACTAGTACGAGAATTCTGTGCCATTCTATAACACAACTGGTTTATCCCTTGTTTACACGAATTTACAACTAAAGTTACCTACCTCCTCGTAGTCATACGTAAAGACGGGCTCCTGACAGTCGATAAGTTTCATCGACCCTGCATTTCGATAGTGATGCGAAAGTTTTAGGAACCAGAATGATTCGTCTGTAATAAATGCGCATTTATTGTCTCTCAAAGTCGATATCAGTTTGTGCCAGTCGTTAATGAATTTAATATTGAGATTTAACATTTTTTTGTAAGAAGAAGATATTTCGGCACACGATCTAGGTTGTGAACATATATTTTTCATATAGTCTAAGTAATATTGTTCATGTTTAAATGCTAAAACGGATATTCCAGAGGCATAGAGTTTGTCGATTGTATCGATGTCTGGGTAACGTTGGGGTTTCGTAATCAGGTCGAAGAGCCGGCCCTGGAAAGGAGACATGAGCTCAGTACAAAATCCACAGTGGAATTAGAAAAAAGATCATTTCCCCATGAAACTCAGTGTAAGGCGAGATTAAAATTGTCAGCCTTTTTTCGATATGCTGTTTTTTCTAATATTTCAGAATCTTAACTTGCTTTTCTTATAATCAAATATACTTTTTTTGACTTCAAATTGCATATTTAGGTGCTTAATAGAGGCTGAATAGTATAATACATTTAGCTATAAATACAGAAAAATAATATTGATATTTATGAACATACTTCCTATTTTTCATTTCTATTGAGTAGAGGATTTTTTTAAGAAAAAATATTAATACCAAGTTTATTATCCAAGAAAACTTAAAGCGTGTAGAGCAGTTCTCACTTGGATTTTATTCGAAGAAAGCAAGTGAGCAAAAGAAAGGAGTATCTCGAGCGTGGAGGGCTGTGTTCTCACCTGATAGGTGGCGGCGACGACGACGGCGGAGGCGAGCAGTGCGGCGGCCAGCTGCAGGCGCTGCGGCGTGGCGCGCACCCTGTCCTGCGGGGCGCCCCCGCACGAGGAGAAGGCGCGCAGCGCGGCGGCGGCGCTGGCGGCCAGCGACTCGCGCGCCACCACGCGCCACGCCAGCGCGTACGCCACCGTCGTCCCCAGCAGCGCGAGCCAGATGCGTGGGGAGAACACGCGCAGCGGCAGCGACCACGCCGGCAGCTTCGCAGGCGGAGGCACAGCCACTAACTGCCTAACGACTGATTGTGACGTCGGCACGAAATATAACGAATGCGTATCCTCGTATTCAGGATAAATCGAAATAAATGAGAAGTCAGAGCGTAGGCTTCCGCGGCCGGAGTCAATATTAAGTTGGCTGTCCGGGTGACGCCGCGTCCATGGCAAAGGTGCCACCTTTGCCATGGACGCGGCGTCACCCGGACAGCCAACTTAATATAAATGAGAAGTCCACGCGGTCAAATACGACATCATGTCTATAATAAGAAACTTCCATTTTACTCTGAAACATTTCAAAAAAACACCGCTTTGTGAATATGTATAAAGAATACTTCCTTTCTCTGTCACACAATTTGCGGAACATCAGCACATAGTTTCTCCTATTATTGACATTTTCGGTGTATTATAATACATCTAATTTTATATCAGTAGATTTTCACTCCTTTCTCTAAATATTTCTTAGGACAAGAATCACGGGGGATTAAAAGAGATAATTCCTTCAAATTTTGAAACATGAAAATTGAGACAAGACAGAATAGTACGGCTGTATAGAGTGGAACAACTAAGTGTTAACACCCCTTGTATCTCCTCAACTGTGCAAGATACGAATATGCCATTTGGACAGTCGATTGCATAAACAGGGGCTATTTGGTTATAGCGTACTTCGTCTTTGCACTATTTTTTACTACGAAGGTATAAGGGCAACTTTGTTTTTTTAATGGAACCATATGCTAAATTTTAGCGTATAGTAATGGATATAAAAAGACGATTTTAAATATATGTACATCTTTGTGTTTAAGCGAATTTATTTTTAGAAATGGATGTATTTTTGTAACGTATTTTTCCACGAAAGCAGCGATTTTCAATTCAACCTTTTCTCTTAACTAAATGGGGAACTTTGCGAGTCCATCCTTCAGACGAATTCTGCTCATTTATTTGATCACAGAAATAACTACTTTCTTCGATACCAATTTTGCCGAAAGATGACTTCATCCAAGGAAGACTCAACTGCTGCATACAGGATTCCCACAAAGTTCATCTTTTGCCACTCAAACACACTTCTGTTATTTTGATATCTTTGACAACATATTCTATTATAACTTTTAAGTAAATAATACAAAAACAAATGAACAATATCTCATTAGTCATAATTTATTCGAAACTAACCCTCACATACAAGACTATATGCAGCATCCGTCCGTGCGTTTGTCTGTCCGACTGTGGATCTTTCTGGAATTCCAACAGCGCGTAAACCATACGTAGGTTTTTTTCCAGAATGGCCACTCCCTTGTCGATTTGGCTCGACGCGAGGCGCTACTATTTTCGAAAATATTCTTTAAGGCTAAATGTACAGACACTAGTTCAATTTGTCGTCACCACGTAGCAGCACCAAAATAAGCCAAAATTACTAATATCATCTGAACAAATGATCTGATTTTCAATCAGTAAACGGCATTTCATTTGTATTTAATGTAAAATTTACGCTAAGAGACCTTTTTTCCAAAAGAAACCAAAAGAAATGTTCAAATTTCTCTCCTAGTTCCGGGCTGAAATTAAACTAGTGGGCTTCCAACGCAAATACATTCTCACATTGCTTCTATAAGGATTTAAATGCTATTCCACTACTTCATAAACCAGCAAAAGTGTTTTCTACCAGCAAACGTTTTCCGTTCCGAGACCAGAAATCCGATCGTCAGAGTTCGACCGGCACTTATACCACTAAGCCAAACTAACACCGTATGGGTCGAACAAATCCATGCAAAGAATCGAACCGAGCTATAAAATAGTAAATGCATGATAAAGAATCAATTGATACGATGATACATACGATTTATAAATCCAAGAAGACACGTTAAAAATGGTTATCAGTTAAAAATTCGAAAAAACATATAAGGACACTTTCAGTTCATTTATCGTAATTATCAATAATTGTGATTCAAAGGATTTACATGGTTTTCAATAAAGTTTCTAGAATTCTCAATTATTTCCTGTGACAACAGAGAATTTGGCAAACAATATTCCCCGACCAGGACTTGAACAGGCGCAGCTTCTCTCGAAAGAGCTGTGCCAATGCTCCCTGATTAACGGCTGCGACCACACTGGCTATGCATGACATGTGCACTTGTATAATAGTATTCAGTGTATGGCGGTTTCATTTCGCATTAGGAAGCCGGAAAATCTGGAGAATGAAAAACGTCCTATGGGCGCTCAAAGAAGGTAACTGGGAAGATCATCATTCATAATAGAAAAAATGGTTCAATTTAGAAATTAGAAAACTAAGTCCTGCGAGAAAATCTTGCCATTCTATAGCACCACTAGTTTTTCTAAATTTAGCAACAGATTTTATCCACTTTTTTCTCACCAGACTCCAGCTATAAAAGTTTTTCTGGTGAAAATTCCCCGTACGCACGATTACATAACTTTCTCTTCTTACGACGTATAGGTAAGGCGAGAAAGTAATAATTTCGGAATTGTTAGGAATATGTAAGCTGATCATTCTGGTTATATTGTATTTCAATTTAACTTTGAAATACTCATAATTGTACTTAAATTGGTTCATACAGATATACTCGTACACAAGACAACGATTGATTTGATATTACATACGTTTCAGAAATTGAATAACAGAGTTGAAAAATTGCATAAAAGATGCAGTTTGGCAAAACACAGACAAGTCATCTATATTTACCCGCATTGATTCTATTCGTGAGTAGAAATACGCCATTGGAGTGAGAGGCGGACTGAGCACTTATATATTAGTCAAAATGTAATTGTATCAGCTCTATTATTAAGAAGCCGGTAATTGTCAACATGCCAAAAACGACTTTTGGGCGACAAAGAAAGGCAGCGGTGAAGGGTTTACTCCAAATTCAATTTCCGACGCACGACATTAGAAAAATAACTACTGTAAGAAAGTCTGTGTCATTCTATAGAGCCACTAGTTTATTTATTTACCATCCCTTATTACACACGTGGAAAACATTCATAGAAAAAAATGTGGAGCGGTTTTTGAGAACAAATTTTTTGTAAATTTAAAGCGAAGATTATGCAAGAACGATTCTGGTTTTCAAAAAATTCTACATAACCTTTTTTAAATAGCTAATTTTGTACTAGAGGTCTGAGGTTTTGTCTAAGGTAAAAATCGCTATCTACAATTTTGTAGTTTTAAAACTTTTTTGTAATTTAAAAAAAACAAACAAATATTTCCCAAAAGTAGGACTGAGACCATATGTTTTATCGTCCTTCATTACATAAGTGAAAAAAATTTATGGAAAATATTTGGAGCGGTTTTTGAGAAACATTTTTTGAAAATTTGAAGTGCAATTTACGCAAAAACTATTCGTTTTTCCAAAAAATGCTACATAACCTTATTTAAAGTGCTAATTTTGTACAAGCGACTTTGTCCGAGGCAAAAATCTCCATCTTCAATTTTGCAGTTTTTAAATAGTTTTTTGCAATTTTCGAAAATTGGGGATATCAACGAAAATGACACCTATATCATTCCCTTAAGCGTCCTTCGCACTATTCAACAACAAAATATATTCAAAGAATTTGGAGCCATTTTCTTTTAACTTTGAAAATCTCCGAGGGCTTTCATGTAAAGTACGCCCGAAAATTAAAATGTCGGTTTCATATTCCAGGAGCCTTGACATCAGTAAAAATGGTTGGGGAATATTAATTTTGAAGAAAATAGGCGGAACGGTTTAAGCGCTAGCGTTGACTACAGACGGACAGACGAACGGACGTTTTGCCTTCAGTCGACTTTACAGTATCAAGAAGCAACAAAACATGGAATTTGACTACAACACGAGATAGAGGATGTCCCCTCCTAAATTTAGCGACAGGTTTTATCCACTTTTTCCTCACCAGACTCCAGCTATGAGAGTTTTTCTGGCGAAAATTAGCCGTTTTCCGACGTACGATTACATATCTTTCTCTTCTTTCGAAGTATTGGTAAGACGAGAAAGTACAAAACAACCCTTTTTCGGTATCAGTTGACCCCAAAACGCGTATTTTCGTTAAAATCATGAAATCGATTTTCCGCAGCATTACATAACTTTCCCTGCACTACGTATATTACTCTGTATATACGTATGTATAAGGGATAATAAAAACTAGCCAAGTATTTAATATTTGACATAACATTAATACTAATACTAATACCAATACTAATAACAATAATAATAATAATAATAATAATAATAACCCCCCTAGGGAGTACATGACCTTGCAGTTGGTGGTGGAGCTTGAGTATCCCCATGAGCCTTACAGCTATGTCAGTGGTAGCCTAGCTACCGGTAGGGCCTCCCTTGCTGAATAGGTTGAAGGTGAGGGGTCAGACGAAGAAGTACTCCATTTTGAGGAGAGTGGGAAGTAAGTAGAGAGGGAAGGGTCATGAACCTTTGGACTTCCTGTTGTCGGCCCAGAGAGGGTACAGGAGAGAAACTGGGTTCGCACACCAGGCTACTGATTAGAGTTGAGGCCCGAACCTTGCATTAGCCAGCGAAGGAGGCTGCCGTCAGCAGTCAGTGAAAATCCCGTAGGGTTTAGTAATGCCAACTGGCGATCGGAGGGACCCCTTTTTGTGTCCTGCGATGGGATGCCCCGACCCTGTGGGTCGCAGTAACGGATGGCAGGAAACAACCCGAGGGTTAAGTGTGATCTGTGAACTCGAAGTTGCGTCCTGCGAATCTTCAATTCAAACCAATGAGCAAAATGGATAGAACAAGCAATGTAATGAACCTTAACGTGCCTTGTTCTACCAATGTCCCACACCTGCTCAGAAACCGAGCTAATATCACCTTCTCGACGTCTGGCCATCCCACGGATGTTAGTCCCAGGGACCCAGAGCCGGCAGTAGCTCGAAGCCATCGTCAGAGATGGACCCGGGATGAATTAAAGGAGGTGATGTGGTGCTTTTACTATGCAAAAGCGAAAAATTGGGGCTCAGATATAGAAGTCTTCAAGGTATGGAGAGAGCGGAACCCAGATATGAGACCTACCCTAGACTCAAAGAAGCTTGCCAGTCAACGTCGATACATACTCAGCAGTGGAAAATTCACAGCAGAACAACTTGCTGACATTGAGAGAAATGCGGAGTATGTACTTCGCTCGAACTATCCACATGACGAACATGTAGAACTTGAAAATGATGATCCCGTGGAAGGTTCATCTCTTTCCAGTGAAACACACGTCAGTGATGAAAATCCATCTGGCAATGAATTACACGATAAGGACATGGTGCGAAATCTCCTTCAGCGCGAAGTAGAAAGAGTTAGTCAACTTCCGTTTGAATCTCGCGAACCGTTGAGGAGAATATACGAAAATGCCAAAGCTAAAACAGTGATAGAAACAGTGAATTCTGTCTTAAATGAGGTGGTAGAGACCCCCAGGCAGAGATCTAGATACTACTGAAATCAATCACATCATATATGCAACTGGATATCTAGTATCTCAGATAATTTTGGGGCCAGCCAAGAACACCGACGGCTGACAGCAAAACAGAATAAACAGCTCTGTACCCCCATGGATGAACAGAATTATGAAACGGATAGCCGACACTCGGCGCGAAATATCACTCTTAGCTGAGGCATCTTCTAAATCAACGCACACCTCTAAAGTTCAACGAAAAATATTCAATGTTGAACAAAAATACCAAATTGAAAATGACACCGGCAGGCTAATGGTAGTTGAGAAGCTAAAAGAGAAAATTCAAGCATGGGCTCAACGAATTAGACGTTACAAACCCAGAATAGATTTCCGTGTGCAGAATCGGTTGTTTGAAACAGACGCGAAGAAATTCTATCGCAATCTGACTCAGAAACCGAATGGCAATGCTGTCACTCCTTCAAAAGGCGATGTCGAGGCATTTTGGGTAGCAATCTGGGAAGAGAGCAGACCCTACAACAAAGATGCATCTTGGCTTCAATCTGAAGTTGATGCTGCAAATGAACTTGTGGAAACAGTGGAAGATGTTCACGAATTCTTGGAAGAGGACCTCTTCCAAGCAATTAAGAACATGGGAAACTGGAAATCCCCCGGGATTGATAAGATCCAGATTTATTGGATTAAGAGACTAACAGCATTACATCCGCATCTGGCAAAGGCTATTAATAATATTTTAAAAAATCCAAAGGAACTCCCGGAATGGCTCACACGCGGCATCACGTATCTGCTACCCAAAGAGGGAGGCAGCTCTTTGGCGAAGAACTACAGGCAAATCACTTGTCTGTCTGTATTGTACAAAGTTATAATTTCAGCCATAGCTGACAAAATGTACAGACATCTAGAGAAGAATTATCTAATGCCAGCTGAACAAAAAGGATGTCGTAAAGGTTCTTATGGCAGTAAGGAAATCTTGCTACTGAATAAAGTCATTTTGAATGATGTAAAGAAACGCAAACTTAATTTGAGCATGGCTTGGATTGACTACCAAGAGGCCTTTGATAGTGTACCACACGATTGGATTTTGAAGACCCTGGAGATCTATCGATTTCATCCTAGACTTATTGAATTTTGGAAGGCTAGCATGAAGTCGTGGAGTACCAGGTTACTAATACAGAGCACAAAGGAAGCAGTAGAAACCAGAAGTATTCAGATCAACAGGGGTATTTTTCAAGGAGATTCACAATCCCCTCCGCTGTTTTGCATTAGTTTGATCCCACTATCGAGACAGTTGTCGCAAGCTGACTTTGGTTACAAGCTCCATAGTGATGAAAGGCCAGTATCACATTTGTTTTACATGGATGATCTGAAAGTATTTGCTAAGAATGAAGCGATTCTCGCCCAAATGCTGTCTGTCGTGAATGACTTTAGCAATGACATCTGCATGAAGTTTGGCCTTGACAAATGTGCAAAACTCAATTTAAAAAGAGGCAAACTGACAACGTCAGAGAGCATTGAAGTTGATATGCACACTGTGATACAAGATCTTGAGCCAGGTAAAACTTACAAATATCTGGGCATTGAAGAATGTGAGACCATCTCGAATAACACAATGAAAGAGAGAATTCGCAAGGAGTATTACAGAAGAGTGAGACTTATCCTGCAGTCTGCTCTGAACTCCAGGAATAAAATATCTGCAATTGGTAGTCTGGCGGTGCCTGTAGTTGAGTATAGTTCCGGTCTAGTAGACTGGACTGAGCAAGAAATCCGCATCATGGATCGAAAAACCAGAAAACTGCTAACAATGCATCATGTCGCCCACCCTCGAGCTGATGTACA
This sequence comes from Acheta domesticus, assembly GCA_031308135.1. NCBI lineage: Eukaryota > Metazoa > Arthropoda > Insecta > Orthoptera > Gryllidae > Acheta > Acheta domesticus. The sequence continues at coordinate 57,361,302 of JAHLJT010002630.1, forward strand.
TAGACTTTATGTGTCACGTAAGGAAAGAGGAAGAGGCCTCAGACAAATTGAAGCCTCCTGGCACAATGCAATAGTTGGAATGGGAAAATATGTAGTCAGTCATCAAGATGACCCTCTAATGAGGCAGGTCATGAAATCTGACCGAAAAATGGGAAACAGAGGCATTGTTAGTGTAGCAAAAAACATTGCAAAGAAAACTATGCAAGACACGTCAAATAACACAGACACTGTACTTCTGGTACAACTAAACATGAAATGTGAGACACAAAAAATGTTAAAGAAGTCGTGGAGGGACAAACCCCTCCATGGGCAATATCTAAAAAGAATGGACAAGATGAAGATCAATAAAGATCAATCATTTATGTGGCTCAAAAGGGGAAGAATGAAGCCAGAATCGGAAGCAATTCTAGTAGCTGCTCAAGATCAGGCGTTGAGAACACGACATTATGATAAAGCGGTTCTCAAAATTTCCCAAGATGACAAATGCCGAATTAGCCAGGAGCAAGTAGAAACCATTGATCATATTGTCTCAGCTTGTCCAATTCTAGCAAAGACCGAATACTTGAAAAGACACGACAGGGTGTGTAGTTACCGCCACTGGCAGATCTGTACCGCCCTCGAAGTTCCGAAGACATGCCCCAAGTGGTACGAACACTCACCAAAACCGGTGACGTCTGTTGGATTGTGTACGATATTGTTCGACCAACAAATTCAAACTGATCGCACGGTAGCTACACATTTTGCATAAAGTATTGTAGAGGCACCGACAGTCCCTAGATCTACTCCTTAGGTAGCTGGTTGCAACCTGGAGTAGATTTTATACTCAGCCGACTCATAACATCTGTTGTCGTGATATGGAGGAATAATAATAATAATAACAATAATTGTAATAATAAAATAACTAGGATAGTTTGGTTAACTGGGGGTGTAGTTTTAATCTATATTCATCTATTAATTAACTTTTCTTCATTTGAAAAAAATTCAAATGTTTATTACTGGAACTAAAAGTAACAATTTCTTCACCTATATTGCGTTTTGACGTTATCCCTTCCTAGGATTTGAGTAAACTCCTCGTGTGTGTGCGTGGAGAAAATACGGTTCCGTGCCTCACGGTTAGACCATTTCCCGTACACCAATCGAAACATACGAGGTGTCATTCGACGCGTTTCGGTCTCTTTAAAGGAAACTGATAATTTGTTTTCAGATTTGGTCATAAGATTCCAAGAAATTTCCAAAACGTTCTTTAGCGTATAAATGGAAAATTAAACAATGGCGGTGCGTGGCGTTGTTGCAGTCTTGCACAACAACCAGAAATTTTCGGCCAATGTCCCTTCACACATGAACGTTAACAAGAAATCACTTGGTGCGAGTGGTCTATCTTCGAATGAACGTCGTATCTGCAAGCGTTGCCAGACGAAGAGAGGACCCAGCGAGCAACCGAGAGCTGACGTCATCAAGGGAGTTGGGTTTCAGCCGCAACAACCTGGTCCTGGCGTGCGATATGAGCCGAACTTCTCCTTCTTATTATCCCATATCGTCCCATAATCTCCCTAATGCAGACCTGCACAACGCCTGCTCCCGCGGGCATTCTGCACTTGCGAGCCGATCGTCTGCCCGTGGCAGGGCCGAAAGTGCAAGTAGTGGGGAGAAGGAAGCTTTGCGGGGAGGGGACAAGTCTGACGTAGCACGACGCGGCGCGTAGATTGAATACCTGGTCGTCTAATAATGATCCATGCTTCAAAATTAAGTGTCCATTTGTTTAAATGGATTATGTCTAGTATTTCAACTTACCAGGGTCGTAATTCACTGTTTACGTTCTGTGCTCTACTGTATACCTACCTTTGTATGCACATACAGTGGTGGATACCTTTGTATCCACCACTGTATGTATTTTCATTTTTTAATTTTTTAAAGAAAAAAACATGCTCATTTTGACTCTTAAGCATTATTTTAACGCAATAGCTTTAAAATATATGCTTATATATAAGAAACAAAATTATTTAATTCTAACAAAAAGTTGCAATTTAATAATTGATTGTTCACCAGGAATGTTATAATCTCCAAATCATAGAAAAATGAACAAAATCATGAGAGCAATCTCTCACATCAAGATTGACATAAAAATAGAATATGTGGCAATTCCAAGAAGGGTAATGTTTAATAGCACATTTGTGACCATTTTTCCCCATTATGAAAGTGAATAAAAGATCAACGAGCAAACTTCTGTGACGATATGTTACTGACAATCATAAGATAATCATGGGTATTGGTTAAATAGAATGCAAAGGGCTTTATATTTTTATACGATCTCGTAAACGACTCTACACTCTTGTCGGAAATTAGAACAGAAAATAATCATGAATTTTTAAGAACAATATGTTTTTGCTTCGAGAGAACCGTCTTATTCAATTAAACATAGTTAATATAAAATCGTTTATTGCTGTCATCAAACAAAAACAATTCAGTATCAAAATTTTGTGTTTAGCACAACACTAAATTTGTGATTTCATCGTAGCAAAGCACAAGCAATTATAGTACTTGGTGTCGAAATCTAATATGTATAATTCGTTGTAGTTTCATATTTCGCCCTGTCATATACCGAGAACAAATATTTGCAATATAATACAAAAGACAATATTACTTGAACTGTATATTACCGTCATGTTCTTGCCGATTGCTCTTTAAATTTACGCGCTATCTTTCGAATTGCGCATTCTGATTGGTGGTCTCCATTCCTAGATTGGGTCTCACTGCCACCCTTCATCGATTTTCTCATGTGCAGGTCTGCCCTAATGTGTTGCAATGATTCCCAACACCAACATGTGGAGCAGCACCTCTCAAGCCCGTGATGGATTTCAGCCAGTGAGGTATATGGAATTACGAAGACAATGACACAGTTGCCTATGCCGGTTTGCCTCGTGGTGCTCGTGGACGAGTTCTGTTTGAGCTGTTTTGAGTGTAAAGTGAATTACTGTGGTTACAAATAGTGAAAGGTAATTTATTAGGTAATTAATAGAAAATTTCTGGACAAAATCAGGCATCACTGATTTGAATCATTTGATGTTTATATAAAAAGCATGAATCATCAGCTGTACACTTAAAAATATTTTAAAGTTCACATTATTTGGAAATACCGGTATATCGTCACAGCTCAACACCACTTACAGGAGAAAGATAGAAGAAAATGAAAAAAATCGTCATAACAGGCATATTCTCAATCCTTTAATGAACTGTGTCCATCTATTTGGGACTTTTGAACTGGCGTTGACGGGATACGATGAGACAGAAAAATCCTGAAATCCTGGAATTTTTAAAGACCTTGTGAATTTTAGTTTAGAGTTAGATTCTATTTTGAGAACCCATCTTGAAAAAGCTACAGTGTTTAAGGGAAATAACGTCCAAAATAATACAGAATGAATTATTGCAAGTAATGTTGGACGTCTGTCAAGATGAAATTTCTAAAGAAATTAGGAATTTAGATTTTCTGTAAATTATTACAGATGAAACCACAGACGTATCTAATTCACCACAAATGGTTATTGTTTTTCGTTACGTCAGTAAGAAGTCGCAATGCGAAACATGACTCTTTCGTCTTTATCACTCTGCATATTTCGTGAGTGCAATCTGAGGAAGTTTTGGAGCTGCTCATGTTGTGAATGTGTGTTATCGCTTAGAGGGCCATTGCCGAAAGTGTTAGAATGCCCCTCAGACGTTTTGACAGGACGTGAATCAGACTCACTCCACTCAATCTCGGGAAGTCCCAAAGTAACGTGATGTGTGACCAACCATTGCTTTCCAAATTGACATGTCTTTTATTCTTTATGCAAAAACTCTTAAAACATTAAACGTGAAAATACTCAAATATTAATTTATCCAATAAAATTGTTCGAAATATGTAATAACATTATTTTCTTTGGCGAAAATATTTATTTTTATGCAACTTAAAATATTTTTATTGATGTGCGGAAGGCGAATTCGTTAGGCGAAAACCATTTGTAGCATCTTGAATTTCCATTGAATTTTAATCACTCAAGATTTAATGGGAAAATGTTTTTATCTGAAAGTCCGAGCCCTAGAAATGACGTACGTATGTCTGCAACAACCTGACTCGAGCGGCACCAGCCGCCACTAGAATTAAACCAGTACCACCAAAATACTAGACTGATGTAGGCGGCGTTGATTGAACCTCAGTGTAGTTTATGAAAAACAGCAAACTGCAAAATTCGAATCGCTAACAATACCAAACTATAGCATCAAAATCCAACATTATTGTCTTGAATATTGGCGGAATCTACGGAAGTATAATGACGGTGTACTTCCGAATAATAAGGAAGTAAGTGACATTTTTCAAAAGTAGTTACGTTAGCTGGCCAGCACTATAACCCGTGGTTATTTTCAGTCTACGGCACCATAATTTACTTCCATAAGGATGGCACCCAAATTGTCGGCAAACGAGCAATATGAAATGAAAATCGCGCGTGTTATGAAATTGTGAGATTCCAAGTATATCATGGGTAGTTTTTGAAGTAAATTTGTAAACTGCCTTGAAACATTGAATTTGAATAATAATAATAAGTGAATTAGAAGAAAACCAGAACTGTAAGTGTTAAAATATAAGTGGTTAGTTCGCAACGCTGACATAACATCTTAACTGAACGAAGAGGACTGAACCAAAGAAAAAAAGAAAAGTGAAATAAAGATAGTTGAAAGCGTCGGCGACGCCACATTCAGCTAGTTTTGTCAATATTGCTCTTGGGTTTCCTGAATTCTTTTAAATTTGGCGATATTCTTCCGCGCTGGAACATGAGACCTGGCTTAACGTCGGCTCTCGGGGTTTTCCTCTCCGCATTGTTTCGTGCTTTATAGTAATATCACATATCTTCTGGATTAGTAGTAACAGTGTCATAAACAAAGTTTTTCACTTTCATCACAAAAAATTAAAAGTTGCGAAATCTGGTGAATGCTTAGGTTCATTTATTATATCTCCCTGCCTTAACAATTGGTTTGAATTTTCTTTGATCAGAATGTTTCTTGATATACTAGTAAAAGTGCGGGGCAACAGTCGTGCTAAAAATATATTTCAGAAGAGAAGTTCTACAATTCACATTTTGTTTCCTTTTATAAATTTGTTACATTTATGAACAAAGGAGGAACTAGATTAACAGTAAAGAATGTTAGAAACTTGCTGCCAATCTATGATCTGTTTAATTATCTCGAGATCATATTGTAAAACATTTTAATCAATTGACACCATATGGCCTTCTACTTCAAATGCTTTAAAATGCAGGCTTGTTTCTGACGCCATTACAAATTAGGATTAATGCTTGTTAGATTTGAAAATGGCCTTTAATATTTTCTTTCTTAAGCTGTGAATTTCTTACATCGTTCTTTTCGATGATTGGCTCTTTTAATATTGATATCCGTTTCTATGCACTTCCTGCCATGGTCCTGATTACAGTATTGAAGAATCCATCACATTGTGCATCCAGCACATCGCACCATTATAGCCTAAAGGTCTCGGCACCGCGAAGGCCAAGTGTCCCAAAGGCGATCGCCGCACTGGCGTCTCAAGACAAATACACTCATCGTCATCAAAAAAGCTGCGAAGGACCCCTCTCATCCGCTGCAAACTTGGTTGCAATTTTGACGGTAATAGTAAAATCGATGGAATTAAAACTTTCTTCCGGTTAGCTCAAACAGGGACTTCGATTCGATAGATAAACTTCTTGATACAAACTTTTTGATTAGTAATAATATAGTATGTCCCACCGCTCCGTCAAAAGGCATTTTGCAAAATCATTTGTTTATAATAGAATGCATCACTAGATGATAAAGATATCGTCAGGTAGTTTGCACTATTGACTAGAATATAGACAAACACGTAGTAAAATTTTACATTCACATTCGCAGGGCAACAATTTCGGAGTTTTGATTATTTATAACGCAGACGAATTAAAATATCGACACGACAGTTCAAACGAAGTATTAAGAATTCAAATAAAATGTTGATAAAAGTAAGCAATAGTTTATTAGCAAAAATTTCGATCGATTTGCCGATTTGCCGATTCGTTAAGTCAGAAATCGTTAATACAATGTAATAGGCGGAAAGGAAGACACTGCAAAATGATCTGAACCATATACTGGGCTGCAAAGAGTGACTGGTTTGTCTATAAAATATATGGACTGTTATGCATCAACTGACTAAGCACCATTTTTGAAAAAAATGAGATATGGGCGTCATCAGTTGCATCGGACCATGTCCTATATGTACGCAAAATTTTGGCGCCAAATCTGTAAAAATAGCCTTATAATAAATGAAAAACCTAAAATTCATCAGTCACCTCAGGGATTTTATGTTTCACAACATCCGGCTATAAACCTAGATCTTCAAATCTGCTGTTCTTAATTCACATTATGTAGGTAAGCGCCAGATATTCCACTCACGTTTGTGTAGTTTGGCGCTTCAATGAAGGAAATAATTTAATTATAGTTTTCAGAGCTGAAAATGTAATAAAACCTTTGAACACGATTATCTCAAAACTTGTATCATGTCGCATAGCCGGTTGATGCATAACACCGTCCAAATGAGGGTTGGCATCAGATGCTAATTTCATATAAACAATTGCGTATCTCGAAAACGAAAGGCGATCGGATTGCGGAATTTCGCAACTTGTTGAATGCCAATTGAGATGAGAGAATAAAGGAGAATTGCAAAATTTGTAAAATTATAAACAATTTCCAAATTTTGCAATTCTAAAGTGAGAAGAGTTCCCTGATGACCCAGAACTGAAAACTGCGAATGAACAATTTTGCGACAATTAACAATTTTATAAACAATTTCTAAATGTGCGTTATTTCTGCGGAAGAGTGTCCCCAAATAATTTGGGGACAAATGTTATTGGGTTAACAGTGGTTAAGTGTATGTGTTCATATATATATTTAAATAAATTTACTTTCATGTTCATAAAAGTGTTTCATTCCATGTATTTTTATTTGAAAATATTTCCACATCTGAACTAACGACGCCCGCCATTTTCTACGAAGTAATTTTCTTAGGGCACTCCCCCCCCCCTGTTTTGAGATTGGCTGCGGAGGATTGTGAGGCTCCGCCTGCGACGTTTGATCATGACAAGGGCTGCCCAAGCTGTACACAAGCTGAACTTAGCCGCAGACGGCCGCGATCAATTTTTGTTTCCAAAACTGTACGTATATGAGAAAAAAAACAGTAAATTCTACGTCGTCTTGTGTGAAATATATACAATTTTACAGCAAATATTTTCTCAAAAATGGCTCCAATTTTTGGTTTAAAGTTTGCCTGAGATATAGCAAAAGCGCTAAAAACGGTGCATGACCTGTCTCCGACAAACTCTCCACATTTTCGAAAATGCAAAAATTTAACATTGCAAAAATTTAATACTGGTGAGTGAGGCGTTTTACCTTACTGCAATCTGTTCTGAAATTCATGATAATGTTTTTAAAAAAAATGGTTTTCGCGGAATTTTTGCTACTTTTGTAAAAGCATTTTTTAAAATTTCAACCGTGGCTCAATTTTTTTCTTTAATTTTTACCTCGGAGAGAGCAAATGACACTTAAAATTGGAGCAGGTTTTTACCCGCGAACTCAAAGTATTTTCGAAAATAGCAAAAACATTAATTTGCAAAACCTCAATATTGATAACAGATATGTTTTCTCTGAAGGTATCTGCCTACCTGGCGAAAAATTCTATAACTTTTTGTCTATTTTGTTTTTCCTTGTACATTTGATTTATTCATGCTTTTAGAGATCAAAGATTTTAAACAAATTTCTGTTTGTTTAAACAATTTTATATTTCTATTTGTTGTAGTTTTCTTCAGACATTATAAATCTACTGCAAATTGATATATTCTGATAATTATTTTTAATTAAATATAATTGAATATTCTAGTGAATGAACTAGAATGATACTTTTCTAGTTGTCTATGCGTCGTATCTAAATATGTGGATCCCAAACAACCTATCAATAGTTCTCTGGGCTGAAAGACGTGTAATATTATACGGCGAAGGAAGGGAATTTATAATTACGAATTGGAAGTAAGTCGGAAATAGAATAACACGTGAATATGCATTTTCAAAATATTCTACAAAACGACCATTGAATTCTTTTGTTATTTGCAATAAAAATCAATTAATGAAGAAATGCAATACTTATAAATAACGAACTTACGTCCGATTTTCTGGAAAGGATTCTGAAATAAAACCAAAGATGAAGACGTGCTTCTATCTCCCTCTCCATGATGTACACCGGTCCTGCGAGTCGTATGTGGATTCCCCCAACAACCTTATCAATGAGAGACGTTTTGAATACATCATGGCGCACGTAGAACACGGCTGCGCCTCCGAGGTCCCTCGAGCGAGTCGCCACCAGCGCCTTGGCCTCGCGCGCGCACGCCGCATTGCGCTCCTCACACTGGGTGAGCCACTCCCCGCTCCCTCCCACGACATCGACGGCCAGCGCCCACCACCGCCCCTCCCCCACCCGTTCGCGCAGCAGCAGCCCGCGGAAGCCCTGGTGGCGCTGCCATAGCGCGGCCAGCACGCGCCGCCCCGCACGCAGCTGCCAGCCATACAGGTCATTGGGTAAATTCAATGTTTCCTGCACAATTCTTCGTCCCCTTCTCTTTCCGTGACGAAGACTCTCCTTTCCTTGGCTTTTATTGAAGGCATGGTTCTGTGAAATTTGGGTGCCTGTTTTGCTTTTCTGCTTGCAATCAGTTGCTGGTTTCCTTCCGATTGCAAGAACGACCGGTGCTGTAGAACTTAGTTGAACGTTCCGAAATGAGATGGTGCCATCTGTTATTTCCTGTAATACAGCAACCATTGTGTTAATTGTACATTAGACTATCTATTAAGCCTACTCTTCGATCAGGTTCTAATTGTTTCTGTATGTGACCAATAACAATTAGTTATATAAAATTAAATTACATTCCAGGAATAATAAGTTTGTGACAAAATTGACGATTGATTCAGTTTACAAATAAGATGTTTAACTATGAAATTTAACTCGTCCTTTCATAAATTTATTTTGAGAAATAAAAATATCCAGAAAACAATCAAAAAATCTCATTTTCAAATGTGGTTAGTTTTCTAGATAGACTAAATTTTCAGGAAATAAATATCCTTCTTTAACTGCAGCAAAAAGTACTTCTAGCGAAGAGGAGACATTGATGAAACGTACAGCATAAAAAGGTAACGTTTTGTATATTAGGTTATGAATTAATTTGTTTATACCATCATTTATCCTCAAATTCCATATAAAAAACCTACATAAAGTTGTGTAGATATTATTCAAGTATTATCAATTTCTTAGACTTGCCAAAAAACTTGTGTATCCTCGCTTTCAATTTGGAGAACAAATTCAATGCGGCTAATTGCTTATACCTGCGCGCGTCCACCCGCCTTCACCGTTTCTCACAGGGATCTCCCAACGCACTCCAGCGCATATTTGCGTATTGAAAGCACAGATTTTTGGACCAATAAAATCATTTAAGCAGGTCGTTTACGCGGGAGCCTACTTTTCACGGCTCTGTCACCTCCGTCGAAGCACGTACGAAACGCGCTGAACACTCGAGGATAATAAAGTAGTTGAAGGACTTTCAAAGAAACTTGCGTTGAGCGCTCCGCCTGCCGAGCATTACCCGCCTCTGCCTACTGGTGGTGCCGGAGCTCGTAAATGTGTAAACGTACTACTTTGCCCGAATTGGCACACCCAGCACTTGTACTGTATTAGGGGACCGAAGTCCCAGGGTGGGCACCTGGTCGCTAACCTCTACTCCGCACCCTCATTGGGTGTACAAATGCACCTTACGACTAACATCCGGATTCCAGAGGAATGCAGTTAGCCCTCACGGCAACGTCTCCATTCAAATTACCGAATCACAAACAAATTATCTATTGCATTTACTCATAAACTAGTTCAAATTTGAAAAGGCTTATAGGCTCAAATCTGCTCTCTAAAGCCCTATTCAATTGAGAACTCGCCTTTCTGGAGAGGTCATAAACGGCGTCCTTGGTGTATATGAGCAGGAAGACGAGGAGTTGTGCGTGGTGGTCTGCCGCTAGCACGTAGCCGCCCTGCCTCTCCAGCCACGCGGGCGTGGTGTACGACCACAGGTGCGGTTCAGGTGGGCGCCACAGCAGCAGGGGCAGCGGCGGGCGCCATAGCAGCAGCGGCGCCGCGGCGCGGGCGTGCAGGGCGCGTAGCCAGCGCGGGCCGTCGCCCAGGTCCACCACGCCCACCGCCCGGCCCCCGCCCACGCCCGCGCCCCCCAGCGCCCACTGCACGCCCGCCACGGGCGGCCCCGCCCCCGCCCACGGCACACACACGCCCCGCGCCTCCATCCCCGCCCACGACCCCCATAGTGCCACCGCCATCGCCAGTCTCAGGGCTCGAAGCCCCGCCCCCGCGCCTTGCCGCCTTCCTCGCCCGCCCCGCGCCCCCGTCCCCTCCCACGGCACACACCCGCCCCGCGTCTCTACCCCCGCACACGCCACCCACAGCGCCACTGCCAGCGCCAGCCCCAGGGCTCGAAGCCCCGCCTCCGCGCTCCGTAGCAGCCCTTCACAGTTCATGGCATCGACCTCCACTACGTGAACCCTCCCACTTGCGACATCGCTTCATGAAAGGCACTGACACGCCCATCCTCCTTACGACGGTTGTTTTTCACGGTGGCAGAGCGAATCGCATCGCGGACACCGCTAGCAAACATTTCGAGCCGCGTTCAACCGCTAAATAGGTCACCCACCAAGCATTGCGCAGATCGTCTGTCACCTGATATTCCTTACAACTTTTTCAGTGTGTTATTATTTACAATAGACACAAAAACTATTCTTTCTCTTTTTCATTTTTTTTGTTTGTCACTAATGTAACACAAATGAATTTGTAAAAAACCAATTCGAAGCAAGCTCTGAATTCTTTTCAATGTATTTCTTATGTATCTTTTTAAAAACAATATTGGACCCAGGGTTTCAGTATTAACACACCACTTTAATTGAGAATACCATCGATCTTGCCATTTATTGGATGTCAGAATAACGAGCTGTGCCCTTACTATTACATCGACAAAAGGAGAACTGTAGATAGATAGATAGATATTGTTTATTTAGCCTTCTCGGCTATTTTTACATAAAATACATATTTACATACATTGCTTACATCTATAAGTATACTCTATTAACTATTTACAAAATGAATTTTCTACTTTTATGTGTTTTATAATTTTTCTTTTAAATTCTTTAATTTGTTCACAGTTTTTTATTTCTAATGGTAGTTTATTATATAATTCAATTCCTTTGTCAAATAGTCTATTTTTGCCTGTTCAGTTTTACTAAAATTAATTACTAAATGTTGTGCTTGTCTTGTTTCCCTTGCTGTTTTATCTTTCACTCTTTGGATTTTGTTTACTAAATCTCCTGTTATTTGGTTTTTAATTAATTTAAAAATAAAAATTAGTGTCTTATACTGAATTCTCTCTTTTATTGACATAAATTTCAGAGTGTCTAGCATGTCTACCACTGGAGTGTATCTATTGCATTGAATTATTACCCTCATTGCTCTATTTTGTTGTATCTGAAGTTTTTTAATTTCACTTTTTGGGCTCCAACTAGTATTGTTGCACAGTAATGAAAATGTGGTGCAATTATGGATTTATATATCAAACATCTTGTATAGCCATTTATATATTGCCCAATTCTGTTTAACATATTAATCTTTTTTCCAGTTTTCTTTACTATATATTCTATATAATCTTTAAAATTTAATTTACTGTCTATAATTACTCCCAGATATTTCATTTTGTATACCCGTTGTATTTCCTTTAAATCAGTTGTGAATAATTTTGTTTCTCTTTCTTCTATGTTTCTTCCACTATGTAAAATCATAAATTTAGTCTTTTCTACATTCATTATTAATTTATTTACCCTTAACCATTCGTGTACTGCAATAAATACACTCTGCAGTTTAAATTCAATTTCCGCTTCTGTTTCTCCAATTACATACAATAAAGTGTCGTCAGCAAATAACTGAATTTTACATTCATTCGCAAAAAAATTTATTATATACTTAATTAAGTCATTTATGTACACCTAAATCTACGCTAATTTCCTCTGACATAATGTTATTATATTTTACTTTTTGCTTTCTATTTACAATATACGAAATAAACCACTTTTGAACGTCACCTTTGATACCGTATTTGTACATTTTCTCTATCAGCATTGACCTGTCAACCGTTTCGAATGCCCTCTTTAGATCCAAGAAGATAATTCCTACTTTCTTTCCTATATCAATATTAATTTTCCATTCGTCTAAGACTGCTTGAATCGCGGTTTCACAGGATTGTTTTTCTCTGAATCCTGATTGTTCATTTCTTATAATTTTGTTTGTTTCAATAAATTCATTTAATTGCTTCTTTACTATTTCTTCTAATATTTTTTCATACGTGGGTAGTTTATTTATTGGCCTAAATTCAGCTGCTCTCTTTGTGTTTGTCACTTTTGGAATTGGTATTACGGTGGAAGTTTTCCATGATTCAGGAAAGATCCCTTTTTCTAATGAATTATTTATTATTTTCAAAAATACAGCTTCTAATATTTCATAATTTTCTTTTATCATTTTTGTTGTAATACCCTCGTCGGTTCCTTTTTTGTTTGTTAGCCCAAAGATAATTTTACGCCATTCGTCCTTTCTTATCAATTTAAATTTATTAATTCACTGTCACACCATTTTTCATTTTGCTTGTAAATATTCTGATTCCCTACATCAGCATTTTGTACTAAAATATTAATGCTTCTTACGAAATAGTTATTGAATTTGTTTGCTATATTATCTTTACTACTTTCATCAAATACAATATCTGTAGTCATTAAATCACAGTTTTTACTTCCAATTAATTTCTTAATTACCTTCCATAATTCTTTACTATTATTTTTGTGTTCTTCAATAGTATTATTATAATATTCTACTTTCTTTTTCTTAATTAGTTTAACTACATTATTTCTTAACTTCTTGTACTCTTCCCACTTGTCTGGTTCTCTCGTTATTTTAGCTGTTTGTATACTTCATCTCTCTTGTTGCACAACATTTTTATTTCTTCGCAATACCATTTTCTTTCATTCCATTCTGTATGCACCTTCAGCGTTTTAAATGGTGCCACCTTATCTAAGGCTTTTACGACTGCTTTTACAAATTCCTCGCTTAACTCGTCTTCATTGTCATGTTTTAATTGTCTAATATTACATTCTAATATTTCTCTAAATTGATCATCTTTAAAATTTCTATAGTCTCTTTTACGTATTTTAATCCTTTCTCTTCGATTTGTACCTTTATCTTTTACATCCGACTTAACTATTACCCAAGCATGGTCGGTAATTTTTGGTGTGTCTTGTACTTCTACATGTATGTTTACATTTGAGAATACTAGATCAATGATTGTCTGACTATTACTATCCACTCTTGTTGACTCTTTTACCAATTGGTTTAGTCCCAATGCTTTAAAACTATTTACTAACTTCTTCTTTACGTAACTTTCTCTCAGTACATTTATATTAAAATCCCCTATTATTATGCAATTATTAATTGTTAATATTTCTTCCACTTTGTTTGTAATATAGTCAATAAATTCGCTATCAGATGCATTTGGAGAGTGATAGACAGCAACTACCGATCCTTTGTATTCTTTACACAAAATATCTAACTTAACAATCCAACAGTTACTTTCTATATAGTCTACTTTAACATTTTCTATTTTAATATCTGTTCTCACGAATACTACTACTCCCCCCGTTCTTCGGTTCTGTGAATTACATCTGATACATCTATAGCCTTGTATTATAATTTCCTCATCCTCTATTTCTTCAATTACTCGTGCCTCAGTGAACGCCATTAGGATAGGTTTATTTTGAGATTCATTTATGTATTTACTGATTTGATCGAAGTTTGCCAAAAGACTTTGTACATTTAGTGTTAAGAATGCATTTTGTATATTCAATGATTGCTACTCAGAAGTATAATCAATTCTTTTCCTCTTTTCATTTATTATTCTTAAGTAAGTTGGACAATCTTTGTCTGTTGCTTCATGATCAGTCGAAATGTCCGTTAATTTTAGTCTTTTAACCTTGTCTTCACAATTTTCGCATTTTTTATTTAAGTTGCATCCTCCACTGTCATGATTACCCGCACATACTTTGCATACAATTTCTTTCTTACAATCTTCACTAAAATGGTTAAAACCCCAACACTTGAAACATCTGACAACACTTACAAATTCGTATACCCGACACCTCTCCCATCCTAAGTTTACTTTGCCCTTTTCCATTAACAATTTGAATATCTCTGCATCTGTCTCTAGAATAATATTACCTTTTTCCTCTTTTATATTGCCTTTTTTAGTATTGTATCTTTTTATCACTTTCATGTCGTTACCTTCACTCGTTTCTATTTCATTTTGCATTTTAATTGCCTTAATCAATTGTTTGTCTTCTAGTTCAAACTCCTCTTTTCCTACTCCTATAATTTTAAGTTTAGGTTTAATATTCTTTGGAATGACAACATCTACTTCTTTCTTTAAGTGTTCCTCAACTTTCTTTTTCAATTGCTCTCTGCCTTTCTCAGTATTACATTCAACAATCACTACTCCCTTATTTCCTTTCTTGATTTTAGATACCCCTACAGGAAGTTTATTAATATTAACATTCTCCTTGAGAGTTTGTTCAGTTTTCTTACTATCTTGTGGTATTTTTGGTTTTATTACAATTTTCTTTTCTTTGCTAGCTATTTCGGCATAACTTACTGTTTGGGACTCCTTTTTATGAATATTTACATTTTTTATTATTTCTGCCATCTGTACTTTTATAACATTTATTTCTTCCAAAACTACTTCTCTGACAATATCTTTTAGTTTATCTATACTTTGCTGTTTATTTTTAATTTCAATGATATCTTGTATTATTAAATCTAATTTGCTTTCTAATGTACTATTGTTTCCACTTGAATTTTCTCCTTCATCTTTCTTATTTCTATCATTCACAACGACATACTTCTCTCTATCTCCATCGCAATTCACTAGCTCATCTCTAGTATCGAACACTTGATGTTTCTTACTGCAGTTACTATGGAAATATTTCATACATTTCCTACAATAGATGCCCTCTGAAATAATTTCTTTCTTACATCGCCCTAATTCACATACCCGTTTAATTCCCTCCATTCTTTTAAGTTCGATCAACCTTCACCTCAATCCGCCTGCTAAGGCCGGTCAGCTCCGCACTGTCCACTCAGCTCGACGCCGCCGTCGCCGCGTCAGCTCCCTGGGCAGCCGACCCCGGCGCCGTCCTCGGCGGCGTACTTGGACTCCGGTGTCGTCACGTCCACCAGCACAATCAGCAGCCTTGCGCCGCCCCACACCCGCGCCTCCGGAATTTGCTGTGTCCAGCACTGCCGCCACGCACTCGCAGTTTCAGGCACTCAATACTTAGCATATAATTGCCAATTTTTATACTTTCTCCGATTTCTACTAAGCTGGAATCCCCTACTTTACCAATTACTGATCTCTCACTTCCTTTTCTCAACTGTCAGTCCCATTCGTCATTTTCAAATACGTATACTTCAACACTTTTCTATTCGTTTATACGGAGCGACCTGTCACTACGTCCGCACCGCTTGACAACTCGACTGCGACTGCGACTGTAGAAAAGTTACAAAGGAAAAGTACATCATATGTACGGAACTGTTCCTTTCCGTACCACCGCTGTGTGAACATTGCTAACCCCAATATTGTTTCATGACTTCCAGTATTTTTTCTCCAAAGCTAATGAAGTGATCGAGTTTTACAAACTCTGAAGCAATACAAACTTTGTTCACATTAAATTATTAGCGAAACCTGTTTCTAGAAATGAAATTGAAATATGTCTTATTAGTATATGATTTACTCGACAATCGCAAGAATTCTATCCACGTTATGTACGTTGGGCAACGTTTTTCGTAAAAGTGAATATTATATAAAATGACACATATTTAAACATTGATGATCTGGGTTGTCCGAATGCCGCAGCGTTGAAGACTGAGGTGCCGAAGTTCGTTAGCCTTCTACAGGATGAAGCTGAATCGTCGTCACTTCACCCTTCGACGCGGCGCCACCCGCACAGCCTATTCCAGCACTCTCGGAATTCAGACTCGCAAAAAACCCAACCCATAGAAACAGAATCCAAAATAAATACCCATTCCATGTTTTCCAAATCAAATTCGCCGACATAGAACCAGATTAGAGGATTCATAATGGGACACCTCCCCATGCATAGTATGTAAGCTTTGAATTAGCTAGTGAGTAAGTATCAAAATTACATGTGTAAAGTTTAAATAACTATCTATATACCTACCTTCGGGAAAAAAAATTAAAAAAAAAACAAACAAAACCGGACACTCCAGATCATGACGCGAGTCGCGGAAGTCTGCGACCTCATTTTTTACTTTCCCGTATACGTACGTATATGGAGTAATATCCGTATTATAGAGAAAGTTATGTAATGCTACGGAAAATCGATTTCGAGATTTTAACGGAAATACACGTTTTCGAGTTCCCTGATACCGAAAAAGAGTTTTTTTCAAAACGTCAGTCCGTCCGTCCGTCAGTCTATGAACAACACTAGCGCTTAAAGCATACGTGCGATTTCTTCACATCCTCATCTTCACATTAATGAGTGTCATTGAAGATAATTCCTCCACTGCTAGTTCCGTATCTACAATGTCTCATTAAATGTGTTAGTGTTGAAATACCCAAAATCATAAAATTAACTTATAAATGTATGCAATTAGTATTGGAATAGTGATCAAGGCTGTTCCTTGAAGGCAGAACAGGGCCAGGTGCGGCCGAAGGTCCTGCAGCTCCAGGGTCCTGGCTTCGTCGCTTTCCACCCCCGACCCTGCCTCGTCGTTGAAACGTATTCATCCATTTTGAAATGTCTCACAATTTATCTAATTGGCTGGTAAGGGTGGATGAAAATTGTTGACTGAAATTTAGAAATAAGAAAATGTGAGTCATCATATCGAACGTGAAATCGTTTTCAACAGATTCAATAGTAAAAGCAAAGACGTAATTTTCATTAAATTCATTGCTGGAATCGAATGAAAGAGTTTCGGTTTTCAGACTACTGACATTTTGGACCGGTCTGAAATACCTCTAAAAGATTCATCAATTTTATTCTTAAAACCAAAAAGTCTGCGTAGCAACCGAATATGTTATGTGCGCCGCGACCAGGCGCGACATAACTTTGGATGTGGCGCGCTAGCGCCAAGGCAGCGCGCCCTGGCGGGAGCCGGCGGCGGCAGCAACTGGCTGCAGCCACGGTTCGGCGAACTCGAGCCGGGATAGCGAGTCTCGCCGCCGGACACCGGCCTTTTATAAGGAGCCAGCCGACACCTGATCGGCAGTCTGCAGTTGGGAGCGAGCCCTGAGAGCACGAGTGAGTGGACGAGCCAGGTCCGGAGAGTCAGCCGCCATACGGAAGCCGTCGTGGGTTAACTACAAGCAGCAGCAGCGTGGAGCGTTCAAGAGGCGGACGCAGCACCCGGAGGGCATTAGGGATTTGCCCGGGGTACGAGAGACGGCATGGGTGATTGTCAGTGAACGGCGTTAAGGCCGATTGTAATTGTACATATGTGGGAATAAATCATTGTTAACTATGCGTGCAATGTTTAATTTATGAACATAACAGAATACGCCATACACAGGATTTTTCAGTTTGCTTTGAAACAGTAAATTATAAAATAACACAAAAATCTAGATAAACTGCTTGAAACGACTTGTAAATCAACCCAGAATAGAAAATGTTTGCAACCAGAAACCGAAATCTAATTGTTTTAATTGAAATATGACTGGAAATCGGAACTTTTTAGAATACGTTTGATGCCCTTTCCATTGGAAAAGAGGAGAATTCAGGTGACTCAACCAAATGTTATTGAAAAAAAATAATAAATGTATGGGTGGTGTGGATCGAGCAGATCAAAATATATCATTGTATAGAGTACAATTAGAGGGAAAATTGGTATTATCCTCTGATAATGGATTGTTTTGACATGAGTGAGCAAAATGCATTATTTCTCAACAGAAAAATGAAAGCTTGACCACTTGTCCTTTAGGCGCTGAGTAGCAACAGCTATCTTGGAAATATACAGGAGAGCTCAAAGCAAGGCACCAGTAAACCATCTCAGGGAGAGAATCAGGTTTTCAGATATGACAAGACTGGACCCTTTTGTTACCTGCCAGGAGAAAACAGACACGATGCCGACATTGTCACTAAAAGTGCACAACCCGTTGTCAAAAATGTGATGTTGGGTTGCAAACAAAACGTTTTGTCTTACATCATACAAAATAAATATATTCTTCTCAATAATGCATTTCATTTATGATTATTACAATCTTTGTATATAAAATCCATGATGTTTTTGAAATGCTAATACATGACCCTTATAGTAGTGTATTATCCTGTCAACCTATATGTAGAACGCCCAATATTTTCCAAACTGAAATACGTAGGTCATTCAGTAATTAAAGAGACAAATTGGTCTGGAGAAAAAATAGTCGGTAGGACAAGTTTGGTAATTTTAGGACTCTACACTGGGATGAGCCCTGACTATCTGGAAGATCAGCATTGTTGTGTTCATAACCTCAAAATTAAGTTAAACGATGGCGAGTCCACTTGAAAATTCCACATTGAACAACGTTCTGCAATTCGTTTTGAACTTGCTGAAGGTGACAAACCACCTAATATATATTCTAAAATGATCAAAGTGTATGCTGAAAGTTGTATGAACTGCGAGAATTTTTACAATTGGGTAGTACAGTTGAAAAGTGGTCAAAGCTCAGAGACTGACAAACAACGTTTTGGCCGCATCAGCAAAAAAAGTCATGTTGACTGAAATTGGGGACGCTATAGGTAAGTTTTTGTAATTATCATAAAGAATATTGTTTAGTAAACAACCAGTGTTGTTTAGATATGTTTTTGTAGAAGGTGAAGCGACTCATGAGAGAGAAACGTCGTGGATCTCAGAGGCGAAGTGTGATTCTCCAGCAAAACAACGCACGTCCTCACACTGCTCAACAAAGCCGTGAAACCATTGACAAAATGGGTTGGGAGATACTGTCTCATTCCCCTTACAGCCTCGATTTAGCACAATGTGATTTCCATTTGTTTGGTCCACCGAAGGAGGCATTACATGGGAACAAGTTCCAGGATAACGAGGTTGTCAAAAAAATTTGTGGTAAATTGGTTCAAACACCAAGATAAAGAGTTCTTTGCAGCCTTTATAAAAAGCTGGTAACCCTTTGGAATAAGTGCTTAAATGTTGGTGAGGAATATATTCAAAAGTAAGAGAAGTCCTGTTTTGTAAAAACAAACGTTTATTTCTCCAGACCAAATTGTGTGTTTAATTTTTAAATGCCCCTCGTAGAAAGAAAATTGAGACAAAAATATTTTTATTAGTTATTTCATGCCTAGTAACAACCCTTACCAACTTCTAAAAATAAATTTTAAAAAATTATTTCAGGATAATCTGAGTTAAATGCAATTTATTTCTAACACTTCTAATCAAACAATTTTTGTTTGAACTCAATCATTGTTACATGGATGGCATGGATATTGTGTAGCCTCAGGGACAGATTATTTTGTGAGAGACGGGTTCTCCAGGGTGTTACGAGCATTATGGAAATATAACGAAAAAAAAATCTTCTGCTGAAACATATAGTAAGAGATTCTTATAGTATCTTCTGTTAGTTCTGAGGTGGAGAACCCTGTTGTGAATAAGTGGTCATTTGTTTAGCGTTCAGTATTCTTCCTTAACATATTTTTGGTGCCTGTGTGTTAAATATGATCTTCATTCATTGTGATTTCAAACAGCCTAAAACACAGAGGTGTTTTTTTACATCCTGAAACACAGAGGTGGTTTTTACAAGAATACAATAGAGAAGTGCTCGCTATAAAAGCATATTCCTTGAAACAGTCTCGAAAGTGCCCCTGGGTCTCCTGAGTCCTCATTTCCTTCTTATGCGCGCTCCGAGGGGTCTCTTCTGCCTGGGGGGCGGCACCAACGTGCGCAGCATGGCGCGCAGACCTCTGCGCATCTGCGCACGCGCAGCACCCCACCGACTGCGCGCGACCTCTGCGCAGAAGGCGGCGGCGGCCAGCGCCAGCCCCGCGCAGAGCAGCGCCAGGTGCGGCCGCAGGTCTTGCAGCTCCAGGGTTCTGACTTTTTCGTCTTCCGAGCCCTCCTGAAGAGCTTCATTGCGCAGACGGCTGTACATCCCCCATGTTCTGTTGAAATCGTCATTCCACTTGGGATCAAGTCCCGCATCTCGGAACTGAATCATCTTCAGATTAACTGCGTCGATCCACGGCCAGTTCCTGGAAATTTATTAGTAGATGCAGATTTTCTACAAACAGGAAATTTAGGAAGTAGAACGGAATATTAAAGAAAACGTAGGTGACCATGAAAGTACTGAAGTGTAAACTAGTAGTGCTACAACAGCACATACTTTCCCGCGTTATTGAAAACAGCTACTAATATTGCAATATTGCATTCTCTGCGCTACTAACACCTTAGCTATTATTTGAAAACGTCCAATTCAACCAAGAAGCGAACAACTCTTTGTTTCCATCTCAGTGTTGTCAGAACTATGTGAAGTCTACAACTGCATAAAAATATAATACAAAAGGTTTGTGAACTTGCAGTAAAAAAAGAAGCCTGATGCTCCGGACAATATTGAAATGCATTTCATAGGGCCATGATTAGAGAAGAGTATTCTAAAACCATGCAACAAATACTCTACTCACTAAAAATGGTAGAGAATTTGGTGCGAAAACTAAATATTTTCATGGAAATATCTACGTAAATTTGACAATTATAACTCCTTTTCATACAGCTACATCAAGTTACAACAATGACACGTAATTCATAGAAATTCGACAGCACGAAATGGAAGTCGATTGTTCCATTACCTGCAATGTAGCTATCCTCTGACAGCTAGTATTTTTTATTTCAAATATTTCGATATAAATAATTTCTAAAAAATGAATGTGCAAATGTATAACAAAATGTCGAATGTAAGAAACGAATAAAGAAATACTATGCAAATTTGCAAATTCTAATTTATGACGCATCCAGCTGTCTGAAGCGCAGTAAATTTGCAGCGGGTTTTATATTTGTCGCGATATTATAGAAAAACTACCTTATTTAGAGATGTATTTTTGATAAATACACCTCACTGAGAAAACCAGCTGCCATCTCTGGCCACCCAAAGTACATTTTTTTGACATTTCCTTAATTTTTCGGTTTCCTAATCCTAAACGGAAATTTTAGAATATTAAAGAACACAAAAACCTCGTCCTAAATGACAAATTTCTTTTCAAAATTTGTAGCCATTTTTAAGAAAATGGCGTTTAGGCGCTACTAAAAATGCGAAACTTAAAGCTCTTATTCACAGAAAATGTTTGAGTTTTCAAAAAACGTCATTTAAAGCACTTAAACTTACAAATATTATAATCTTTACGAAATGCTGGTAATATGCATATTAAAGATGTGAGAGATCTACAAAACATTACATTTGTGTAATTTTTGAAAAAACAAAAATTAGCCCAAAATGAACTTTGCGTCGTATTAAAGACTGCAATTCTATCCGTTCGTAAAGTGTGAAGAAAAAAATTAAAGCCATTTATGAGAAAATGGCGTTTGAGTGTTTCTGAAAATGCGGAAGTTTGTGCTAGTTTTCACAGAAAATGGTTGAGTTCTCGAGAAACTTTACCTGACATTATTTAAATCGCATGTTCTCATTAATATAATAATGTTAACAAATCAATGCTAATGTAAAGATTAACGACGTGACAGACAATTCCATAAATTAAATATCTGCAATTTTTGAAAAATCAAAAGAATAGAGCAATGTGGCTTTAGGGTCATCTGATAGAGTACATTTAGCACTACTCTTACCGATATGTGGAATTTTGAGCTAATTTTCACAGCAAATGGATCAGTTTTCGAGAAACTTTATACGACATAATTTAAATCACATATACACATAAATGAAATATTATCGACGGGAGAGACAAGCCAAAAAAAATCCACTTTTAATTTTTGAAAAAACACAAACAAAAGAATACAGCAACATGACGTTAATGTCATCTAACAGAGTACATTACAGACTATGACTATCAAAAGTTTAAAGAAAAAAAATTGGCGTGGTTTCTGAAAAAATATTGTTTTTGTAATTTTTTAAAATTGCACATATTGCACGCAATATTGCGCAAGAACGACTAAAATTTTCAAAGAAAATGTACATGACCTTAAAGAAATAACTCATCATGAAGAACAAATTTTATTTGACTGAAAATTGTTTAACTGCAATTTTGTAGATGGAGGAAGACGCCGAATAAAATTCAAACTTTCGCAATTTCCGAAAATTCAGAGTTATCCATGAAATCGGACCTATGCCACCTTAAGTGTATTTTACTCTATTCTTACAAGAAGTTGAAAGAAAAAATTGCAGCCTTATTGAGAAAATTTTTTAAAATGTCCGGGTGCTTCACGTAAAGTAACCCCCAAAATTAAAATATCGGTTTCAAATTTAAGGGACCAAGAGATCAGCCAGATCGATTGGGGAGTATAGATTTTGGAGAATATCGGCTGAGCGGTTTAGTCGATACCGTTGTTCACCGACGGACGGACGGATATTTTGCTTTTAATTGGGTTTTCGTTACCGAGGACCTACAAAACAGGGATTCTGGCTGCAACACGTGTTAGAATTTTTTTTCTTAACCTCCAAGGACGAAAATTATTTTTTATCAAAAAAATTAAACTTCGTTACATTTTTTAATTTAACTACTTTAGTTTAATCTCAAAAAAATATTGAAAAAAATATTCTATGATTCAGCGAGGCGTGGGAGGGTGTGACGTATACGTCACACTCGTCCTTTGGGGGTGATAACTGTGCTGGGTTGAAAGAGAGAAAATATTTAACGAGGAAAGCATTTATTTTCGAAGCATACGGTTAAATGACTAGTCAATGACTACAATATCATTAGTAAACATATTACAATTCTTACACAGCAGAAAAATAGTGTTCATTTTTTTGTATGAAATGGTACATTGCATTTCAAGCATAAACCTACGTCACATTTTGTGCACATTGAAGCAACGACACTTTTGCATCCATCATTAGCACACCTTCTTCTCTTTTTATTTTCAACTTCCCCAAGTAGATGGTCAGCTCTGTCATAGCGAATGTCGTCTAAAACTCGCGTTGACCTGTTCGACGACAGAGCTGTTGGACCCACAGATTTGACAGGTGTTTTGTATCTCATGAGGTATGTGATAGCAATCTCTCTTCTGAATTCCAGCTTAGTGATATTTTTTCCAGTCTTCTTGAAAATCAGCCAAGCATTATTTATAGCTGCATCTATAAGCCATGTCAGTATTGCCCAGTACCATTTCTTCCCTCTGATTGATATACGGTACTGATTGATGTCTTGATCCATTCGATCTGTACCACCCATGTTTCTGTTGTATGTGGTAATAATAGCTGGTTGAGGGACATTTATATGTTTTTTTCTTTCGAAGAATATCTCTTAACATGCTTGATTGGAGATTCTCCGAGCGAATTTGATGCAACAGCAACCACATTATTGTCCATCCATTTCCCAACAAGAATTCCATCATTTTTCTCTATTGTGCTTCGAAATATCCCACGATCCATCTTCATCATTTGTTCATGCGATGGTAACAGGCACTCTTTAGGAATCCTGTTTTTCCTAATGGTTCCAGTCCCTGAGTATCCGCGTTCTTTCAAATGCTTGAGAAGGTTGAAGCTGGTGAATAAGTTGTCTGTAATTATATGATAAGGATAACTTCTTTTATGATCTGGCAGTTCATCTAAGAATGAAATCAAGGGAGCAGTAGCTTTACCAAAAATCTTTTCATATTCAGAGTTTGTCACTGGTGTATTTTTCCCTTGATAGACTTCAAAATTTATCAAATACCCGTAGAATGTATTCAGACACCATATTTTGTACCCAAACCTTATGGGTTTACCACGAATGAACTGCTTGCAAGGATGTGGGCCAAAGTACTTCACCATGGATTCGTCATAATCAAGAAATTCACATTCAAGAAAGTTATCAATAAAACGTTTCTTGAGAAGATTCATGAGTGGGCGGAGCTTGAATAATCTGTCATTATTGTCAATATCAGAATTATCAGCAACATGAAAGTATTTGGCTATGAATAAAAATCTGTCCCTCCGCATACATTCAGATACTAATATATTGTTCATGTCTGGCTTGGTATCCCAGTAACTTTTTTTCCCTGGCAAAACATTATAACCAGAAAGGATCAGTACACCCAGAAAAGCCTTTATCTCTTCTGCCGTAACATTCATATTACTTTCATTTTTTGACAAAGCATATTTCTTGGTCTCCGTAAGGAAAAGGGAAATCACCTCTTCATCTATAAAGATTTCAAAAATTTGAACGGGTGTCATATTTTTATATTTGTCGGCATAGTCTTCTGGAAATATCCCATCTTTTTTTATTGAATCAACTAGATCTCCATCTATCCACTCACGTTCCCTTTTTGCGGAATACCCCGATAAATCGTGTACCGGGCCTCCAATGCGAATTCCATTAGACAAAACTGCCTCGGCTTCACTCACCAATTGATTGCCACACAGATTGTCCAGTAGACCTCCTGTGTCCTCATCACCACTGTCTTCATCAGTCAGCTCGTTTGCGGGCGGTGGTGCAATAAAAATATCCTCTACTTCTATATTATCATCACCATTATCATTACCAACGATGCCTTGAATGTCTTCTTCAAGCAACTGAATTATCTCTGCGACAGTCAGTCCGTCTCTAAAACGGTCGTTATTCCTGATAAATGAAAATGTATATAAACATTTCAATTTTCGAGTTTGAAATGGAACAAAATGAAAAAAATGTGGAAAATGTGGAGACGCGTGAAAAGCTACGGGGAAGGACGAGTGTGACGTATACGTCACACTGACATTTTCACGCCTCCACACCTTCCCGTAACAATAATAAAATTAATTAAATCATTTTAATTACTTTTAATACTATCTGTGATAATAAACCATTGACATAAATTGAATTGCTAACAATATAAGCTATAAATTCAACTTACCTAACATCTGGGTCCATCGAAAATATATCACAATTTTTAAACACCGTCAAAAACTCTTATAACGCCTTCCTCGGACAAGATCGCACTATGAACTGACGAACCAGACCCTTCTGCGACTACAATGCCCTGACACGCACAGAAATATCGACTTGCAGAGACAGGAAATTAGACGTACTACAACTTGTTCGCTGTGACGTATACGTCACACTCGTCCTTGGAGGTTAATTTAGCAACTGGATTTATCAACTTTTCGTTACCAGGGCATTGTATTGAGTTTTTCTGGCAAAAATCCGCCGTTTTTGGCGCAGCATTACATAACTTTCCCTATACTATACGTATTGTTTAGGGAAATAATGGGAATAGGGTATATATATCTATTGATTCCCTATACTATACGTACGGGAAAGTAAAAAATGTACACTACTTTTCTTGAAGAACTGATTTTTTAAAAACGAATTTTATTTAATAATTTTTTAAATTCAAATGTACTTTGGAATTGATAGTTTTGTTGTTGGCTGCAATTTCCGGAAAATATGTTCACTGAAAATGGGATGAGCCTCAATTCTTTTGTCTTTCTTGCTATATTCGAGGAAAAAGTGGAAAAAGAAGGAGATTTTTGGAATATAAATGTTGAAATTGTTTCAATCTATCCTAGGTTCATACAAAATTGTGGTAATAATATTTTTTGAATTTTTTATTTATATTACATATTTCTGATTTTAAAAAATGTTTTGGTACGAGTGTGTGATAGTGTGAGGTTGGAGTATCGAGTGCGCTTGTGGTTAAATTTAAACTTTTGTGGTATGTGTGGTTTAGGAGATGCAGACAGTCCCTGCATATATAGTGTTAAAACTTTCTGTGAACGAAGTTTTGATGAATTTGTGAATTTTGCTTTGCCGCCCGACGTCTGTTCCAGCCTCGCATCGAAGCTTCAACGGTAAGTAAATGGGTTAATGATATTACATGAAATTCACATAGGAAGCATAAACAACCATTATTTAAAACCTGTCGTTAATAAATGTGGACTCTGAGAAAGAAAATTAAGACACTCTCTTACCGGAAACATTGCTGGTAAAAGTCACTTAGTAATCATTTAGTAATCATCATTGTTCATTGTACTACAATGTTTTGTTTCAAGTTGATTTGTATCATTTACTTAATTAACATTACTTATTTAACTAATTATTAACAATTCTTATTATTTGGTATTGACAGTTGCAGAAATTATTAGAAGTAGTGTACATAATTAGAATACATTTTATTATGAATAATTCTTTGATCGACTGAATGAAATTTTGGTACATGCCAAATTTTCTATTATAATGTTCGATTCCAACATTTTTATTCCAATCTACAATTTGTTCAACATTTGTTGCGTCTAATTGACATAACGCGCCTCTAAACCCCTTTTGGGGCGTTGAGCGCTTAGCATTTGGAGTAATCCTCCGTTTAAAGTGTTCATGGGAGTAATCCTCCATTAATATCTCATGTCACGTGTCGTTGCAGTCAAGAGGACAGCCAGGTAGCATCTCCGCGCAGGCGCCTTCTACTACGAGCTCCTGCGTCACTATCCAGCGGCCAGAATTGGGAAGGAATTAGGATCGAGGAACGATTTAGGACACAGTGGTTGGACTAGCCCTTGCGTAGCAGTCAAACTGGTTTTGTTGGAACAAATTTCAGATGGGATCGACGGGAATCGAACCCGGACCTCCTTGGTGAAAGGCAAGCAACTTCGCTCTGAGTCACCAGATGACTGACGTATATTGATGCCAATAGAGCCAGAACTCTGAAAAATTTCAAGAAGTAGTTAGGATAAGCCTGATTACAAAACAGACGTACTACATAACAGATATATGTATTAGTATAATATACGACAGTGCACCGGAAGATATCACAAAATCAGTTTTGATAAGATATACCCACCATCTGTTTTTGAACTCCGTTTTTGACATATATTGATCCCCGGCAGAATCTAACGTTTAATAATAATTTCAACTATTGACTAAGAGATGGCGCCTCTACCACAAAACAAAATAAAACCTTCAAGTTCTAAACAAAAGCACAATAACAACTTTTTCGAAACAACAGGGAACTCTCATGAAACAGTGGATTCATCCACGTTGCTAGTAAAAATTCTCGAGCAACTTGTCTCTCACAGATGAATTTCAAGGGTTTAAGAGTTTAAACAATACTTTAAGCAATCGGTGAAGGAAATTGTTCAACAAGAAATTGAAGCGAAAGAAGAATCACGGAACAAGGAAAAAAGTTGCGGTTTGGCAAGATTAAAAGTTCAGAAAATAAGGAAGAGAAACGGAAGAAAGACGAAAAACGAAAAAAATGTTATCAGGGGATGTCAAACTTCCAGCAATGATGCAAAACTAGAAGTGTCAAATTCCTTCAAAGAAAAATTTCACGTGACTGCAAGAGTAATAGAAGTCATCTCTATTTAAGAAAAAAAGTGATACAACATTATAAATTGCCAAACTAGAAAACTTAGAAAACAAACATAAGATAATGAGAAACAAAAAAAGAAAAAAGCTCAAAGGCAGCCAGGTTTATATAAATCACGATCGCACAGTTAAGGAAAGAAATTAAGAGGAAGATATCAGAAGTTTCCAATGAAGAAAGAACTAGTGGTGCTACAGAATGGCACAGACATTCCCGCATTAGTTTTCTATTTCCTTGGGTCTTACATGCTGTTCACTTCATGCTTAAAGAAGCATGCGTTAAATAACAAACGTCTTTATTACAGCATGTGCATTATACTAACTTAACCAACCTGCTCCGTCAGCTACGAAAGAGCAACAGCTTTGCATAATCAATTTGCATGTTTTTCATCCATCCATTTCCTAAACTTTAAGTACTCTTTCTCATAAAGTTTGCAAAACTTTTTGGTATCATACCGTTTTCTGCTTTTGCAGCTTCTTCCACAGTTTCTATGGGCAAATCTATTATGTTTGAATCCATTATGTTTCAAACTAATTGCCATTTGTAAACAAATTAGTTGCTTAGGTAGCATTCATGACGTCAAAACATGAATTCGAGAACTACTACGACTACGAATTACAACTCAACATCCAAATTAATTTCGCTTCCTTAAATCCTTACAATACTGTTAGATAAAAAATAGTGTATACAATTATGTTACTTTTTTGCACTCTAAGAAGATATTACCGAACTCACTCCTAACGTCGTTCGTTCGGTAATATCTTCCTATTCGTGCAAAAAGGACAACATTATAAACTAATTGCATTTTCGGTTTCCTATTGGTAGAACGGAAATATTAATTTTAGAATATTAAAGAACACAAAAATCTAGTCCTAAATGGCAATTTTCTTTTAAAAATTATGTGCCGTTTTAAAGAAAATTGCGTTTAAGTGCCACTAAAAATGCGAAATTTGAAGCTCATTTTCACTTAACATTTTTGAGTTTTCAAAATACTTTATTTGAAGTTATTTGAAGCACTTGCACTCTCAAATATATTAATATTTAAAAATTGCTGGTAATGTGCATATTAATGATATGAGAGATCTTTCAAAAAGTTTACATTTATGTATTATGTTTATGTAAACGAAAAGATTGAATATAAACCTTACATCATATTCAAGAGTGTATTTAGCACTATCCGTTACAAAAGTTTTAAGAAAAAAATTGTAACCATATATGAGAAAATGACGTTTAAGCATTTCTGAAAATGCGGAATTTTGAGCGACTTTTCGGTATACACGAAGAACGATATACACGAAGTGATATACGTAGTATAGGGAATACTATATAATGTTGCGCGAAAAAATGGCCAATTTTCGGCGGAAAAAAATTAATTGCCGGGCCGTGATAACGAAAAAGTGGATAAAACCAGTTGCTAAATAAAGAAAAAAAATCCCCTAACGTGTGGTGTAGCCAGAAACCCTCTTTTGTGGGTCCTTGATACCCAATTGAAAGGAAACCAATTGAAAGGAAAACGTCCGTCTGTCCGTCCTTCCGTGAACACTGCTAGCTCCTAACCCATGCGTACGATTTCTTCTAAAATGGATACTCCCCGGTCGATCTGGTTCTAGTGGAAGCTTTGAGATTTTGAAAACGATTCTGTAAAATTTGGGGGTATTTTACATGAAGCCGCCCGGGCATTTTCAGAATCTTCTGAAAAACGGCTCCAAAATTTTTCTTTACATTTCTTGTAAGAATATAGTAAAATACACTTATTAAGGTGTCTTAGGTCCGATTTTCACGGATAATTTTGAATTTTCGAAAATTGCAAAAGTTTGAATTTTATTCGGTCTTCCACCAACTACGAAATTGCAAATAGAGATTATTCTTTTAAATAAAATTTGTTGTCCAAAGTGAGTTCTTTCATTAAGGTCAGGTACACGTTTTTGAAAATTTAAGTAGTTTTCGCTCAATATGAGCAATTTTAAAAAATTACAAAAACAAGATTTTCTCAAAAACGGCTCCCAATTTTTTCTTTAAACTTTTGGTAGGGGTAGTGCTAAACGTATTCTATGAGATGACATAAACTCCATATCGCTCTATCCTTTTGTTTTTTCACATGTTGGAAAAAGTTAAATTTTTTTGACTTGTCTCTCACGTCGTTAATATTTACATTAACGGCAATTTTTTCACATTATTATATTTACGACTACATGTATTATTTTATGACACATTATATTTACGACGACGCTTTAAATAACGTCAAGTAAAGTTTGTCGAAATCCAACCGTTTTCTGTGAAAAGTAGCTCAAAATTCCGCATTTTCAGAAACGTTCAAACGCCATTTTCTCATATATGGCGGCAAATGTTTTCTTCAAACTTTTGTAACAGATAGTGCTAATTGCACTCTTTAATATGACCTAAAGTTTATTTTGAGTTATTTTTTGTTTTTTCAAAAATTATATAAATGTAATTTTTTTGAAAGATTTCTCATATCTTTAATATACACATTACCAGCAATTCGTAAAGATTATTGTATTTGTGAGTGTCCGTGCTTCAAATAACTTCAAATAAAGTATTTTGAAAACTCAACATTTTCTTTGAAAATGAGTTTCAAATTCACATTTTTAGTAGCGCAAAAACGCCATTTTCTCTTAAACGGCACATAATTTTTAAAAGAAAATTGACATTTAGAACTAGGCTTTAGTGTTCTTTAATATTCCAAAACTAATATTTCCGTTCTACCAATAGGAAACCGAAAAATTATGAAAATCACCAAAAAACGTACTTTTGGCAGTGATAGATGGCATCTGGCAAGAAAGAGTATGTGGCAATTCCAAACGGCTAGCGAAGACCCAAGGAAATAGAAAACTAATACGGGAAAGTGTGTGCCATTCTGTAGCACCACTAGTTAAATACTGAACTTCGGTTTTTCTGATCATCTCCCTATCTCTGCAGAAATACACGTAGGCCAAAGGCAAATCAAAAGGCCGACACCGAGAGAGAGAGAGAGAGAGAGAGAGAGAGAGAGAGCGAGCGCAATCTTAAAGCAGAATTGAAACTCAAATGGTGTCTTGAGAAGGAGAATGATGACTACCCGAATTTACTAGAGACACCAACATCTTACTTGGACACTATTGATCTAGATGCACTGAACGGTGTAATCGTCAACGCAGTAAAATATCGGCTGAGGATTTACAAATGATGTACCGCATTAAAGAACGCGACAGAACTCGAGACAAACGTTGATATGACAAAGAATGTCGCAA
This sequence comes from Acheta domesticus, assembly GCA_031308135.1. Lineage (NCBI taxonomy): Eukaryota > Metazoa > Arthropoda > Insecta > Orthoptera > Gryllidae > Acheta > Acheta domesticus. Next base: position 57,392,214 of record JAHLJT010002630.1, read on the forward strand.
TTTACGCAAAGAAACGAGAAATACATTTAGAAATGGTGTAGAACAAAAAAACGTGGAACAAAGAAATGATTAAATTAGATCGAAGAAGAACTACGATAATCTAACAAAAGAAGAAAGTACCAAATCACTCAAAAATCTAACCTTTCAAATTGCTAGAATAGTACCCACTTTTGAAAAACTTCCCGTAAGTTAAGAGGGGAAAAAGTTAGATTTGCACAATCACAAAAAAAGTAATTGAAGATATCTATGAAAATATCTAACCACATCGAGTAACCCGTACAACGAACTATATAAACTGTAGACATCCGATTCTAGCCAAAAAGATTTGCTCTAGGAGAATTAATGAAAATCTTTCGAAAACTGAAGAACAATAAAGCACCGGGACCCGACAGAATACCCAGTTTTTCTAAAAGAGACTCCCTTCAAATTGGTTGAAGCAGTTACTTATAGTCTTTAACATGGTTCTCAAGATTAGAAATGTTCCATCAAGCTGGTTTAGTCGGAAGTTATTTTGATCTACAAGAAGGGAAACGAAGCAGACCCACTCAATTAGCATGGAATAGTGCTTGCAAACTCGATAACCAAAATATTCACTTCTCTGATTGCGAATCGATTGATAATGTGGAGGGATAATTTTAACATTTTGCCTGAGTGACAATCCGGCTTCCGACCGGGCAGATCTTGTGAAGATCACTTGTTTGTATTTTAAGGCAAAATACTATAGCTAGTTAAACCTAAAGGAAAACTGTATGCAGCGTTTATAGATTTCAGAAGAGCTTTCGACTCAGCGATCGAAATATTCTATGGGAATCATTATATGAATCCGGGGTAAGCAGCAATATTATAAAGTGTAACCGTCACGCACCTACCCGCTGACTGGTAGTACGCCGAATTACGAAAGTAAATCTTTAATTCACTTATTTCGTGACGTGTGGCTGCACCGTCACGCAAACCTGGGAATATCTCAATTAAAGGATAAAATTCCCTGTCGGTGGTGGGTTCGTCTATGTTAAACTAATTACTAATTAACAGGCAAACACAATTTAGTAGTTTGAAATAACAGTTAACATATATTCTGATGAATGAAATTCTTGTACAACTGAATTTACAAATTCTCCTATGTTTTCAGTTTTTTATAGTAAATTATGGTAGCTAATTTCCCTACCTAAACTGCAGTTTTTCTAATACGATCTTAACTTCGATCCCCATTTACGAGTAACAACCTACAAATACGTATTACACTTCACACAAAAAAAATCACTGATGAAACACAGTTCAAGTAATTGTCCTGAAAAAAAATACATACACACAATGCTCCAAATTCTCTAACACCTTGTAACCATTAACGATATTACACTTAATGTTCACAGTTGAAATTTGGCTTCTACGTAGCCTTTCAGTATAAAATTGCGTTTAACAACGCCTTTGGCCTGTCCTTCAAATAATATTGTGAAAGAAATAATTGGACAGCTTTCCCTCCCGTTCAGAATTTCACACAAATATCTTTTGTTAAATGGTTTTAACACCCTTGAATCAATTACATATGAATCCAGTCAAATAATTATATACAAGAACAATTTTACATTAACCACAAGGAATATCCTGATTTGATTCTAATTACGACTATACAAAAAAGAAATGACTTGACTAGCTAGCAAGACTACTGTTCCGCGGTCTTCTAGATTGAAATTTAGTGAATGTTCTTTCAGTTTTGTTTGACTCACGGCCGGCGAACTCCCGAAGAACGTTCCGCGCTGCGTAGACGGCTGCCGAACGGTGTTCACGCCTCCAGGGTCGTTGGATTGCTGCAACACTCCCTGTGCTGTCCGTCGCGTCGAAATTGGAATGCCTCCGAGCGCCGTCTCTCCTTGCTCAGCGATGCTTTACCACTGCTCACTCAAAAGGCGATGGTCGCATCAGAATGCGAGTTCGGAACTTCCAATTATGACTTTGTGATAGCAAAAAGTCAAGCTAGTTGTGGTGTCAATCAGAATTTTTAGAATTCTTAAGATTCTATAAGTGGATTTCACGAATGAAATTCCGGAAAATAATAAAAACTCTTATTAAGGCTCTCTCATATGTCGCACTTCCTCACGTGTCCGTCGTCGTCTGCGCAGTGCACCAAATGTCGACTGCTCACTTCGGCGACTCGAACGAGAAGAAAAAAATTCTTTCGACACAAGTTCATGCAGCGTCCGTCCATTCACAAAAGTTTCTGATTGGCTGACGTCTGAGTGCGTTCTGAAATAATTTTTCTGGCTGTCGCCATCTCTTCGCCACAAGAGAAACTACTTGTCGGTGGTATGGTGTCGGGCTTTTCGCTTCTATTTTTTCGTTGGTTTTGAATGTAACCGACGATGAGCGGTTACAAAAGATTCTCCAGAATCTTTATGGAAGAGCATTTATGAAAGTGAGAATCCACACCCATTCTACTATCAATTCGATAGAAGTGATTCTTTGAGCCTTACACTATTTGCTCATTTCTTTCCAGATATTACCAGTTTCTTCGTGGATCAAGGTTTCACTGACACATAAAAGCTGACATTATTTTTTACTTTCCCGTATATATACGTATATGTGGAGTAATATACGTAGTACAGGGAATGTAATGCTGCGCGAAAAAAACGGCGAATTTCCGACAGAAAAAAATTTATTGCCGGGCCCTGATAACGAAATAGTGGATAAAACTAGTCGCTAAATTAATATTAAAAAAAACAAGTGATTTAGCCAGAATCCCTTTTTTGTAACTCCTTGATACCGAAAAACCAATTGAAAGCCATACGTCCGTCCGTCTGTCCGTGAACACTACTAGCGCCAAAATCACTCGTAGAGTTTTTTTCAAATTCAAGAAACCCCTGTCGATCTGCGTCTATTCGGAGCTTTGAGATATTGAAAAACTTTTTTTAAAATTTGGGGATACTTTGCATGAAGCCCCCCAGACATTTTCAAAATTTTTCTCAAAGACGGCTCCAATTTTTAGCAACGGATTAAATTACACTTTTCAAACGGTCCGATTTTCACGGTCTACTCTAAATTTTGGAAAATCGCTTAAGTTTCAATTTTTTTTCTACAAATGCAAAATTAAAGGTAGAGACTTTTCCTCCAAATACAATTTGTTCTCCAAAATGAGTTCTTTCATGAAGGTCATGTACCTTCTTTTGAAACTTTTAGCACTTTTCGACCAATATTGCTTGCAATTTATGCAATCTTAAAAAACACGATTTTCTCAGAAACGACTCCAATTTTTTTCTTTAAATTTATGGAAGGGATAGTACTAAATGTACTCTGTCGGTTGACATTCCCGCAATTTTCCTCTATTCTTTTGTTTTTTCAAAAATTACAATTTTTTTCTTGTATTTCATGTTGTTAATATTTACATTCGCGGCGATTTGTTCAAATTATTATATTAAGTACAAGTGCTTTAAATGATGGTATACAAAGTTTCTCGAAAACTCAAAAGTTTTCTGTGAAAACAGCTGAAAATTCTGCTATGTCAGAAAAGCTCAAACTCCATTTTCTCATAAATAGTTGCAGATATTTCTTCAAACTTTTGAAATGGATAGTGCTAATTGCACTCTCTAATATGACGTAAAGTTTATTTTGAGAAATTTTTCTGCTTTTTCGAAAATTACACAAATGCAATTTTTTTGCAAAATCTCGCACATCTTTAATATGCACATTACCAACAATCTGTGAACACTATTATATTAGCGAGTGTAGGTGCTTCAAATGACTTTAAATGAAGCTTTTGAAAACTCAAACTTTTCTGTGGAAATAATTTCCAATTTTGTATTTTCAGTAGCGATTATACTCCATTTAAAAATGACTGAAAATTTTAAAAATAAAATTGCCATCTAGAACGAAGTTTTATTGCTCTTTAATATTCTAAAATTAATATTTCCGTTCTACAATTAGGAAACCGAAAAATTAAGAAACTATCAAAAAAAGGAACTTTGGGCGGCGATTGATGGCAGCTGGCACGAGTTATTGTCAGTTTCATAGAGATAGACCAGACCCATGGAGATAGAAAACTAGTATGGGAAAGTCTGAGCCATTCTCTAGCACCACTAGCTACTTTCACGTATACGTACGTATATACCGGGGAATGTACGTAGTATAGGGAAAGTTATGTAATGCTGCGGAAAATCGATTTCAATATTTTAACGGAAATACACGTTTTGGGGTCCTCTGATACCGAAAAAGTGTTCCTTTCAAAAGGTCCGTCCGTCCTCCGTTCGTCTGTCCGTCCGTCTGTGAACAATACAAGCGCTTAAACTATACGTGCGATATTTTCCAAAATGGATATTCCTCAGTGAATCTGCTTCCAATCGAGGCACCGCGATTTTGAAAAACGTTTTTCCAAATTTGGGGGTACATTACATGAAGCTCCCTAGATATTTTCAAAATTTTCTCAAAAACGGCTACAAATTTTTTCTTTAAATTTCTTGTAATAATCGAGTAAAATACTCTTATTGGCATATCTCCGATTTTCATGATCAATTCTGAATTTTTGAAAATTGCAAAACTTTGAATTTTTTCAGCATCTTCCTACAGTTTCAAAATTAAAGATAGAGACTTTTCATCCGAATATATTTTCTTCTCCAAAGTGAGTTCTTTCATTAAGATCACGTATTATTTGTATAATTTTAGTACTTTTCGCGCAATATTGCAAACAATATTGGCAATTTTAAAAAAATTACAAAAACAAGATTTCTTAAAAAACGGCTCCAAATTTTTTCTTTAAAGTTTTGGTAGGACTAGTGCTAAATTTACTGTAGGAGATGACATAAACGGCATATTGCTCTATTTTGTGGCTTTGTCAAAAATTACAAAAATAATTTGTTTTTGATTTGTGTCCCACGTATGTAGTATTTAGAATAGTGTCGATTTTTTCACATATTGTATTTACGAGTACACGTGCTTTAAATAATGTGAAGTAAGGTTCCTCAACAAAAGTTTCTTGCTCATTCTTCTAGTCCAGGAGTGTCAATTGGAGTGAATACATTCACTTACCTAGTTGCTTCAAAGTCATTAAAAAAGTTTTCTGATGTTTGAAAGTGCATTTTGAAAAAATGTCTCATCGGCGCTGTGTTATCAGTCCATACTACTTCTGTATTATCTGTGATAAGTAGACATTCAAGAAGTACCCAAGAAATATAACAGATTTCATCACAATAAAGAAAGTATATGTTTTTTATAGTACTTCTGCTCCATGTTTCCTAATTTATGTGATGCTAAGATAAAAGAAGGAATCTTTGATGACCAGACATCAGAAAAGAAGAAATTATTTTAAAGAGATTGTTGACTAGTTCCTTGATAACTTAAATGATCATAACTACAGATGTATCTTGGAACGCATGCTGAAGGCTTTTCAAATACAAGGTTGCCACATGAGTTTGAAGTTTCGTCTCCTACACGCGCATGTGGACGATTTTCCGGAACACTTGGGGAACGTCATTGAAGAACAAGGGGAAAGGTTCCATCAGAATATCAAGGGGATAAAACGTAGGTATCAGGGTAAGTGGAACTTGAACATGATGGCGGATTGCTGCTGGATGCTACATCGTGAAACCTTGAAGAGTCATATTCCCGGAAGCGCACATGCAGAAATTTCCGGGAGAAAAGAACACGTTTTCACAAAAATTACAATTAAATATGCGTCATTGTTTACTCAGACCAACTTATATCATTACGAAACAATACATTTGGTATTGTTAATAATTTGAAAGTAAATAAAAACTTTGAGCCGATTCTGTTTTCTTATGCCGTTATAACAACTATCTTTAGAGATTGAACTTGAGATTGAAAAAAATCTGGACGTGATAGAGAAACACTGACATCACTTTCGGTTTCAGCACATCAAAAAACATCAAGATAAGATGAAATTATCAAAGCAAATTTCGAAAAGTTTTCTTTTGTAGACCTGTGTTATCAAATACGTTTTTAATCATTTCTAAAAGATAAATTTGTGAACATATAACAAAAACTCTATTGTAAGAAACAAACGAATCAATTAAAAAAAGTAAAGAAACTTTAACTTACGTGACATTCAACTACCTCCAAGTACTTCTCAAATGGTGTTCACGACGCGCGGGAATTTCGAAGCGGGCGACTACGTTTGACGATAAAGTCTACAAAAAATTACTTATAGTTTCAAAACATTAAACGTGACCTTGTCTGAAGATGTTTTGATGAACATATATTCATTAAAAAATTATCTTCATAACTGTGGACGTCAAATTTTTCTATTTTTAAGAAATCAGATTTTTTAACGAACATTAGAACTACACGATTCTCTTAAACACTAGCCGAAATCAAAATTTAATACAAAAATGTTGTTCCGTATTTCGAGGCAAAAAGTGTCAACAAAATTAATGGTGCCTCAGAATGGCTCAGACTTTCTTGTATTAGTTTTCTATTTCCTTTCGCCTCGGCTACCTGTTCGGACTTACCACATACTCGTGCCAGCCATCTGTCGCCTCCCAAAGTACATTTTTTTTACTTTTTCTTAGTTTTTTTCTCTTTCCTAGTTGTAGAAAAATATTATTTTAATAATATTAAAGAACAGTAAGACATTAATATTATTACAGCTTAAATAATATTAAAGAACAGCAATTATCTTTCAGAAAAGTGGAGCCGTTTTTCAGAAAATGGCGTTTTAGCGCTGTTGTAAATTCGTAATATGAAGTCCTTTTTCACAGAAAATTTTTGAGTTTTAGAAAAAAATCATTAGAAATCATTTAAAGTTCATCAACTAACAAATACAAGAGTGTTTAGTGTTTACGAATTGCTGGAAATTTGCATATTAACGATGTGAGAGTTCTCAAGAAAATTACATTTGTGTAATTTTTGAAAAAACAACAAAAAATAATCCAAAATGAACTTTACGTCACATTAAAGAGTTCAATTACCACTATCCGTTCGAAAAGTTTGAAGAAAAAATTTGGAGCTTTTTTTAAGAAAATGGCGTTAAAGCATTTTTGAAAAGTGAAATTTTGAACTTGTTTTCAAAGAAAACGAATGGGTTTTCGAGAAACTTTACCTGACATTATTTGAAACACATGTATTCATAAATATAATAATGTTAACAAATCACCACTAATAGAAATAATAACGATGTGAAAGGCAAGTGAAAAAATCATTTTTGTGACTGAGAAAAAACAAGAAAAATGAGAAATATGGCGTTTATGTCATCTCATATAGTACATTTAGCGCTATCCCCATCAAAAGTTTAAAGAAAAGAATTGAAGCCGTTTTTAAGAATTTGTTTATTTTTTTTAAATTGCACACATGCATGCAATATTGCGCGAAAACTACTACAATTTTCAAAAAATTGTACATGACCTTAATGAAGGAACTCACCATGGAGAAGAAATTGTATTTGAACGAAAAAATTAATTTTGTTGTTGTAGGAAGAGGCCTCAGAAAATTCAAAATTTTGCAATTTTCGAAAATTCAGAGTTATCCGTTAAATTAGAACCCGTACCACCTTTACAAGTGTATTTTACTCTATTCTTGCAAGAAATTAAAAAAATGGGGCAGATTTGAGAAAATTTTGAAAAATTCTGGGGCTCCATGTAAATACCTTCCACATTCATTGAATATTTTTCAGAATCTCAAAGCTTCGACTCGAGCCAGATTGACAGGGGTTTCATCATATTTTTAAAAAAATTCCTATGTATGGTTTAGGCGCTAGTGGTGTTTACAGACGGACGGACGGAGAGACGGACGTTTTGCTTTCAATTGGTTTTTCAGTGTCAAGGACTCACAAACGAGGGATCTAGCTAGACCACATGTTAAGGGATTCTTTCTTAATTTAGCAACTAGATTAATCTACTTTTTACTTTCCCGTTTACGTACGTATATACGGAGTAATATACGTAGAATAGGGAAAGATATGTAATGCTGCGCGAAAAAATTGCGACTTTTCGTCAAAAAAATATTCGTTGCCAGGCCGTGATGACTTAAAAGTAGATAAAATCAGTTGCTAAATTCAGAAAAAAATTCCTTAACACATGGTGTAGCCAGAATCTCTGTTTGTACTTGTCTGTACTTGATACCAAAAACCCAATTGAAAGCGAAACGTCCGTCCGTCCGTATTTCTGTCCGTGTGTCCGGCGGGTGTATGTGTACAACACTAGCGCCTAAACTATGCGTACGATTTTTTCCGTATTGAAGAATTCTCGGTCCGTCTGTCATGAGTCGAAGTTCTGAGATTTTGAAAAACATTCATTAATTTTTGGGGGTACTTTACATGAAGTCTTCCGGACATTTTCAAAATGTTTCTAAAAACAGCCCCCTTTTTATTTCTTCTAGGGATAGAGTAAAATACATTTATTAAGGTGAAATAGGTCCGATTTTAACGGTTAACTCTGAGTTTCCGACAATTGCGAAAATCTGAATTTTATTCGGCATTTTTCTCCAACTACAAAATTGCAGATAGAGATTTTTTCTGCAAATAAAATTTGTTCTTCGTAATGAGTTCTTTCTTTAAGGTCATATTCCTTTTTTTGAAAATTTTTGTAGTTTTCACGCAATATTGCGGGCATATTGCGTGTAATTGAGCTATTTAAAAAAATACAAAAACAAGATTTTCCCAAAAATCGCTCCATAGTTTTTCTTAAAACTCTTGGTAGGGATAGTGCTAAATGTTCTTTATGACATGCGCCCTATAGCCATATTCATTTTGTGTTTTCAAAAGTTGGAAAAATTTCATTATTTTTGACTTGGGTCTCATGTCGTTAATATTTACATTATCGGCGATTGTTTCACATCATTATATTAATTAATACATGTGTTTAAAATGTTGCCAAGTAAAGTTTCTCGAAAACTCAACCGTTTTCTGGGAAAACTAGCACAATATTCCGCATTTTCAGAAACGCTCAAACGTCATTTTAATGTAAATGTCGCAGAATTTTTTCTTCAATCTTTTGGAACGGATAGTGCTAATTGAACTCTTTAATATGACATCAAGTTTAATTTGAGGCATTATTTGTTTATACAAAAATTACACAAATGTAATTTTTTTGAAAGATGTCTCACATCATTAATATGCACATTACTAGCAATTTGTAAACATAATATTTGTGAGTTTAAATGTTTCAAATGACTTTAAATGAACTTTTTTGATTACTCAAAACTTTTCTGTGAAAAATGGGCTTGCAATTTAGCATTTTTAATTGCGCTGAAACGCGTTTTTCTTAAAACATCTACAAGTTTTTAAAAGAAAATTGCCATTTGGGGCGAAGTTTTAGTGTTCTTTAATATTCTAAAATTAATATTTCTGTTCTACCATTAGGAAACCGAAAAGTCAAGAAAATGTCAAAAGAAGTACTTTGGGCGGCGATAGATGGCAGCTGACAAGAGCATGTGGACATCCGAAATTGAAATCCATTCCCAGATCTAAGGGAATGGAAATCTAATACCGGAAAATCTGTGCCATTTTGTAGCACCACTAGTTCGTCATCAAGACCTGGCAATGAATTTTTTCTGTGGAAAATCTTCCGTTTTTCCGGGAAACTGTGGAAAATCTTCCGCAGTATTACATAACTTTCCCTACACTAGGTATATTACTCCGTATATACATATGTATACGGAAAAGTAAAAAATGGGCTTTGGGCGACAACAGATGGCAGTTCGTAAGAGGACAGTTGAAGACCGATGGAATTGGCCAGAACAAGGTATTAGAAAACTATCTACTACGGGAGTGTTTGTGCCATTCTGTAGCATCTCTGGTTTTAATATAAAATAAATAATGTGAAATTAAAAACCTGGCGGACGAAAGGATACAACAAATGGCGATTTCCCAGTTTTATTTAATGTTCTCCTGTTTTTAGAAAAGCTATAAAATAAGGTGATCAAGATTTATCTTGCTCCATACGCTTACTCCGGGAATGTTAATATTCGAATTATTTCTGGATCATCATCATCAGTTATAAAAATAATTGCCATCTTTCTCCTGATGATGAAGACTGGAAACAAGTTTACTTTCTTTGATTCAATGATTGCTTTGAAATACAGTATATAATTCAACTGTGTTAGAGATAACCTTGTTTATTTTTCTATGTACTTGTTTAAGTTGTATTGTATAAAAATGTTGTAGGTTCAAGACTTTTGGGAAAATAAGAAGCAATTTCAAGGATAATTTTTCGGAGATAGAAAATGCTTGAAAAATGAAATATATATTAATGCTACTACTAATTATATATGCATTCTAAAGAGTCGTTAGGAAGATTAATCTGAGTCATTTCTTATCACAAACTTACAAATTATGTACTAAAATCCGATTAAATTAAGGTGATTGACAGTGCTGTGTGACATAAGGCTCACGTCTATCTCGTTTCCATGGCAGGTGCCAACAAGAAAGACAAAAGATGTCGTGCCAGGTCGCTGAGTTGCCATTGACGAACGGGAAACATTTGAGCATCTGGCAGCGACTCTTCCCTCCCGCCGCCCGCGTTTGTGGCTTCGCTGCGCGCGCATTGTATTCTGTGTTGTGATCAGTTGCGTTGAGGTTAGGCTTTTCTCGGGTGAGTTTTGTGAATGCGTTTTTTCGTAGACCTTTTTTGTGATCGATTGTTACTTAATTTTCTGTTTGTTTATTTAGTGATTATTTATTTCATTTCTTTTCATTCGTTATAATTGATATTATAATTGTCTTGACAATGTCCGAAAACAATGAGGACGAAGTCACCCCAGAACACGTTCTGAAATACCCAGGATATCATTTCAGGACATCATAGACAAGCTCGTGAGAAGCTTGTGAGAATTGAGTTCAGGATTACTTTTAAAGAGAGAGACTATGAAAGTCCTTTGATTCCCGTTTGAAAACTGCTTGACCGAACTGCTGTTGCTTTAAAAATGAGCAAGAATACGGTCGTCAGAATTGGCAAGCAGAAATTCGCAGCAAACGAGGTAGGACCATATCACCTGGAAACACTTGACAGGAAGCGAACTCTCACGAAACGTGTCACGAATGTGGATTCTTTCCAGATTGATGCAATTCGGCGCCACATATGAGGCACCACGCCACATATACGCCAAGTATACCCCACGAATACCACATATACGTAGTGCAGGCCGTAATATTTATTTAATGTAGTGAAGAACAGTATGTGTTGCCCTTCCAGAGCAAGCTACTGCTTCATACAATGTCAGTAAGTGAATTGATTACTTTTATAAGTATTTTTTGAAGTGTTTATTTTCGCGTCCCGGTAGTATGTGCTCAGTGGTACGCGACTTACAAACGTCGCTCCCTTCCGACTCGCAAATGCCAATCACCTTAATTTAAGAGGACCTTACTTACACTACTTACCATTTCGTAATCATATATTCAAAATGGGGTGAGGCTGCGTCGAAAACTTTCATTGACCCAATCTTTCGTCGATTAGCAGACACCTTTAGGGGCCATATTTTATCGTTTGTAAGTATAACGTAACGATTTTCGGCGAGATACAATATTTGGTCCTTTGTATTATTATAAAACTTGACATTCAAATTCATATATAATTTGTTGTCTATATTCGTACAAACACTTTCATTTGTCTGTGAACAAACTATCTTTATCTTTTCGAATTGAGCCTGATCTTTTATTGAACATAAAAATGTTATTCCATATGCAATCATTTGGTCAATAGTTTCGATGTCAGGGTAGTGTTGGGGTATCATAATCAGGTCGAAGAGGCGGCCCTAGAAAAGAAACACTTGTTCAGTACACAATCCATTGTAGAAATAGAAACATTGAGTCTTTATCGTGTTGCAACAGTTTCACACAAGAATTAACAGATTTCGAATGATGCTGTATTTTTAATTTCCCGTGTAGTATACATACGAATAGTATAGGGAAAGTTATCTAACGCTGCGCACCTAGAGAACTAATTCTCCGAAATTGTAATTGAAAGTTATAAATGGTCTAATTTTGTAGCACGCGCCCTAAGATCAATCCAAATCCAACCTGTCCCTCTTTATTTCATTACCCTACAGTTCCCCCAACGTATCCATCATCGTCACCACACAGAACGTACCTGCCTTCATAAAATTTGTGTTCCAACGGTACATAATCTTATTAAAAAGTTTAGAACGCATTGTTTCTGAGTTATGCGTAATTCTAGTGTATCTTAGCATAAAGAGTTTCATGGAATCAATAATATTTTGGCAATACCCCTTCTCCAATATCCCCTTTTCATTTTGAGGAGAGAGAGCCCGGTTCGAGCCTCCGAGGCCAACACTTCGCTTCTGAGGCAGCTCTTACCGCTTGTGGCAGTGGTCAACCCTCTGCGTCAGTGCGATAACGCTAGTGCTTGTGCCGTTCGCGTGAGCTGTGTGGACAGTACCAAATTTTGAAAACAGTGTGTTTTCTTTTAGTTGTAAAAAAGTTAACTTATTAAATTACTAAAGTTAATGGCCTCAGGTAGTTGTTCCACTACGGGGCAACTGATTCGAAGCGCAATGGACGTCACGTATGTTCAAAATGGTAACGAAACGTCGTGCAACGGCGAACCAGTGCAATCCATTCCAGTTCAAACAACATACAAATGTATGAAGACTTATCGCAAGTGCAGAGTGCAATCATTTGTGAATTAGATCAACAAATACTACTACTTCAGCAATAGTCACAGCAACTTAAACTTCAACTACAGCAGGCACAACATGATTTATTTTATTCCCAACAGTTAAATCAAGGTAACTATTTAAATCAATCCGTTAATGTGCAACATGAAAATTCTTCACTACAAGGTGAGTGCAGTGGCACGAAATGGAAGCGACCGTTATCAACGGGTTCCAATAAAGAAGGGAAACTAAATTATAATGTACCAACGGGAAACAGATTTGAAAAATTACCTGAGGGAATTGACGAAGGGGAAAACGTAAATTCAGACTTAATTAAAAGTGAAAACTTAAATTCTGTCAGTATCAAAATCCCACCAATAAATGTCTCAAAATCCGCAGAAATTATTCACAATTTATCTGCATTTGTATCGAAAGTTAAAAACATAGTTGCTAATGACTTTTCAACCAAAATTACTCAAAACCACATATCAATATTATCTACTTCAATTGAAGATTTTCGAAAATACCGTCGTTTCTGTGATTCGAAAAACAAGCCGTGCTTCTCATATAGAGACCCAACTAAAAAAACACTTTCGTTTCTTTTGTATAATGTACCAGTCTCTTATATCAATGAAGAAATTAAAGCAAAACTAAGTAATCAATTTTTCCCAATTAACTCTGTCTACAGACTCTTTGGGAAAGAGGGAACAATTAGAAATTTGTTCAATTGAACTTGTAGACACGGATCAAGGCAGAGAAAAAGTTAAATTAAACAGATTATTTAATAGTATAGTTAAAGTTAAAATAAGAAAAAAAATCAACTTCTCAATTCAATTCAAAAATTGTCAGAGAATAAATCACACCCAAGCAAATTGTAAGTTAGAACCACGATGTGTAAGATGTGTAGATAATCATCACTATACAAAATGTAATAAACCAAAGACTCAAACTTTTAAATGTGTTAATTGTCACAAAAATCACACTGCAAATTATAGAGGATGTGATTATTTTAAAACTTTAAGTATCAAATATTATGATTTTTCAAAATCCTCCCCAGCAGAAATGTCTATGCAATTTAATTTTCAACCCAAGTCAAATCCTCAAAACGTAGGTTTTCCAAATATCCCCCTAGCATAAATAATACTAGAAAATTTCCAGATTTACCAACTGTATCATTAGAATAACAAAATGTACTTAGGAATAGATATTCCATTTCATCAGCTCAGACAACGTATTACAATTCCATAATTCCAATTATAACATCTCAAGTAATAAACATATTAATTCCACAAATACAACAATTAATTCAACAAATATTACCTACAATATTAAATAATGGACCACAATTCTAAACTTATATTAGTTAATTGGAATGCCAGTGGATTATTTAGATAACTTTCAGAATTTAAGCATTTTCTTCATGATCAAAAGATAGACATGTGTGACAGAAACACATCTTAATAACGATTTAAAAATTAATATACCAGGATACAAAATTTACAGAGAAGATAGACTTTCAACCCATAATACAGGGGGAGTAGCTATAATTATAAAAAGAAGGCTTATTCATGCTAATATATCAGTACCAACTTCAAAAGACCTAGAAATGGTCGCCATACAAATAACTTTTTCCATAAAGATAACAATAATTTCTGCCTTTGAACCCCCAAACAAACTACTTCCAATTAACATTCTACAAACCAGTTTTACCAACAATGACAAAATAATTTTAATGGGTAATCTCAATGCAAAACAGAGCCTAGGGATGCAGAACTACCACCCCTCAAGGAAAAGTACTATTTAACATTTCCACAACAGAGTGTTGGACAATTCACGCTCCAGTTCAACCCCTCTCATTATCCTTATAACACAAATTTAAATCCAGACATACTCGACATAATACTGTCTCAAAATATAAACATACCAATATTTCAATACCCAATTCCAGCCTTAAATTCAGATCATGATCCGATTTTGATAACTTCAAAAAATGTCTCCAGTCTTCTATTCTCACAACTCCCTCTTTTGCGGACCCATCAATTGGGATTATTTTCAGTCAAAAATAATAAATTTAGACTCGTATCCACATAAACTATAAACACCTGAGAACATTGACCTTGCAATTACAAATTTTCAAAATAACATACACACAGCTATTCCACACTCTACCTCAAAACAACATTATCACAAAAAATTATTGACAAATCCAATACCTAAACATTTACTGAACTTACTTACTTATAAACATAGAATAAGAAGAATATGGCAAGTAACAGTAATCTATCTATTAAATTTACTCTGAACACTCTAACAAGAAAAGTTAAAAGTAAATTGGAAATTCACAGACTTACACAATTTAATTATTTTACATCTCAATTACAACCTAACTCTTCTTCACTATGGTCAGCTATAAGAGTAATAACTAATGATAAACAACAAAATTTAACATTAAGAGCAGAAAACTCAGTAGCTACTATTGATGAAGAAGAAGCTGAAGTCTTAGCAATACACTTTGAAAAGACCTTCCCTAATAACTCTTCTTTAAATTCTTCATTTTCTAATTATATTTCACAAGAATTAAACAGACACTTTTATACAGTGCCAGAAAGAATAAAATTTATTTCACCTTCTGAAATTAAATTTCTCATTAATGTAACGTTTGTGGTGGTGAATTAAAACACAGATTTATTTTAACAAAGATGTTTATTTATGTTTCTTAATATTACACTAAAATACTTGATTTATGTAGTCCCACAGTTCTTGTGTTCTTCACTTAATTATTGTTTTCTACACGGCACAGTTCTCTTGATTATTTATTGTCACTGTTCACTTCTCTGCACTGTCGCACAGTCCGATGCACTCACTGGCGTCCGATGCACTGACCACAGTCCACTATGCTGGCCACAATCCATTGTACTGCTGATCACCGACTGCACCGCTGTTCACCGTCACACTTTTCACAACTCAAGCTCTTCTTTCACAGTTCAGACAAGACTGACTAGACCAGACTGACTAGCGACCGTCGACGGCGGTGCATTTATATCTGGCCGGCGCCCGCCTGGACCCTTCCGGAACTCACGTCACACTTCTTAGGGACCCGCAAATACTCTGGAATGGTCTAGTTTGGGGGCTGCGGCGGATGATACAACCCGCGCAGCGGATTCCGGTAGATGATGCAATATTCGTTTCATTAAGAAACTTAAAAATAAAAGATCCCCAGGAAGTGATAAGATCTCTAATATTATAGTAAAAAACTACCCCCAAAAGTAGTAAGTTCACTCACTGCAATCTACAATTCTTGCTTACGAATGAACTACTTCCCAAAATCCTGGAAAATTGCATTAGTAGAACCCATTCCAAAACCAAATAAAGATCATACTAAAGCTGAAAATTATAGACCAATAAGTCTCCTTCCTACTTTATCAAAAAAATTTCAAAAAGCAATCTTAGCCAGATTAAATAAATTTATTAATCAAAATAACATAACTCCTCATGCACAGTTTGGTTTCCGCAACAACGTTTCTACGACACACCAACTATTAAGACTAACAGATTACGTAGCATCAAATTTTCAAAAGTCAAAACATACTCTTAAATCATTTCTTGATATAGAAAAATCATTAGACAGTGTCTGGTATACTGGTCTTCTTTATAAAATGCGAAAAATTGGATTTCCTCACTATCAGCTACAAATTATTAAAAGTTTTCTCACAACGAGAAGTTTTAGAGTCCAAGTTAATAAAGAAATATCTACAAATCATTAGAGTCCAAGTTAATAAAGAAATATCTACAAATCATCCAATACATGCTGGAGTCCCTCAGGGGTCCACACCTTCTCCAACCTTTGTATATTTATTTCTGATGTCCCAACTCTTAATAACTCTGAAATAGCCTTCTTTGATACTGGAGTTTTTACTTCACACAAAGACCTACCAATAGGCCGAGACAAATTACAAGTTGACTTAAACACACTTTCTAAATGGCTTCAAAAATGCAACATAACTATTAATTCTAATAAATGCCAAGCAAAAGTATTTTCACTAAAAAGACGAAAACCAATATAACCTTTAATTTTTAAAAATAAAGCAACTTAATGGTTTCCATCTACAACCCCGGCCAAATATTTAGGACTACAAATTGATAAAAGATTAACAAGGAAAGATCATGTTTCAAAAATAGCTAGCAACACATTTATTAAAATGCTAAAATTATATCCTCTGATAAATGAAAATTCTAAAATTAACATAGAAACATCTTTATCCATCTTTAAATATATCATTCGGCCCTTTCTTACATATACCTGTCAAATATGGGGAGGTACAGCCCCTACCAATTTCAATAAAATACAAGTGATTCAAGATAAATTTCTTCGGTGGACATTAAAAGCTCCATGGTTCATTAGTAATGAACAGACACATCAAGGACTCTCTGTTGTACCATTAAAAACTTGGGTAAAAAAATAACATCAAAATTCTATACTAATATACCATTATGTCCTGCAACTAAGACATTTTCACTCGGAAAATCAGTCTACTCACAACCAAGAATTAAAGCCCGTCATGCTAAAGAGTTGTTACATCCTCCATAATTTGCAGACAATAGTTTCAAACTGTACTGATAATTATTAATATTCCAATTATGTATCAAATTGTTAAAAGTATATAAAATATTTTATGTATGTTAGAGGTCCATAAATGGTCTAACCTCTAAAAATGTTAACGTGAAATTGTACAATGCAAAACATGTATGTAATTTCCATAGAAATTTGGAATGGAAAACAATTATGTAATTATAAAACCCCTTGAAATACAAAATAAATCGAACAAGGATAAATAAATTGAGGAAAAACTTTGTGATAGCCTAAAAACACTGCAACTACCTGAATTTGAATATAAATGAATAATGAATAAAAGTATTTAATTAAATATCAAACGTCTTGCTGTCATTTTTAAAGGATATTTAAAGTCATTTATGATTTTAAGCACGGGAAAGGGAAAAAATACAATTAAAATTTTTTAAACTATAAACTAGTGATAAAAAAACTAAAAAATTTACAAGTGATGTTAAGAGGAAGCTTTGAGATTCTTCACATCCACTATAAATATTGTCAGTTTCTACATCCAATATAAAAATTAATTTTTGTTATTTTTTCCCAAATAATGTTTTGTTTTAATTTGGCACTGAGGAAATATGAGAAACTAGTACTTTAGTACAACGCACATACTTTCTCGCACTGCTTTTACATGGTCCTAAATGCTATTCCACTACTATATAAATCAGCACAAGTATTTTCTACCAGCAAACGTTTTCCGTTTCAGGACCCGAAATCTGATCCTCAAAGATAACAAGCCGGCACTTATAGCACTACGCCACACTGGCATCGTATGTGTCGAACAAAGCCAAAAAATGAATCGAACCGAGCCATAAAATGGTAAATGTATGATAAAGAAACAATTGATCAGATAATACATACGCATTACGAATCCAAGAAGTGACGTGAAACATTGTTAAAAGTTAAAAATTCGAAAATTACATACAGACACTTCCACTTAATTTATCGTAATTATCAATATTTGTGATTCAAATGGCTTCACATGTTTTTCAATAGATCCGAGAATTCTCAATTATTGCCTGTGACAAGAGAGAATTTTTACAAATAATATTTCACGACCAGGACTCGAACCAGCGAAGCTAACTTCGGAACAGCTGTGCCAATGCTCGTTATTTAACGATCATGGCTATCTCTGCTCTGCACGACATTTACACTTATATAATAGTAATACGTAGTGTATTGTGGTTTCATTTCTAGCATTAGGAAGCCTAAAATCCCAGAGAATGTGAAAAAATGCCCTGTGCACGCTTAAAGGAGAGAACCGGGAAGATCATTCATAACAGAAAAAGTATATAATACAAACTATAGAGATTAGAAAAATAAGTTCTGTGAGAACGTCTGCGCTATTCTATAACACAACTAGTTTTTCTAAATTTAGCAATAGGATTTATTCCCTTTTTCTTACCAGACCAGCTAAAAGCGTTTTTCTGGCGAAAATTCGCCGTTTACGGCGAACGATTACATAACTTTACCTTCTTGCGAAGTATTTGTAATGCAAGAAAGATATAATTTCGGATCCGTTAGGGATATGTACGGTGATCCCATGGTACTGGATCTGGTTCTGGTTAAATTGTATTTCAATTTTCTGTTGAAATAGTCATAATTTTACTTAAAACGATTCATAACGGTTCACACAAGGAAACGATTGATTTGACATGCAATACTTTCAGAAATCGAAAAACAGAGTTCAAAAAATATTTAAAAGAGTCAATTTGGGAAAAAATAGACA
This sequence comes from Acheta domesticus, assembly GCA_031308135.1. Taxonomy (NCBI): domain Eukaryota; kingdom Metazoa; phylum Arthropoda; class Insecta; order Orthoptera; family Gryllidae; genus Acheta; species Acheta domesticus. The sequence continues at coordinate 57,411,104 of JAHLJT010002630.1, forward strand.
AGTCTGTTTATCAGCATTGATTCTATTAGTGAGTAGAAGTACTTGAAATGATTATAAATAAAGTTTCTACACACTTCAATAATTTTTTCTGCAACAACACATTCATCAAATTAAAATCCCTGTTTGGGATTCGAACCTGACATCTTTCGAAATGAAGCCCTCAGTCCTCGCACACCTTAACTACATCGGCCATTGCAGTGAGTTGTGGATGGAATTCTTAGATATCAGTCAAAGCGTAATTGTATGAGCTCTAGCATTAGGAAACTGGTAATTGTCAACACGTGAAAAACCGAAGTTTATTGGGCGACAAAGTAATTCAGCCGTAAAGGGCTTACTCCAAATCCTATATCTGACGAACGAGATTAGAAAAATAACAACTGGGAGAAAGTCTGTGCCATTCTGTAACACCACTAGTTTATTTATTTACCGTCTCTTATTACACATGTGAGGAAAATTTAAAGAAAGAATATGAAAGATTTGTTAAAATTTTTTTTGTGAATCAGAAGCGAAAATAACGCAAAAACGACTCGTTTTTCCGAAATTTTACATAACCTTTTTTAAAACGCTAATTTTGTACAACAGACTTACTTTAAGATAAAAATCTCTATCTTCAATTTTGTAGTTTTAAAACGTTTTTGGAATTTTCAAAGAACCAAGTAATTCCCGGAAGTACGGCTAAGACCATATTTTTTATCGTCTCTCATTACATAAGTGAAGAAAGTTAAAAAAATGGGAGCGGTTTTTGAGAATTTTTCTTTTAAATTCGAAGCGAAGTTTAAGCAACAACTACTCGTTTTTTCAAAAAAATTTACATTAACTTATTTAATGTTTTAATTTTGGTCAAGCGACTTTGTCTGAGGAAAATCTAAAATCTTCATTTTTGCAGTTTTGAAGTTGTTTTTTGCAATTTTCGAAAAATTTAGGATATCGGCAAAAATGATACCTACATCATTTCCTTAAACGAATCTATTCGAAAACAAAATTTAATCAAAAAATGGCAGCCGTTTTTTTAACTTTGAAAATCTCTGACGGGCCTCATGTAATGTACCCTCGAAAATTACAATATCGGTTTCAAAGTCCAGGAGACGTGACACGAGTAAAACCGATTGGGGCATATCAATTTTGAAGAAAATCGGGTGAACAGTTTAGGCGCTAATGTTGACCACAGACGGACAGAGATGGACAGACGGACGGACGTTTTGCTGTCAATTGATTTTGCAGTGCCAAGAAGCAACAAAACATTGATTTTGATCACACTACCAGATAGAGTATTTTTACTTTTCCGTATACTATTACGTACGTACAGCATAGGGAAAGTTATGTAATGCTGCGCGAAAAAACGGTAAATTTACAGGGCAAATTTACATTTATTACAAACGGTAAACTTACATTTATTACAGGGCCCTGGTAACGAAAAAGTGGATAAATCCAGTTGCTAAATTAAGAAAAATATCCCCTAACATGTGGTGCAGCCAGAATCCCTATTTTGTCGGTCCTTGCTACCGAAAAACCAATTGAAAGCAAAACGTCTGTCAGTACGTCCATCCGTCCGTCCGTGTGTGAACACCGCTAGCGACTAAACCGTTTAGCCGATTTTCTCCAAAATTGATACTCCCAGGTCAATCTGAATAATCTCGTGGCCTGTCAAAGAATAGTAATAACCTTTAACAATTTTTCAAACTTTTGCAAAGCTGCAGTAGAACATTAAATGAAAAGCGCACTTACTTCTATCTCGAGCGCGGAGGGCTGTGTCCTCACCTGATAGGCTGCGGCAACGACGACGGCGGAGGCGAGCAGCGCGGCGGCTAGCTGCAGGCGCTGCGGCGTGGCGCGCACCCTGTCCTGCGGGGCGCCCCCGCACGAGGAGAAGGCGCGCAGCGCGGCGGCGGCGCTGGCGGCCAGCGACTCGCCCGCCACCACGCGCCACGCCAGCGCGTACGCCACCGTCGTCCCCAGCAGCACGAGCCAGATGCGTGGGGAGAACACGCGCAGCGGCAGCGACCACGCCGGCAGCCTCGCAGGTGCAGGCACGGCCACTAAAGCCCTACGGACTATTTGCGACGCCGACACGAAATCACTCGAAATCGTCTGCCCATATTCTGGACGAAACAGTCCATGTGTGAAGTCCACACGCTCGAGTAAGAGATCTCCTAGATCATCGTAAACAATTTTGTGTGATTTTGTGAGACGTCCCTGAAACATTTGACGACAAAATTAAAAAAAAAAAGAAATGCATGCTCTCTGTGAAAAATGAGGATTTCTTGACAAAATTTGCATTTACTCTAATATGTATCTGGGAAACCGATTCCCCATCCATCTGTGACAGAATCTGAAATGTATCTCCACATCTGTGTACTGTCGATAAAACAAAAAAATGGGCAGTATCCTGAGGCGAACTTTACCACAGTTTGCGTTCCCATGCCCTGCGGGATCGAGCTGTTCAATGCTCTTTAGCTGTATTTCAGAGAAGCGTGACTATTCATCGTGAACATTACAAAATTGCTGCAATCGCGAGTTATGTTATGGTAAATATTTGAAAATATTTATGAAATCAACTAAGAGTTGTACGTAAATTGAAGTATATACATTTGATTAAATAATGAAAAGCATGCAATTTCCCAGTAAAACATATTTTTAAACAGATATCACATGCGTTTTTTTAAAAAAACGCTCGACAGCGAGTAACAAACTCCATACCTACATTTCATCTTATATTACAGTAATATTTGTTATACAATGTAAATAATTTGCCACAGCAATCTATCTAAAGCACACTGCTGTTCGTGAAATTTTCAACACCCAGAAGGACGGTCAGAATCATTTAAAAATCGGTGGATGTGTAGAATAGTGTATCCATAAGACGTGATGAAATGTGCACAGGGATGGTGTGCACGTTGGCCTAGAATCGCCCTCTTTTGTGTGATAGCTCAGATCAGTGTTACGTCGCATCTAGGGTAAATGGTACAGTGTTTGGCCCCTTAAGAGCTGTGACCATATTAACTCATTTGAGAAGTAAAGTTTTGAAAATTTGCTACTCACGTTCTACTAATTAATTGTCCTTTTACTTATCCCAACCGAAATTTGTATCAAAACATGAACATTACGTTATCAATTAATTTTTCATAAAAACGTGTCATTTTGTCCAGTGATTGGCCAGAAATTATAATGATTGGTTACAATGATGACAGTGATCGGCCACTTAATTATTCCTAACAGTATAACGATATATTCAATTAAATATTATATTACAAATGAAAGCACACAATTTGTAAGACACAGATTTAATACAGTAAAATCTGTTTAAACCGGAAACGATTGGGACAAAAAAATTTCCGGTTTAGGGAGGTTTCCGTTTTAGGCAGAATTGTCCGTTTATGACACTTTTTGTGTTGATATTTCCGTCCTGAAACTAGTAACATGACTTTATTATAATTATAAAACGTATACTAACATAAATCTCATTTATGGAAGAAATCACCAATAAATGAATATTAAACATAATTATTTCTGTAAATTAGGTAAAAAGAAGTATTTCACGATTTGTTTGTTTAAATAATGTTACTATTTCAACATTAATCTAGAGTTTTCGCTTTATGGCTTTCTCTCTTACAAACACCTTTTCAAATGTTTTCCTAAGTTGAAAAATTTTAATATGTAGTTTTATGTTGTTTTTCAATCATTGTCAAACTGGTTGTGAAACTCATAAAAACACATCTGGCTAGTGGCTGCACCCGATTCTCGCAGACTCTTTCAGCGCACAATGCGTCACAGCCCAGAGTACTACACTGCGATTTTGCTAACTCTGCCTCTGAATCCCCTATGGCCACAATGGAGTATCACACGGCATTTCGCGTCTTTCCCGGTTTTCCGCTAGAAGTCGCATGATCGTAAGCGCTACTTGATACGGTCGAGATCATGAGATATCTAGAGGTACGACTGAGAAAGATGCGAAATACCGTGACATATTTCATCGTGAAGACGGGCTTTGAGAGGCAAAGTTAGAAAAATCGTTGTATAGGTCTATCTGACACCCTCGCATGGCCTTGAGCAATTCGGCTCTGGTCAAGGGGTTACGATTGCCAACGCGAGGCAGGGAGACGCGTAAATTGAAGCCATGCCCTTATACCTACCCACGCTTAGAGAGTCGGGAGAGAGGGAATTCCCCGACGGCTTACGCCATGAGAGACAGATGACCTCAAGGTCGAATTCTACGATAACAACAGGAGCACACTTCCTTCACTGTGCGGCCACGTGTGAAACACACAACATGGACAGAGATATTAAAACAGACTTGCAGATGCATTCATTCCAATAAGACTATATCTCCCGTCTCTCTGCGAACTGCATTAAATTAACAGAAATTACGTTTTATGAAGTTTTTTTTCGCCTTGCAGGACATGAAAAACCGTTCCGTTTCCGCGTTGGACAGATTCCGTTGTATGCCGTGTAAATATGCCATTTAACTTCGCGGGACATTTTCTTAATTTTTCGGTTTCTTAATAGTAGAACCGAAATAATGTTTCAAGAATATTAAAGAACAGTAAAACTTCGTCCTAAATGAAAATTTCCATCTAAAAATTTGGAACCATTTTTTAAGAGAATGGCGTTTAAGCGCTACTGTAAATGCAACATTTGAAGCTCTATTTCACAGGAATCTTTTGTGTTATCAAAAAACATTATTTGGAGTCATTTAAATACATTAACTCACAAATTCAATAGTGGAAAACATGCATATTAGCAGTGTGAGATTTTTTTCAAAAATATTACATTTGTATAATTCTTGAAAAAAATGCTCGCCGCTAATGTAAATATTAACGACATGAGAGACAACTAAAAAAATATTTTTTCTAATTTTTGAATAAACAAAAAATAAAAAAATAGAGCAACATGGCGATTACGTCATCATATAGAGTACAAAGGCACTATCCCTACCAAAAGTTTAAAGAAAAAATTTAGAGCCATTCTTGAGAAAATCTTGTTTTTTTGTAATTTTTTAAAATTGCACATATTGCACGCAAGATACCGCGAAAACTACCAAACGTATCAAAAAAATGTGCATCACCTTAACCCGTAACTTCAGACGTGCATTTATGTTACGCAATTACAGACGTGGAGTCAAACTCATTCCGCAAGCTTACTTGAAGTTTATGTCTTACTGATTAACGTTTTACTTTTCCGTATGCGTATGTATATACGGAGTAATATCTGTAGTATAGGGAAAGTTATGCTGCGCGAAAAAAAGGCGAATTTTCGGCAGAAAAAATTATTGCCGGGCCCGGATACCGAAAACGTGCATAAACCCAGTTGCTAAATTAAGAAAAGCTAGTGGTGCCTCCAAAGCAAATACCATCTCGCACTGCTTCTATGTGGTCCTAAATGCTGTTACACTACTGCATCAACCAGCAAAAGTGTTTTCTACTAGCAATTTTTTTCCGATCCGAGACCCGAAATCTGATCCTCAAAGTTAACGAGCCGGCACTTTTACCACCATGCCAAACTAGAACCGTATGGGTCGAACAGAGACATAAAAATAATCGAACAAAATGGTAAATGCATGTTAGAAAAAACAATTGATATAATGATACATACGCTTTACAATCTAAGAAGAGATGTGAAAAATTGTTAAAAGTTAAAAATCCGCAAATTACATACAGACGCTTCCAATTTATTTATCACTTAAGTTTCTAGAATTCTCAATTGTTTCCTGTGACAACAGAGAATTTTGACAAATAATATTCGCCGAAAAGGACTCGAACCATCAACGCTCTCGGAAGAGCTGTGCCAATGCTCGCTATTTAGCGTCTTCGACCACCTTGGCTGTGTATGACATTTACACTTATACAATAGTAATAAGTGTACGGTGATTTCATTTCTCGCATTAGGAAGACGAAAAATTCAGAAAATATGAAGAAATGTCCTTTGCGTGCATAAAGAAGGTATCTGGGAAAGTCACATACTATACTATTACTAATTAATTTTTTTTTATCAAAAGTTTATCTATCGAATTACTTTCTTGAATTTTTTGAAGTTCCCGTTTGAGCTAAGCAGAAGAAAGTTTTAATTTTATCGATTTCACTATTACTGTCAAAATTACAGAAAATACTACTCGCTAATACGAGATCAAGAAGAATTTATATCATAATCATCAAATGTAATATCAAGAAGAATATATATATATATATATATATATATATATATATATATATATATATATCAAGAAGAATTTTGAATAAAGAAAATTCAAACCAATTGTTAGGGGGGAGATATGATAAATTAACCCACACATTTATCAGACTTTGCAATTTATTTTTTTTGTGATAAAAGTGAAAAACATTGTTTATGAGACTGTGCCTACCACTCCAGAAGGTATGTGATGTTACTATAAAGCGCGAAACAGTGCAGAGAAGAACACCCCGAAAGCCGACGTTAAGGACGACGCCGGGTCCCACGTTCCATTGAGGAAGAACATCGCCAAATTTAAAAGGATTCAGGAAACCCAAGAACAATATTGACAAAATACTGCGTCATTTCGTCATGACAAGGGCTGTGCAAGCCGTGCAAAAGCTGAACTTAGCCGCAGACGGCCGCGGTCAATTTTTGTTTCCAAAACTGAACATAGACTTTATGTGTCACGTAGGGAAGGAGGAAGGGGCTTCAGAAAAATTGAAGCCTCCTGGCACAACGCAATAGTCGGAATGGGAAAGTATATAGTCAGTCATCAAGATGACCCTATAATGAGGCAGGTCATGAAATCTGACCGAAGAATGGGAAATAAAGGCATTGTTAGTGTAGCAAAAAGGATTGCGAAGAAAACTAGGCAAGACACGTCGAATAACACAGATACTGAAATTCTGATGCCACTTAAATGCTACTAAACATTAAATGTGATGTACAAAAAATATTAAAGAACTCGTGGAGAGACAAACCACTCCAGGACAATACCTAAAAAGAATGGACAAGGTGCAGATCAATAAAGATCGATCATTTATGTGACCTAAAAGCGGAAGAATGAAACCAGAATCGGAAGAACTTGTAATAGCTGCCCAAGATCAGGCCTCGAGAACGCGACATTATGATACAGCGGTTCTCAAAATTTCCCAAGATGATAAATGCCGCATTTGCCAGGAGCAAGTAGAAACCATTGATCATATTGTCTCAGCTTGTCCAATCCTAGCAAAGACCGAATACCTGAAAAGACACGACAGGGTGTGTAGCTACCTCCACTGGCAGATCTGTACCGCTCTCGAAGTTCCAAACACATGCCCCAAATGGTACGAACACTCACCAAAACCGGTGACGTCTGTTGGATTGAGTACGATATTGTACGACCAACAAATTCAAACTGATCGCACGATAGCGGCAAACAAACCAAATATAGTTATCCGGGATTTGGATAAAAAATCGTGTTTACATGTCGATATTGCTGTAATTGCGATCAAAACGTCGTTACCAAGGAGGCAGAGAAACGTCTTAAATACAAGAGTTTGGAAATCGCGATCAGCCGAATGTGGGGCGTAAACGCACATGTCGTACCGATAGTTATCGGAGCTCTGGTATTTGTTCCGCAAAATGTGTGTGAGAACTTGTCTAAACTCCCAGGTAATTCGAAAGACAGGGAAGTGCATTGAAATTGCTTTATTTGGAACAGCCCTCATTTTGCGCAAAGTATTGTAGAATCAACGACAGTCTATAGATGTGATGTACAAAAAATATTAAAGAACTCGTGGAGAGGCAAACCACTCCAGGACAATACCTAAAAAGAATCGACAAGGTGCAGATCAATAAAGATCGATCATTTATGTGACCTAAAAGCGGAAGAATGAAACCAGAATCGGAAGCACTTGTAATAACTGCCCAAGATCAGGCCTCGAGAACGCGACATTATGATACAGCGGTTCTCAAAATTTCCCAAGATGATAAATGCCGCATTTGCCAGGAGCAAGTAGAAACCATTGATCATATTGTCTCAGCTTGTCCAATCCTAGCAAAGACCGAATACCTGAAAAGACACGACAGGGTGTGTAGCTACCTCCACTGGCAGATCTGTACCGCTCTCGAAGTTCCAAACACATGCCCCAAATGGTAAGAACACTCACCAAAACCGGTGACGTCTGTTGGATTGTGTACGATATTGTACGACCAACAAATTCAAACTGATCGCACGATTGCGGGAAAAAAACAAATATAGTTATCCGGAATTTGGATAAAAATCGTGTTTACATGTCGATATTGCTGTAATTGCGATCAAAACGTCGTTACCAAGGAGGCAGAGAAACGTCTTAAATACAAGAGTTTGGAAATCGCGATCAGCCGAATGTGGGGCGTAAACGCACATGTCGTACCGATAGTTATCGGAGCTCTGGTATTTGTTCCGCAAAATGAGTGTGAGAACTTGTCGAAACTCCCAGGTAATTCGAAAGACAAGGAAGTGCATTGAAATTGCTTTATTTGGAACAGCCCTCATTTTGCGCAAAGTATTGTAGAATCAACGACAGTCTATAGATGTGATGTACAAAAAATATTAAAGAACTCGTGGAGAGGCAAACCACTCCAGGACAATACCTAAAAAGAATCGACAAGGTGCAGATCAATAAAGATCGATCATTTATGTGACCTAAAAGCGGAAGAATGAAACCAGAATCGGAAGCACTTGTAATAGCTGCCCAAGATCAGGCCTCGAGAACGCGACATTATGATACAGCGGTTCTCAAAATTTCCCAAGATGATAAATGCCGCATTTGCCAGGAGCAAGTAGAAACCATTGATCATATTGTCTCAGCTTGTCCAATCCTAGCAAAGACCGAATACCTGAAAAGACACGACAGGGTGTGTAGCTACCTCCACTGGCAGATCTGTACCGCTCTCGAAGTTCCAAACACATGCCCCAAATGGTACGAACACTCACCAAAACCGGTGACGTCTGTTGGATTGTGTACGATATTGTACGACCAACAAATTCAAACTGATCGCACGATTGCGGGAAAAAAACAAATATAGTTATCCGGAATTTGGATAAAAAATCGTGTTTACATGTCGATATTGCTGTAATTGCGATCAAAAACGTCGTTACCAAGGAGGCAGAGAAACGTCTTAAATACAAGAGTTTGGAAATCGCGATCAGCCGAATGTGGGGCGTAAACGCACATGTCGTACCGATAGTTATCGGAGCTCTGGTATTTGTTCCGCAAAATGTGTGTGAGAACTTGTCGAAACTCCCAGGTAATTCGAAAGACAAGGAAGTGCATTGAAATTGCTTTATTTGGAACAGCCCTCATTTTGCGCAAAGTATTGTAGAATCAACGACAGTCTATAGATCTGCTCCCTATGTAGCTTGTTGCAACATGGTGTAGATTTTGTATTTAGCCGACTCATAACATCTTTAGTCGTGATGCAGTGGAATATAATAATAATTAATGTTAAGATAAATTTTTTAAAAAAATATGTACATGAATTTCAACATGCTGATAGGAAGTGTTTCCTGCAAATTATGTGATAATTGGAGTTCCTTGCTTTAGAACCATTAACATTTTAAATTGTTTTATACAAATCTCTTCCTACTATTAATTTAATCTGACGGAATTTATTTTCAAAATAATAGATACCATAAATTAGACTTAATTTTTACGGTTCGATTAAAAATGCCATTGCTCTTTGCCGTGACCGGCTGCCGCGTGGTTCGTCAGCGTCCAGTGCATTTGGCGGGGTTTTATCGCCAGCGCTCACCAATCCGTTTCGCTTGCGGGACCTCTCTTCTTAAGGCGCGTTTACACGGAGAGAGTTTTCTCTCCTAACTCTCCGGAAGATACTCTCCTTAGGAGACACCGGGAGATACGTGTAAACTCTCAGGAGAGTGATCTTCTCTCCGGAGACATGACGTCACAAGAGATTTTCGAAGTCTTCAGGGAGAGCAGTGTAATGACCCTGGTATCCATGAGAAATCGTATCTCCTGGGAGATAAATAGTATTCAGAGAGTTGGAAGACTTTTTGCTCTCTTGGTTTGTGTCCACGTGCTCGATCAAGCTAGTCTGCGTCTGTCGGTGTCTGTGCAACATTCCAGTGTGGTTCATGGATTTCTGTTCATTGGGGGAAATTGTACACTGGGGAATTATAAATAAAAATGGTTAAGCCCTTCTGGAGTTGAAAACGTACAAATTGTTTGTACATAACTTCATCCTCCTTTATATCTTTTATAATAATAGTAATTTTATTATAATGCTTATATCCTTTAATAAATAAAAACTCCAAATTACGAATTAATTGTGAAATTTGTTATATAAAACTATAATTAGGTCTTCCCTTTCATACACCTGCCCTATATTGTGTAATGCTTCTACAACCAATACTTAATAAATTATTTCGCTAAATTTTACATGCTCCCTAATTTATATCAAATACACAAATTTAAAAAGAATTTAAAAAATGATTCTTTCAAATCATTTATACTGAACTTCATAAAAAAGTTCTACAACAAATTATCAACTTCACCCAGTTTTCAAAACTTTATATTCAGTCAAAACTATTTTCTCGAATCTGATCACGTTTTCCAAAAGATATTTTTAGTGATTCATAAATTTAAACTTGTTTTATTTTGTCACTGAAAAATTGCAATGTAATTGAACAGGTAGCAATTTTCTTTTTCTCTTCCTGCAATTCTACAATCAAAGTTTCATAAATACACAGCTCTTCTCTTCTAAAAAATCACCCACACTTGTCTCTTTCGTTTCCTTCGTTTCTTCAAAATTATTAAATTGGCGCAGATAGCTGCATTTCACCAGTTGTCACTTTCTAACCTCAAACTGCTCGCCGCTGCTCACCAGCTGCTTATTCAACATGGCGGCGCCAAAGAACATCCAGAGACATTTGTATCAAGTGTAAACGGCAAGGAGATACTTTTCCGGAGAGATCTCAGGAAACGACTCTCCCGTGAGTTAGGAGACTCGCGTTTTGGGAGATATTTCGAATCGTGTAAAGCCTTCTGAGAGAGTTTATCTCGTAACTTCATGAAAGTTAGGAGACTTTGTCTCTTCGTGTAAACGCACCATTAGGGTCTCTTACTCTCACTCTCCCCTTTCGTCTCCTCTCACTCCCTTTCCCCGCGGTAGCGAGGCAGCTTCACCGACGTCGTCTACACCTCAGAAATTGCTCCGCCCTTTGAAGCGAAGAGGAAAATCTTTGAGGGAAGGGAGGGGGAAGTGTCTGAAACTCGGAGCAAAAGACACTGATAAGAGCATCTTGGCCTAGACGCTGGGATTGGTCAAATGTCCAGCGATGGTTGTACTATCTGTGGAAAAGCCAGATTTGACAGCATAGCGCATCACTCATATTCAGTGAGATCGACGGTACAAGTCTAAACTTGTTCCGTACACCCGTCGCTACCGAAGTTTAAATTCGATCTATCAAGAAGCGAGAAATTTAAAACTAAACATTTCTATTTGTTTTGTTTAAAATATTTGTTAATGATTTTGACATAGGACATATTAGCGAGCTATTCGTAATATTACTCTTTTCCTTTATCATAAAATGTAGCAAAACGTGACGTAATGGGTTATCGTATCTTACTTGGAAATATTACTTCTCACGAAATACTAATTTTTTATTTACAGTAGTATTATTTATCCATGATAACGATTGTAACCATTGATTGTGTTACTCAACGTTCGGAACCTGACTTTCATTTCTGCATCGATCACATTCATGTCCTGAAATTTGCAATCTAATATTTACGGAAGTCAGTCCGACAGACAGTCAGACCGACCGTCATATTTACGACCGACCATGAGTCAGGCTGACGATCAACCGCCCGTCAGACTGACCGACCGTCCGACAGTCAGACCGTCCGATTGACCGATCATCAGTCCGACCGACCAACCATCAGCCCGTCAGTAAAACCGGCTGAACGGCCAACCGACCATCAATCCGCCATTCAGACCGACCGACCGGCCGACCTTCGGTAAGACCGACCGTCAGTCAGACCGACCGATCGACCGTCAGTCAGGCTGACCGAACGACCGACAGACCGTCCGTCAGTCCGTCCGCCAATCAGTACGTCCGTCCCTCAATCCGTCTGTTAGTCCATTCTGCCAGTCTAGTCCGTCAGTTCAATCCGTCAGTCCAGCCCATTAATCCAGCCCGTCAGTCCAGTCTGTCAGTCCAGTCTGTCAGTCCAGTCCGTCAATCCAGTCCATCAGTCCGTCTGTCAGTCCATTCCGTCATCCAGCTCGACAATCCAGCCCGTCAGTCCAGCCCGTCAGTCCAGCCCGTTAGTCCAGTCCGTCAGTCAAGTCCGTCAGTCCAGTCCGTCAGTCCAGTCCCTTTGTTTGTCTGACTATCATCCATATTCGACATGAATGCCAAAACGCCATTTAGATATTTACTGTTTTGATTTTTCAAAAATTGCATCTCCAAAAACCAAAATATTTTTTTAAAAAAATGAGTTCAAAATATCGCATTTTCATAAAAGTAGAAACGAGCCTTTATCAAAAACGGCTTCAATTTTTCCTTTCAACAATTTGTACGACTATTACTAAATTAACTTAATAGAAAAAGAATGATTTATCATTTTTAGTGACGAAAAACTTACCTTTAAACTTCTATTTTTATCGCTGTAATAATTACAGAGAATACGAAGGTGGAGACGCGCTTGGATTTCCTTGAACGCTTGGTATATCGGGTCTGGGATATTGATACTTATTCCTTTATTAGGGGAATGGTATCGCATTTCAGTCAAATCATCGTTGGTGACGAATGGGTTGGCTGTGCCTCCGAGGTCCCTCGAGCGAGTCGCCACCAGCGCCTTGGCTTCGCGCGCGCACGCCGCACTGCGCTCCTCACACTGGGTGAGCCACTCCCCGCTCCCTCCCACGACATCGACGGCCAGCGCCCACCACCGCCCCTCCCCCACCCGTTCGCGCAGCAGCAGCCCGCGGAAGCCCTGGTGGCGCTGCCACAGCGCGGCCAGCACGCGCCGCCCCGCACGCAGCTCCGCCCCAGCCACGCCTCCCTCCCAGCGCCCGGCCTCGCGCACGCGCCTCCCGCCGCTCCTTTGTTGCTCGAGAAGGTGCTGCCAACCTTGATCGCCCCCCAGGTCTCCGTTAGAGAGCTTCTGCCATTGCCCGTCAAGCTTCAAATCTTCTACAAAGAACCTAGACGGCTGGTAGCTTTCCCATTTCTTTTTAAGTTTTTGATCTGACGCCAAGTGTGTTTCAGATTGCATAAGATAATCCAAATCTATGTTGTCCCTCTCAGTTTTGTCCAAATTGCTCTGCTCCTTAAAGCTTTTTTGGAGGTTGGAATATAAAAACTGGTTTTCTCGCACGACAATCTGACTTGCGTCTACCATTTTACCACTTGTTGAATTTTCAGATTGAAATCTTATCCATCGTCTTTCTTTCTTCAAAGCGTGGTTCCGTTCAAGATGATCGATTTTTGTATTTTCTTTCTTACAGTTATGAATATCTGGAGTCCTTCCAATCGATAGAACGACTGGCGCTGAAGAATGCAGTTGTAAGTTGCGAGAAGAGATTGCGCCCATAAACCAAACCTGTAAGTAACCCAATGTTTTCTGTCAATACATGCACTGTTGGGAAATTAACGACTCTTTTTTATTGTGTCGGGATTAATAATTCGTAATTATTAACACAAATCATTATATCGTGTTTTAGATTGCAATTTAAATGAAGTCCTACTCAAAAAAATCCTTTTGTAAATGGCAAAATATGAGGATCGAGTCACAGAGATGCGGGAGGTAGTGATACCATATTCACTAATTAAAGCTTAAAATGAAAATCGAATGCATATAACATATTTTGTATTTAAATGTGACTCACTCTCGCGAAGTGGTCATAGACTGCATCCAATGTGTGGTTGAGGAGGAAGGCGAGGATATGGGCGTGGCGATAGGCCGCTAGCACGTAGCCGCCCTGCCTCTCCAGCCACGCAGGCGTGGTGTACGACCACAGGTGCGGTACAGGTGGGCGACACAGCAGCAGCGGCAGCGGCGGGCGCCATAGCAGCAGCGGCGCCGCGGCGCGGGCGTGCAGGGCGCGTAGCCAGCGCGGGCCGTCGCCCAGGTCCACCACGCCCACCGCCCGGCCCCCGCCCACGCCCGCGCCCCCCAGCGCCCACTGCACGCCCGCCACGGGCGGCCCCGCCCCCGCCCCCGCCCACGGCACACACACGCCCCGCGCCTCCACCCCCGCCCAGGCCCCCCACAACGCCGCCGCCAGCGCCAGCCCCAGGGCTCGAAGCCCCGCCCCCGCACCACACCGCCTTCTGCGCCCTCCCCGCGACCTCGCTCCCGCCCCGCCCCACGGCACATGCACGCCCCGCGCCTCTACCCCCGCCCACGCCCCCCACAGCGCCACCGCCAGCGCCAGCCCCAGGGCTCGAAGCCCTGTTGCCCTGCCAAGCACCCAACCGCCCATCACGCCGCCCTCCACTGCATGACCCACGAAGATGGGACATTGCGCCACCTACACAGCCATTCCGCTTTGCGACGATTTCTTAATTTTAAAGCCAATTAACTCGTGTTTCTTTGGTTGCGTAACGCTCGCTTCTTATTTTGTCACGCGTTCACCCATTAAACGCCATGTGGTGTTTCCCAGTAGACTAGGCTTATTGTAAGTGTTTTTTTTTCATCAAAAATATTTCACATGATGCTGATGCAATTGGATAAATACGTTATTGAACAATATCTCGTCACACACATTCAATATAATCCTCATTCTTTCTAATGAAATCTTTGTCATGAAAATCACGCAGTTACCCAATACCATAATACAAAAGAAAAATTCAGTTCCGAGAATTCCTATTTCTCCCCATGAGAGACTGTCAGCTACTTTGAGGTTTTTTGCAAGGGGTCGAACGGTAGAAAAACTTGAATTTTGATCCTTCTCCTGTCACCTGCTCAGATCGCCAACCTTGAACAGTTTGGCCTGCAGGGGCTGGGCTCCGGTTTACCTGTACAAGTGATCTATACCGGAACGTGTCTGTCGGGCCTAAGGCCTCTGCACAGACTGCGAACGGGAACGGCAACGCTAAGCGAGGACGGGAACGGGAACGTGAGGTACCCGCTCTTCACAACAATGCAAACAAACAATACCATAAACGCTTACGGGAAGTGGGAGAGCGCTGTAAACCTGTAGCGACAAAAAAGAAAACTTCAAGGAACATTTGCTCAAAGCAACGCACTTCTAGCTACGCTACTCTGTTTACTCTTTGGTGTGTCATCTGTCTGTTGGGTTTGGGTGCGCTGCTATGATTAATGAAAACGTTAAAGAAAGAATGTTACTTAGAAAAAAATCAAAAGAATGGCAAAATGCAGAATGCTAGCACGAACTTATGGAAAATACAACTTACTAAAATTGTATTACTAAACAAATAATATCAATGCACTTTAACATAATATATTTATATATTTTTTGTTGGAAATTTTAATTTTAAAAATTAATATGAATAGTAAGACTGTGATTACTGAAAATTACTAAAACAACTTAACATTCACTAACAAAATCCGCCTCATACATTAACCTCGTAAATCAACGCTCTACCCTCAATATAGCACTACACCAGTGTTGTCAAGGTCGATGCCACGAGCGGGAGTACGTGGCACAAGTGCCACGACGAAATCGTCCCTTCACGTAGTTTGTTACCCTTCCACCAGACACATCACCATTCGTATTCTAAACCGGCCGGTCTTCTAATAGTTTCCTTTCCCGACGCTAGTTGCGCAGAGTAGCTCGTGGCATGCAACGAAGCCACGACGCGTGCCACTGCCACCAGTAGAAAACCTTGACACCACAGCACTACGCTCTCAACTCGACTAGGGTCGCGCGCTCGATCAGCAGGAAAACCCCGCCACCATTTGCTACACTTCCATTGGTCGAGAGGCTTCCCGTTCCCGGAAGATAAATGTTGACCATCCTTTCCGTTCCCATTAAGTTTCATGTTCCCGTTGTGTAGTGAACGCCTGCCTGAGATGTTCGTAATTCAACTTTCTTTCGTTGGCATGTTATCAAATTTCATTGATCTGGTTTCAAATTCCACAAAATCAAGAAAATCAAAGAAAAACATTCACATTTATCACAACAAAAAATAATATTCAATTCCCAAGGCATTTGTTACTCTGGGCAATAAAATTACTAGTTTTTGCTGCGGAAGAAGTCTATTTCGTGTTCTCTAACAGTGCTTTCCTGTGCTTTCTGAATTTTCACTATCGTTCGACTCGGTACCGCTTTGGCGTGCAGCTTGTGCGAACGGCGACCTCAGCGTCGAAATGCCCTATTTCCTCTGACGTCCCGTTACCTTTCCGCATCCCTCGGTGGTCGCTCCGGAAGACCTTACGTTTTCTCGCGATCGCCAGCCCCTGGCGATAGCGATGGCGTGTACTCGGCGCTCTGGAAACGCCTCTAGGTCCTCGTCTTCTTCGGTTCTTCCTCACGTTCGTCCCTCTTCTTCTTCCCGCTCCGGCTTCCTCTTCTTCTCGTTCCGGGCTTCTTCTTCTCGTACAGGCCTTTTCTTCCCGTTCCGGTTGTTTCCGCGCGATTAATTTGCTGTACGCCAGCGTGCGAAAAGTTCTCTGCACGATAGCAGTCTTGCGACCGCGAAATAGCTCAGTTCATGGGCGTCACGCACTCGACTCATTTAACAATTGTTCAGCATCGTGTTTCACCAGATTATTCCTAGTTTCAACACGTTCTTGCGCTCCGCCTAATTAACAACGCACAATTCTCCTGACTAAAATCCGTTCTCTTTTCAACTTCCCTATTGTAAACCGCAAAATCTACTGAATAATTAATGCCGCTACTTCGGCCTCTCACAACTCGCCCTAATTCTTCCTATCACACTAACGTCGCTACTTCGACCAACACAATAACTCTCTGTTACTCGACGGCTATTCTAATTAACTTCGATCTGTACTATGGTCCAGGCAAGAAGCGTTCTCCACACAATTTCGAGCAAGAAGAACGAGTGGTTAGCGGACCGGCGTATTTATTTCGCCGCTCTCCCTCCGATAGAGATGGGACGGACCTCGCCTCCCCTCTGCGGCTGACCGCTTAACACGTCATTGCTACTGACCTCGCACCGAGCTCTGCACGATCTTGCCGGCATCTGGCCGCATTCGTATGCCGCCGCCGTATTCCGTGCGTCATTCAAACTGTTCTGATGTTTTCAACAATGTTTTAGCGTTAATAACGGACGGGAAAACCCACGTTCGTTATAATATGTATATATGTATATCTATCTACCTATCTATCTATCTATCTATCTATCTATCTATCTATCTATATATATATATATATATATATATATATATATATATATATATATATATATATACTAGCTGACCCGGCAAACGTTGTTTTGCCATATAAATTATTCCTAGGATTATTTTAGTAGAAAAAAATTACTAACTTATTGTCAGTGTTTGAGGATGTGGTATATATGAGTTGAAGAGGCTTGGAGCGATGTGAACGATGACGGAATATAAAAATAACACAATACCGAACATTTATATTTTTAATTTATTGTAATTTATTTTTTAAATTGATGTAAATCGCTAATTATAATAATTTTACTAAAAAACAATATCAATCCCTCAACGCAATAGAGTGTAAAATATTTACTGTTATTCCATCTTTAGCTAACACAAATAAACTGGATGGCTTGCCCACTCGAGAGCATGTCACGTATAATTGACCGTGTGAAAAACATGGAGTGCTCAAAAATAAGCCACAAACAGACATCGTTTGGCCTTGGCACTTATTGATAGTCCTCGCTAATGCCAATCTCTACGGAAATTGAAGACGTTTAAATTCAATTGGCACATCTGTGGGTATAATAGAGATCCGTGGCAGTAATATATTCTTACCTCGAAATTTGCCATTTAAAATGATGGCTTCGACGTTTTTCATTACAGCCCTGCAAATTAATCATAAATTATTTAAAAATTACACCGAAATAGAAAAATGATAATTGTAAGATTAAGATTAACGCCCAAACAATAAAAATAATGGCCGAAAACTGTAGTGAGTGAGAAACGGGTTATTGTGTGAGAGATCTCATCCCTATTCCGTGCTGCGTATTGGGTCAGAAGCAATGTTGCCAGATGTGAAACTTCCGATTGCGAGGTTTTAAGTTCGAAAATGTGTGATTCTTCTAATGAATGCGGATTTACTAATATAATTTAAAATAGCGGAAAACATCAATAATTCATATATCGACATAGAATTCCGTTTTATTAATTAAATAAATGCGATATTGTCTCACTATATTTTTTCTCACTATATATAATGTTCTGGATTTACCGAAGAAATTAAAAATATATAATATCAGTATTTTTGTTATAAATGTACTTTCAATTTTTTTTTAAATCTCAGTTTAAGATGAAGCCGAGTAACTTAATTTCGACATTTTTAATTTCAATATCCCGCGAAGTGCATTTCTCCGGCTTGAATAAACGCAGTAAGAATCTGAACGACGATCCGTATTCTTATTTGGCGTATTCGAAAACGACTAACTAACGTATTCTCACCTATTTGCCCTCTGAATCTCTAACAGTAAGACAAAAAAGGACGGAGTTCAGGACTACACATTGGTGCTTGGTCATCAATTTTCGAATACGGCAATTGGATAAAGCCCTAATGATTGGTAGATGATTGGTATTTTATTGCTTTCTACTTTAATCGAATAGAGAGAGGCAGCATTTTGAACATTCAAATTTTGTCAACCATAGCGGGTCATTTAAAGATCGTCGTAATAACTGAGAAAATGAAAAAAGAGGATTTTAATCCACTATCATAAAAATGCAGATTTTTTTGGCATCCTCAACGCTTAATGCGGATTAGGTGTTAATAATGCGGTATAAAATGTGGAAAAACGGTACATCTGGCAACACTGGTCAGAAGTGACGATGGTAGACGCCTGGCGGGGATACTGATCAAGTGATAATTACATCATTACATCATGTAAATCAATGAGCGTTTTCTTTACCTCTTGTTGCACTAAATGGTAGTAAAAACGAAAATCTATGTATTAAAATACGGCAGGAGAAAATAATTAACGATAATAAATAAATCTTCTCTAAAGAACAATCATTTAAAAAGTTGTTATAAAATACATGTACACATTTTTAACTGTTTAACAAGGAATCTGTTCCCCATTTTGTACATTTGAGAATTTAATATCAACTTCCGAAGGCTAACAAAACATTAATTAATCAAGACTAATTAAACATTTCGCAGCAACAAACATCACAAATTATTAAAACAAAGTTCCTAGTCCCAGTGTCATATCTACCTGTAGTCAAATAGTAATTGCTGCGATTTTTTCCTACTAATTATAGTATTAATGATATATTAGTCCCTAATATGCTTAAGACTCCTCAAACCTAACGCAACAATGTAACGCGGAGTCAAACATTTTTCTAGCTGAGCCCGGCAGACGTTGTTCTGCCCCTATATCGC
Source organism: Acheta domesticus (assembly GCA_031308135.1). Classification (NCBI taxonomy): domain Eukaryota; kingdom Metazoa; phylum Arthropoda; class Insecta; order Orthoptera; family Gryllidae; genus Acheta; species Acheta domesticus. The sequence goes on from JAHLJT010002630.1 coordinate 57,430,568, forward strand.
TCTTTCTCCTTCCCTCTCCCTCTCTTTCCCCGTCTCTCTCTTTCTCCGTCTCTATCTCTTTCTCCGTCTCTATCTCTTTCTCCGTCTCTCTCTCTCTCTCTCTTTCACCGTCTCTCCCCGTGTTATTCACATTTAATAGCAGATTCTGCACATCGCTGAGCAGGTGCATAATATGGAGAAACACCGTGTATTTCACCGGGGTGAAATACCATCGTGTGTAGCGGGTTGCCTAAAACGTTTCGTCCGAAAAATTTAAAAAAATTGGGGTGGACCACCTTTATCACTAAGGGGTATAAAAATAGATAACCTATTCTCAGACCTACTGAATATACATATAAAATTTCATCAAAATTGGTCCAGCCGTTTCGGAGGCGTATGGTAACTAAAACTGTGACACGAGAATTTTATACCTTCGCCGAGACAACTTTCCTGGCATTATTGGTGCGATTGATTGCACACACATAAAAATTGTGTGCCCGTCAAGGCATCTGGCAGAGAGATTTTACAGTCGTAAATGTTGTTACTCCATTAACTGCCAGGTAATTAGTAATTCTTTTTTAACATCCCAAAGTTCCTTTAATTCGTGAATATACTTCAAAATAAATGTATTTAAATTTCAAGTTGTTTGCGACCATGATATGAAGATCACCAACATTGTCGCGAGATGGTCTGGCTCTACTCATGACAGACGGATTTTTCGCAACTCCATGATAAAAGTGGTGCTGGAAAGCGGTGCCTATACTGCCCACCTTATTGGTGACAGTGGGTGCAGTTGGTGACAGTGGTGCATGTACCCGCTACCTTCTGACCCCAGTTATTCGTGAAAGGACTGCTGCAGAAGGTAGGTATAATGCAGCTCACAAACGAGCAAGGAACATAATAGAGAGGGTTTTTGGAAGCTGGAAGAGCTGATTTCCATCCCTCCAAACCCCTCTCAGAGTGAAATTAGTCACTGTGCAACGAATTATTGTGGCAACTGCTGTTCTCCACAATATTGCTATAATAAGGAGGGAGGAAGAGTTTACTGATTTTTTGGAGGAGGAAGCAGAGGAGATTGTGGAAATTGCCACTGATGAGGAGCAGGGAATGGTGTGGAGAAGGAGAATCATCGAAAATCATTTTTCATAATAAATCTTATTTTATTAAATTAACCAGGTTTATATCTGACAGTCAAAAGTCATCTTGGGTTCTGCTGAAGTACTCTGAAAAATAAAACTACATTTAATACCAGAATGGAAAGAAAAAAAGTTCTCAATTAAAACAGTAAAGATATAGTTCTAAATTATTTTCAGTTATTTATAAAATGGCTTGCTTTTACTATTGTAACTATTTGAGTGGTGGGTTCAATGAACAGATTGCCAATACACACATTGATCAGTTCTTTCTTTGAACTGACAGAAAAATTTAGGAAAATATTATAATTTGTTTTAAATTAAAACAAAAATAATATAACATGTACATGAAAATGTATGTTCAAATTTGAAGTCTTAACATAACAATTCAGGAAAGAATTTTCCATGACCTTTTGTAATACAATTTGTCAATCTCATCTGAAGAAAGTAAGGAAACTATAGACTTGTTTGCTGACCCTCCAAATTTTTCAATGAAGTCAAACTAAGCTAGACAAGGAGATTTCCATGCCGAATTTAGTTGCCAACAGTCTTCACATCACATTGAAAATGGTCTCTTATGGGAATATGATTAGACTACAAATTTATTCAAAGCATTGTTTCATACTCACCTAAAAAGCCTGTGCAACTTTACGAAAGCAATTTGGCATTCACCTCAGAAGGTGATCAGATTGATGACAACATCTTACTATCTTGCCTCCTCCTGACCCTGAAGGAAAAACCATTCTACTGTATCAGGCAAAAACCTTCAGACAGACTGCAATTTGAGATATACTCCAGCGATAGGCCCTCAGATTCTTCAGATTCAGACCCGCAGACACAAACAGCAACACAGATCCCCTCCGCACCTGCAAATTGGGAATTTCCGGTAGTATCAAAGAAGCTTAAGCCATTAGATCTTCACATGCAGGTATAGACATTGGCACATACTCATGCATAAATATTAATAATTATAATAATATTACCACCACATCAATAATTGAATTGGTTAACAATAAAATTAATAAATAAAATAGATATTTTAACCTTTCTTAATATTATCTAACTTATTAATCCTAAATAACCAATAAACCAAACATAATTAACAATCATTTTAGAAATGAAATGGTAATCTAAATAAAAAGGACTTTAAATGAATTATATCTAAAAATCTGAATACTATGCCAATTTAATCTAAATTGATACCTGCCTATCTCATCTTAGCTTTTGTAAGTAGAATGTTCCAGCGTGTAGTCTTCTTCTCTAACTGCAAAATGGCCGTCCTCTCTTCATGCTCCTTCAACCTCATTGCACGTTCCTTTTCTGCCATCGAAGACATCTTGTTTCCTATAGAAGAACAAATTGTGCACTTCAGGCCTCAATAATTTCTTGCAATTCAACCTTTATCAAACTGCTACTTTTAATTCAACATAAATATTACTAATTGAAATTTATGGATAATTTTCCACATAAAAAACATTAACCCATTGTCATAAGACGGATGATCCTTTTCTTACAATTACACTTTCCATTGCGCTGAGAAATATACAGGATTGCACAATGTTCTTCCTTATCAGATCAACTTCACTATACTCCACTGAGTATAATTCCATTGATTTGTTTTTGTTGCTTTCATTGTAATTGATGATCCATCATATTTCTAAACTAATTAAAACCTGCCACTTATATCTTCCTTTTGAAATGAACCATTAATCAGGGTGGCCATCCAAATGCTGGGACAAATTTTCTTGACTTTTCCTTTTTTTTGTGTTTCTGATAAGATTTAGAATTTCAAACTACTACTTTGGAATTACAAATAACGTTTGTTGTTGTCATGCTGTACTAATTGTTCAAGGAATAATATTTAGTTTTATAAGCCTCTCAAACGTTTCCCTGAATTCTAATGATTTTTCTACAAATTCTCTGATTTTTCCCAGTTTTCCAGAAAGTGGCCACCCAGTTAATTTTGCCAATATTTATTTACAACTATATATCAAAATTATATTGTTCACATTTTAGTACTGTAAAATCTAACAGTGCCCTGGAAGTGGGGAAACTAATGCACAGAAAAGACTAATATAAAGTCCTAACCCTAAGCAGTTCCAGCAGTATGTAATTATACTAAAGGTAAATAGACAGAAACACTGAAGCACTTGGACTAATTGAATGAAAATTAATGTTGCAACAGATTTGTATTCTTAACTTCTCGGTCAATGTAAATTTATCTTAATAGGGTACATCACTTGCAATAGTTTGCTTATACAATAGCAATAGCATCCATTGCAAATAGTTTGAAGTTCACTCCTTAACTAGGTTAATTCTGCACGTGCATATGAATAGCACTAGCATTTTACCTCTTCTTTGCCTTTTTTCTTCGTGGTGTTTCTACGATAGGCATTTCTTCCACTTCTGAATCTTCCAGCCTTTCCTCTCTTCTTTCTGCTGCTTCTCTAGGACCTTCCTATAAAAATTAAGCAAATGTCTGAAACATACGTGAGAAGAAAAAATAAATTTTAACAACTGTGTAAAGCTTGCCTGAAATGGTAGCACATCATCATCACATGGGTCATCCAAAGGATCATATGAATTCCCCAGGAATCCTGCAACAATTTCTATTGCCCTGTTCTTGAAGGTAGGCTTACTAGGCCCGCCACCAGTCTGCTGTGATAACTTTTTAAAGTTTCGAATTATTAAAATCGCTGACGATCTTCTTCCATGCACCGGTCTTCTGTTGCAAAATAGTATTACTGTATCGCGCATCCAAAATGACGTTATACGTTATACAAATTTCTGCAAGCAGTTCTCTTTCGGAATAATCGTAACGCGCCATCTACAAATATTACACAATTTAATTATATTGAGAAAGAATTGGCGTATATACGCATTGAATTAATATAAAGATGCACGGCTCTTGAAAATATTACTGTTGGTCTTGCCTTGTTACTTTCTGGGCTAAAAACACAGCACAAAAGACTTCTGAACTGCTCAACTGCACACAAGCAAATGGAACGAGCCACGCGGTTTTTATGTAAACATTCGCACGTGCTTCCGAGAAACAAAACTCTAGCGCCTTGCGTCGTCGAGAACGCGACGTTGCCAAATAAATTTCGTCCGGATGGTGGCAGAGAGGAGGCGCGGCCGCGCCACGGCCAGACAGCGTCTTGGCAACCCAAATCGCGCCGTGGCTTGAGCCATGCCTTCCAGGCCTTGGTTTTCAGACCGCGTCTCAGACATCGGTTTAGCAATCGACCGTCTGACTCCCAACAGCAGTTTCTTTGCACCAACACGCCATACGTTCACGCCATACCACGCTGCCACGCTATTATCGGCCTGCCCCACTCCCTCTAGCCTCTCGCGCCCACCACAGCCCCGTAACTGCGCCCTGGGCTTGGCGGCTGCCGGCCAGGTGTCGGGTGGTGGGGGCAGGGGGGTGGCGGCGGCGACTCCCGCCTCCGCCGGCGCCGGCGGGAGGGGGGTCACCCCAGACCTCAACGCCCAAATCAGTACGTCCGGGCGCAGACAGCGGGAAAATCAAATTTATTTATTTATTTAATTAATTTTTTTAAAAGTGGGACGCGCGAAATTCATATTCGTGACCCCATAATTCATTGCAACACCATGGAACTTCCAAAACAGGCGGGAAGACTGCTCAGAGATCGGCCAGCTGGGCGAAGGTTAATGTTTATAGGCGGCGCTGGGAAAAATGTTCTAATATTTATTCGGGCCGGCCCCCATGTGAAGCCCGAGCGAGGCACTGGGAGATACAACTTGCTTTCTTCAAACAGTGATGAAGACCAGTCAAGACTGAAATCATACACAACAGTCTAGCACTGACCAGAAAGACCCCTTTCCTACGATCAAATTACCTAATTACTAATTTTATTCAGGCAAAATGAAAAGAAAAACAATTTGCAGGCAGTTGCCTTGAGTACACGTAATCGAAAATTTCATCAAATAACATATACTTCAGCTTAAGCAGCCCATCATAAAACAGTGACAAAATTACATGGAATGTATAGCAGTGCCAAACTTAAATAGAAGGCAATGAAAAAGCTACAATGAAAAAGCTTGAAATACCATCTGGCAGGTCGAACAACCAGACCTCAAATAAATAAGTGCATAAATATAAAATTATTTTTCATGGAAAATTTCAAACAGGAGTAACCATGGACATCCGCCTGGGATGGAGCAAGGAGACTTACCATGGATGTGCGCTTAGTCAATGGAGGATTTCGCCAAAACGCTTATTTTTTGCACTGGGCTAGCATAGCAAGCCTTGGCTAGTCCTTACTATAACCGTTCGAACTACCGCAACTTGATCGGGGAACACTTTCTCTACTAATCCTAATTTCCTGAAAGAGGGGGGTTAGTTCTCTATTAAATAATTTGGTCGTAGTAGTGGTGAATCCTTTTTCCATTTAACCCTTTGCTGTAAGGTATGAAGGGAATTTCGGATAATGGAAAATTATTATGGGGGTGCCCATGCACCAAGTGATTTGGGAAATAAAATTAAGTTGTCATCCTGCTCACTAGAGGTGACCTCACGCGGTCTTTACTTTAAACAAACTTCGATATAAGCGAGAAGAGTGTACATGGTAAAGAAGGGCACAATCTGTTGGACTAAAGCGCGGCGTAAATGGAATTTAAGACTTTTTACACTCGCTTCAGCCAGAGAGTTCTGGTGTGAAGAATAGGTGGGACAAAAGTACCACGAGGTACCTGTTGTATACTAAATGAAACACAGTTACAAGGTCTGTACAACAATTTATTTTTAACCAAAATTCCAGAGAACGAGCCTTAAAACGTAGCCAGAGAATAACATTTGAGCGCGCGAGTACAAATACAAAGTTTGGATTGATCTTGTCTGCTAAGTGGCCGGTATCGGAGTGGGGGCCGTCGGCTCCCGCGCCATCTTCCCACCCCTTCGCCGGGGAGGGGTGGCGGCTTCGTTCCCCTCTTCTACTGGAGGAGGAGGGGGGCGTCTTCTCTATCGCCCCCGTCGCTCAGGTGTGGCGACGGGGCCCGCATCGATTTTCTCTATGGCGGTGGGGTCCCCTGCTGGCCCGCGGAGCAGCTGCACCAGCTGGTGGGCTTTTGAAGTGCCCGCACAGGCGGACAAGACACCCTCCCCACCTAATTGTGGGAGTAGGGGGCGAGGCGCTCCTGCAGGCGCGCGCTGCGGCGCCTGGGTGCTGCCTTCTGCTGCTGCTGCCGACCAGGCAACTGCTCCGATTGCGCCTCCCTCCTGGAGGCTGCGTCCTGCATTTCGGCGTCGCTGCCGTGGTGTTGCTGCTGGTGCTGCGGGTGCGAGTGTTGCCCCTCTGCTCCCGCATCTCGGCGTCGCCTTAGACTGCCTCCTGTTGCGACTGCCGCTCCTGCGGGTGTCGGCCCTCGGCTTCCTTTGCTGTCTCGTGCATCTCTCGCTGTCAATCAGGCAGGCCCTTCCGATCAGCCGCGGCTCCGTTTGCTGCTGCTCCCATGCTGGTTGGGCACCCTGTGCTGTTTTTGCGACTGGTACTGCTGACGCTGCTGATGCTGCTACTGCTGCTGCTGCTGCTGCTGCTGACTGCTCGTTGGGCTGCTCGTTCTGTAGAGGCAGTTCAATTCCGAATCCGTAATTCTGAAAGCTAAACAGCCTGTCTGAGTTTTCGTCCTGTTCCTCTTGTCTTGCATGTTGCGGATTTTCTAAGACTGGTATGTCATCCGTCCGGTCTCTAATGTGTTCCTGATGTCTCCTAACTACTTTGTACTGTGTCTGTACTACGTAGATTCGGGCCCCCTCTACTCTGATTATCCTGCCGGGTACCCACTTTGGGTCTTCCCTGAAAGTCCTCACAAATACTGGACAATCTACAGCGTACTGTGGTTCAAACTGCTGTTTTGCGCTTTTTTCCGTTGGATGCAAAAAAAATACTAATGTCCTAGGTTACCTACCATGCACCTTCTTTGCCGGACTCTTACCGTCTCTTCCCGGCATGGCCCTGTATGATGCCAGCAACAATAGCACCGCTTGCTCTCCACTGACTCCATCATACTTTGCCTTTACCATCGCTGCTTTGAACGTTTGAACAAAACGTTCTGCCTCGTCGTTAGAGCGGGGATGATATGGTGGTGGCAGAAGGTGCTTGGTACCGTTGCCATTACAAAATATGTTCGGGCCCACAGCAAAGTAGAAATAAATACGTTCACAAGCAAGACAGAACAGTTGAATTGCGTAATCGGCAGAGCGCGGCCGTTGAGTAGGTGTCACATATCGCCTTCACATCCGTTGTTCCGCGTATTCTCCCAACGGACGGCAACGGACGAGCGTGGCCGCTCGTACGTGCCTGACTGCCCATCTCACCCCCACAGCTCGGTCCGTTGGAGGAGCAACGGACAAAAACTGCCAGATCATTGCAAATCCAGATCAAATGGCAAATGGTAATTGGCCATCGCCATCCCCACCTCTGCCGCGTGTGTGAGCCCTTTCCTAACGTCTCTGCCCCAACCGAATTCGGCTTAACCGACTTCGTTAGTCCGCATAAAGACACCGTGCAAGATAGACGCGTGTGTTAGGGCTCCGCGCAGTAGCGTGTAAAGAATCTATAATCGTGCAAATGAGCTGCATACGGCTCGCACATAAATTGTTTAATCGTGGCAGTGCACGCTTTAATTGTGTCTGTCGCTCTTGCGTGGATTTGCGCCCGCAATTTTGGTTGAACTATGTAACTCACGGCTGCTTCTGGTCGGCGGTCCAAGGTGTCACTACAATAACTACGCTTGGACAGGTGTATTAATGCACCAAGAGAAAGTTTCATCTTCATTCTGTGCTTCTTGTGCATTTACTGTGTGAATACTGTACATTTACTTATTAAATATTGTTTGTGCTGGAAATTTGCTCGTATATGCATCCACTCCTGCGCCAATCCCAAGAGCTATCAAAGGGTTTCGGGACTACTGTACTTCAACAATACAGTCCATTCATACAGTCCACTCATGAACATTAAGTGTATAGTAGCCCCGAACAAAATATTTTAAACATATTCGATGTGAACTGGGGGTCGTTGTCGGACACTATTGCCCTGGGCATCTCCTTCAATGCTACGATGCGAAATTCTTTGCAGGCCCCTCACGATGGCCTGTGCCGTGGGGATCGTCATTTCCGTGGCATACGGAAAGTTTGTCTGCGCGTCCGTTACTATAAGCCACGTCGATCCCTGGAAGGGGCCTGCGAAGTCTACGTGCAACCTATCCCATGGCCCTTCCGGATCCGGCCAAGAAACCCATTGTTGACGGGGATTCTTTTGGTTCGCCTGGCAACTCTGACACGCCCTGACCATTTTTGCAATATCACGATTTATGCTCGGCCAATAGCAGTTCTGTTTAGCGAGCTGTTTAGTCAAAACAATTCTCCATTTCCCCCATTCAAAGTTCTTAATACTTCACCCCGCAGGCTGGCTGGCACCACCACCCTCACACTGTCGCCTGTGCTGAGAAGAAAGATACCTGTTTTAGTGGAGAGGCGTTCTTGTAGTTTGAAGGATTGCACGTTCTTCCCTTTAGCTGGCCATCCTGTGCAGACACACTCCCATGTCTTCTTCAGCACAGGATCCTGGTCCGTAGTCCGGGTAATTCGCCTAGCGTCGACAGGAAACTGTTGCACCGCCTGGTCCTGCTCTCCATCGATCTGCAACGAGTGTACTTCCAAACTGTCAAACTCAGGATCCTCGCCGGCTGGCAGACGCGATAACGCATCAAACGCATCAACATTCGCGTGCTGTGCTGTGTTCCTGAAAACAATGTCATAGTTGTAATCAGATAAGAACTACGCCCATCTATGAAGTTTTCTTACCATGTTATCCGGTACTCGCTTAGTTGGATAAAACAAAGTTACCAATGGTTTGTGATCTGTAATAATAATAAACTCGTTCCCAAACAGGTAATCATTGAACTTTCTAACACCATATATTATAGCTAGCGCTTCCTTGTCAATCTGGGAGTACCGCCTCTGGTGTACGTTGAGCGTTTTAGATGCAAACGCTATTGGTACATCTTCTCCATTCTCATTCTTCTGCGACAGAATCGCGCCAATTCCTTACGCGGACGCGTCCGTGGCTAACATGACGATCTTGTCTGGGTTGCAATGCGTGTGTTGCATTGCTTCTACCAGATGCTTCTTAATCGTGTCGAACGCTTGCTGACACGCCTCCGACCAACTGAAATGCGCTTCTTTCTTCCTCAGCGCGTTAAACGGGGCTGGCAATGTTGCAAACTGCTTAATGAATTTGGCATAGTAATTCACCTTACCCAAGAATGACTGCAGCTGTTTAATATTGCCAGGACTTGGTAGCTACATGATTGCTTGGACGTTCTCTGTCATAGGTCTCACTCCATTACTGTCAATTACGTGTCCCAGGTATTTTATCTGTTTCTTAAAAAATCAAATTTTGACAGTTTCTCCCTCAAGCCTTCCTGCTGAAACTTACACAATAGGTGTTCCAAATTCTGAAGATGCTCCTCGTTCGACGCACCTGTAACCACGATGTCGTCCTGGTAGCTGATGTAGCCCGGGACCTGGGCTGTCACCTAATCGATATAGCGCTGGAAAATCGCTGCCACTATTGCCACTCCGAACGGCAACCGCTGGTAGTGCAACAATCCTATGGGTGTATTACCATTTAAGCATTTCCTTGATTCTTCATCCAGAGGAAGTTGCAAATATGCTTCCTTTAAATCAATTTTCGAGAAGTATTTTTCCCCAGAAAGCTTTTGTGTGCGTGCGTCGAACCGTTTCCATGTTCGGGGTTTGTTGCCTGCGGGTTCTGGATGGATCCATTGATGTGAATGATGCAGCTGCCTGATGAATCTGCGAGGACGTGTTGATCCCCGTGTTGGTTGTTGCTGTAGGTGACTTCCATTTCGGTTGTGTTGAAGAGAAGCGCCATGGCTTCCGCTATGCTCGGTCCTAAGTCAAGGCTTGGTGGTTGAAAACAGCTATTTATATTAAAAACTCAGTAGCACGACTTAAGATGAATTCACTACACTTGTGATGTTTAATTAATTGGTTGGAACACAAACTTTAAGTCACTGATACTGCACTGCTTCAAGTTGAAACGTTCTGAACTGTGCGGTGCACGATGTGTACTGGTCGCTGGCTCAGCGAGGAATGGGGACGGTTGCTCTCATCAGTAGTTTTGCGTGTTTTATCTTATCAACATCAGACGAATACCGGGGCAGTACTTACTCTAACAAACGAGCCACGGACCGCATGCAACCTTTCCTTTATCTCCTTTGTCTTATCCTCACTTTTTACTTATACAGGCCTACACTTGCATGCACTACACTACCACACACGCCGGGGCACCAGTCAGGAGCTTAGAGCTTGTCCTGGCTAGTGCTGAGTCGCGCTGATGGGAGACGCATGACTGAGAGAAAACCCCATAAGCCTCCGGGTAGTTCGGCTCCGGATGTGATCGTCCGGTGAGGGAAAATCACGACTACTTTCAGCGATAAAACATAGACTACTCTTAGGGACATAAATATCTTAGTAGTTGACGAGCCCGTAATCAATAATCAATCAGTCCATTGAAACTGAAAAAATGGAGTGCTACGACCAGCAATGAGCCTGATGCAGCATCAGCGCGACATTCAAAGACTTTTAAAAATAAAGATTGGATGACAGTAGATAAATTTCATAACTAAGAATTTTATCAAGAAATAATTACCTGTTATTACGGAACAGTTTCTTAAAATTGTCCAAAGACAAAAAATGCTGTTGAGAACAAATAAATAATGATGCCCTTGTTTTTGTCACCTGATCTGGGATACTCTGTAGATACGACATATTCAATGGATTCCAACTGCTACTCACTTTTTCAGGAACTGGCCATGGACCCGGGCAGTCAATGAAAATGATTCAATTCCGAGACGCGGGACTTTATCCAAAATTGTTTGGAGATATCTACAGAACGTTGGGGTTCTACTGGCGTCTGCGCAATGACCTCCGTCAAGATACAAACCCCACTTGTCAGAAATTCAAAATCAACTAACCTATAATTGTTTACCAATTATGTATTAATTTTGTACCAAAATAAACAATTAAGTACTCTACTATAATTTCTAAAAAACAACATTCAAAAGTGAGGATGCTAGGTTGACGTCCAGCTACAACCCCCTCCTTTCCAGAAATTCAAAATCACCTAGCCCAGAGTTGTCTACTAATTATGTACTAATTTTCTACCACAATTAAAATTTTTGTACTTAACTATAAACAATTAAACTTTGGTGCTACAGAAATCCACAGACTTTCTCGAATTAGTTTTCCATTTCCTTGATTAAATTTTGTTGTTCAGTAGTGTGAATGACTTTTAAGACAATGGTGCAGGTCTCATGTTTGTTGAAAAACCTAATTTTTCGCAAATTGCAAAAATTGCGCATTTTTTGGAGTCTTCTACAACTAAAATACTGAAGATAAATTTTTTTCCGTTAATAAAATCTGTTTCGTAAAAATAGATTTTAAAATGAGGTCAGGTACAATTTTCGGAAAATTTGAAAACTCTTAACATAATTTTGTCTCAAAATACGGGCGAGAAAATCCGTGCTTTTTTAGCACCTCTAGTTTATACTTTTTATCAATTGCACAAAAAATCAACTAAATAAAAGCAATGTGCCTACGGTTTCTACAGAAATTTCTTTGCTGTTAAGAATCAAAAGAAATAGTCTCTTTTCTGTCTGGATTGCTACCTACATTTCGAAAGTATCTAACCAAAGGCTCTTTGGGCTTTTACTCAAAACTGCCAACCAAGAGTAAGAAATTGCATGAAATTATGGAGATCTCTTGAAAATAAATCTATTTCATTTCATTATAGCAATACATTTACTGAAAAATAACTGTCTCAATTTGACTACTGAATCTGTTTTATAACAGATTTCACTTGGAATTTGCAAGTTTCAATCTTTCAGTCATCATTTTCTATGGATTCTAACCAAATCAATTAACAAAATGGTCAGACATTCCAAAACTACCGTACACATTTCCACCATTAATCTCAATTGCGCACTTTTAGAAGCTATCTTTTAGGATGCTGTGATAGTATGCATTTCAACGTCTCCATGTTCAACGCTGCAAAAAAAGATACGGAACTTACAGTAGAGAGGAATTATCCCGTCATCACTAAACAATCGTCACTCACAAATGTGAAAATATAGTGCCGCATTTTCTTTTCAAAAGTCGTTCTAGACGCAGTAACGTACCTTTAGAGAAAGAAAGAGAAGCGAAATGGTTAAAGTTAGTGACTTAGTGCACAATAACACTAGAAGGACGAGATATGTCGAATTCCTATAGCTCTGTTGGAATGTCTCCAAATGGACCCAAATATTTTCTCTTGCAGATTATTTACTTTTCCAATGATCATATTTAATATTCCTAATAGGAAGTTAAAGTTAGACACCGAAATGTTAATTATATACGTTTATATTATTTATAAGATTGTGCAATAATTTAAAATAATGGTCCCTGAACATGCGTGATAGCAAAATAATGAAATGCTCAAATAGAAAAATTGCATTACACACATGTAGAACAAATGTGATTGACATGATTTTTACCTGTAAAAGTTTTTATTTAGAGCAACGAAAAGTAATTTTGTTATCAGTTTTGCAACACACTTCATATTCCCGTTTTCCGAAAAAATCTAAAAAACTTAATTTTGAAGACGGTGAATTTTGCATCGGATTTCTAGTTTTCGACTTCTATTGATGACGAAGTTTGTGGCAGGTGTGTTCTGCATTCAATAGCGCCGTTACAAAAGATTCCCAAAATTTTCTATAAAAAGTGTTTTTTATAACATTTTTACTAGCAATCCGAATTTGCTTTTGTGAAAAAAACGTGTTTTTTGTCAGAGAGAACCACAATAGGCCACAAAAATGTATTTTTTCTATGAATAAGAACTAATCGTATCAACAGCTCCCTTTGTAGAATTTTAGGTTTTCATTATTTCTGGTTTCTTTTCTCCAGATTCGCAGCCTCTTGCAAGCATTGTAAAGGGTGCTTTGAAGCACAACACACTTGTTCATTCGTGGCACATACGATACTAATGTCGGGTAACTCGTAAAATGGAAAGTAGTATATTAGTTTGTTGTGCCCTTTGTCTGGAAAAGTTTTGGCGGTAGAGAAGATTAGTTTTTGCGCATAGTTCTACCGAGTGTGATGTCCCGTTTGAGAAGCTCCTGACCCAACTGGTATGATGTAAAGAAATTGTCAGGAGTTATATTGTTATCCTTCAGAAGTGAGGATGGTTGTAGCACAACTTTTATTCCCAAATTTTGTTCTCTAGGTTGCCCTTCTTGTTTGCCAAAGGTTGTGCATTCCACATGTAATGTGTTTCATTCACAATTTCCCTCCGTATTTGTCAAGTCTGCCGAAATGAACAATTGACTCGGAAAACGCCTAATTATTCATTGATTGTTACATACAATTGAATATTGCACAATATCAGAATAGCAAGAAACACATCAGAATACTACGTTCATGTTTTTAGAAAAAAATGTCTTCCCGGAGTTTAGAGAGCTGAGATTGCTCCCAGCTGTTCGTAGTATTTCGATAGTGTTTTCGTAGTTTGAGAGTATTATTCGACAAAAAATATTGTCATTGTACACCTTATGAGAAGATAAAGTCTCCAATGATAATACAATCCTTCCATAGTTGATTTCTACGAATTTATCGAGTCATTATATAAATTTCTAACGAGAGTTCAACATAAGAAATGTCTCGGGTCCAAATGGACCCTAAGGACTTATGTGTGAAAAAATTTATAATTTCCATCGTATTGACAATAAATGAATGACATTTTATACGCTATAGCCAGAATACTTGTTGTGGAGGTCCTTGCTACCGAAAAACCAATTGAAAGCAAAACGTCCGTCTATCTGTCCGTCTTTGAACACCACTAGCGCTTCAACCATACGTAGGATTTTTTTTCAAATTGAAGAAACCCCTGTCGATCGGGCTCGAGTCGAAGCTTTGAGATTTTGAAAAAGTTTCTATTACGTAACTTTCCCGAATGCTATACATACGTATAGTATAGAGAAAGTTATGTACTGCTGCGCGAAAGCGGCGAGTATTTGACAGAAAAACTCTTATTATAGGGCCGTAGTGGCAAAATGGTAGATAGTTAATCCAGTTGCTAAATTAAAACTAGTGGTGCTTCCAACGCACGTATTTCTTGCTCTGCTTCTATACGGTCGTAAATATCTCTTCCTGAGAAGAGACGTAAAAAATTGTTGAATGTTAAAAACTCGAAAAAATATATACAGACACTTGCAGATCATTTACCGTAATTATCAATATTTGTGATTAAAATGGCTTCACGTGGTTTTCAATAAAGTTTTTAGTATTCTCAATTATTTCCTGTGACAATAGAGAATTTTGACAAATAATATGCCCTGACTAAGACACGAACCGGCGCAGCTTCCCTCCGAAAAGGTGTGCCCATTCTCGCTGATTAACGACTGCGACCTCAATGGCTCTGCATGACGTTTACACTTGTATAATAGTAATAGCGCATGGTGGTTTCATTTCTAGCATTGGGAAGCTGAAAAATCCAGAGAATGTGAAAAAAATGTCCTTTGGGCGACCAAAGAAGGTATCTCGGAAGATTATCATTCATAACAGAAAAACTGGTTTAAACTATAGAGATTAGAAAACTAGTTCTGCGACAAAGTCTGCACCATTCTATTGCACCACTAGTTTCCTCAATTTAGAAATACGTTTCATCCACTTTTTCCTCACCAGACTCCAACTACAAGAGTTTTGCTGGCAAAAATTAGCCGTTTTCCGGCGCACGATTGCATAACTTTCTCTTCTTACGAAGATTCGTAAGGCGAGAATGTAAAATATCTAACACGCTGTGCTGCCAGAATCTCTGTTTCGTAGGTCCTTGATACCGAAAAACCAATTGAAAGCAAAACGTCCGTCTTTCCGTCTATCTTTCTGCAAACAACGCTAGCGACCAAACCGTTCAGCCGATTTTCTCCAAAACTGACACACGCAAATGGATCTGACTGATCTCCCGTCCTCTTAAATTTGAAACCAATATGTTAATTCTGGGGGGTACTTTAGATGAAGTCCCTGTGACATTTTCAAAAAATGGCACCAGTAATTTTGACTACATTTTGTTGTTGCATAGTCAGAAGTTCATTTAAGAGAATGGCGTAGGTCTCATGTTGGTTAAAAACACTAATTTTTCGAAAATTGAAAAAATTCAAAATTTTTTCGGCATCTTCCTACAACTACAATGATGAAGATACCATTTTTTCTTAATGACATGTGTTCATAAAAAACGTCTTAAAATAAGGTCGTGTACAATTTTTCGAAGTATTTTATATTTTTGAGTATTTAGTATTCTTTTACAAAATTTGTGACATAAACATTTTTTTATTTTCT
Source organism: Acheta domesticus (assembly GCA_031308135.1). Lineage (NCBI taxonomy): Eukaryota > Metazoa > Arthropoda > Insecta > Orthoptera > Gryllidae > Acheta > Acheta domesticus. The sequence goes on from JAHLJT010002630.1 coordinate 57,446,099, forward strand.
TTAAATCATATTTCTTAAAAACTGCACAACCTTATTTGATTAAATTGGGGGTCTGAGATATCATAAAGGAAGCTTAAGAGAATGCTACTGGTTTCATGTTAAAATGCCTGAGTTTGCAAACTTTTTTTAAAATTTAAAAAAAATTCTGCGTTTTTATACAACAATTGTGAAGATACAATTGTTTTCCTTAATGACATGTGCTCATCAAAACATATCTTCAAATAAGGTCATGTTGAATTTTTTGAAAATATGAGTTTTTCTATATTTTTCTGACAAACGTAATAGCCCGCTCGGAATTGACTGCGCTTCCCTTTCGTCGTTTTCTTACAACTACAATTTTGAAAATACAATTTTTACTTTCTCGCCTTACGAATACTTCGTATAAAGATAAAGTTATGTGATCGTGCGGCAGAAAACGGTGAATGTTCGCCAGAAAAACTCTTATAGGTGGGGGTAAGGAAAAAGTGGATAAAATCTGTTGCTAAATTTAGAAAAAAATCTCTCTCTTTATCTCGTGGTGTAGTCAAAATACATGTTTTGTTGCTTCTTGATAGTGCAAAATCCATTGGCGGCAAAACATCCGTCAACGCTAGCGCCTAAACCGTTCAGCCGATATTCTTCAAAATTGATATTCCCCAACCGATTTGGCTGATCCCGAGGCTCCTGGAATTTGAAACCGATATTTTAACTTTGGGGGATACTTCACATAAGGCCGTTGAAGATATTCAAAGTTTTAAAAAAAGACTCCAAAAATTTTTATTAAATTTTCTTGTGCGAAGAACGTTTGAGAGAATGATGGAGAAATCATTTTCGTTGATATCTCAAATTTTTCGAAAATTGCACAAACAATTTCAAAACTGCAAAATTGAAGATAGAAATTTTTACCTCAGACTAAGTCGGTTGTACAAAATTAGCACTTTAAATAAGGCCATATACACTTTTTTGAAGAAATGAGTAGTTTTTGCATAAATTGCGCTCCAAATGTTTTCTTTAAATTTTCTTCATTTACGTAATAAGATACGGTAAACAATATGGCGCTAATTCTATTTTCAAGTGATGCTTGGTTTTTGGAAAATTTCAACAACTTTTTTTAAAACTACAAAATTGTATAGAGAGATTTTGGCATCAAACAAAGTCTGTTGTACGAAATTAGTTCTTTAAAAAAAATGTCATCTACTATTTTGTAAAAAAAGAGTTGTTTTTGCGTAATTGGCGCTTGAAATTTGCAAAAAGTTTTTGCAAAAACCGCATGAAATTTTTTTCTTTACATTTTCTCAACATGTGTAATAAGAGACAGACAACATATAAAAAAAACTAGTGGTGATATAGAATGACGCTGATTTTCTCGCAGAACTTAGTTTTCTAATCTCTATTGTTTGAATTAGTTGCTCTGTTATGAATGATGAACTTCCCAGATACCTTCTTTGGGCACCCAAAGGCCATTTTGTTTCACATTCTCTGGATTTTTCGGCTTCCTAATGCTAGAAATGAAATCACTATACACCTATTACTATTATAAAAGTGCAAATGCCATGCATAGAGAAGGTGGTCGCAGATAAGTAGCGAGCGTCGGTACAGCTTTACGAGGGAAACATGGCCGGTTCGAGTCCTGGTCGGGGAATATTATTTATCAAAATTCTTTGTTGTCCCAGGAAATATTCGAGAATTCTAGAAACTTTATTGAAAACTATGTGAAGTCGAATCGCAAATATAGATAATTACGATAAATAAACTGGCAGTGTCTGTACGTAATTTTCGAATTTTTAAGTTAACAAAATCTTATATATCTCTTCTTGGTACCATTATATTAATTGTTTTCCCCATCATGCATTTATTATTTTATGGCTCGGTTCGATTCATTTATCACTGTTTGTCCCATACGGTGCTATGTGGCGTAGTCATACAACTTTCGGCTCGTTGACTTTGAGGATCACATTTCGAGTGTCGGAACTGAAAAATATTGCTGGTAGAAAACATTTTTGCTCGTTTGTGTAGTAGTGTGAAACGACCATTTAGGACCCTGTAGAAATAGTGCGAGAAAGTATGTGCTTTGGAAACACCACTAGTTTAACTGTTTCTCTTCCCTATATCTCTCTTATTTTCTTCACATACATTATACTGAAGGAAAATTCGCCGCTTGGCGCTAAATAACTCCGACAGGCGACGCAAAACGGCGTAACATTACGCGCCCCAGGTGAAATTCGTTCCGCGACCGTGGAAAATAGACGATGCGCCGGAGGATGGGTGTGTCGAGGCCGTGCAAGGAAGGCGCAGTGTCGCAATAGGACGAGCTCTAGCAATGGAAGTGCATCGCGAGAGGGTGACGGTAAGGCGGCGGGGTGCGACGGCACGGCTTCGAGTCCCGGGGCTGGCGCTGGCGGTGGCGCTGTGGGGAGCGTGGGCGGGGGTAGAGGCGCGGGGCGTGTGTGTGCCGTGGGCGGGGGCGGGGCCGCCCGTGGCGGGCGTGCAGTGGGCGCTGGGGGGCGCGGGCATGGGCGGGGGCCGGGCGGTGGGCGTGGTGGACCTGGGCGACGGCCCGCGCTGGCTACGCGCCCTGCACGCCCGCGCCGCGGCGCCGCTGCTGCTGTGGCGCCCGTCTCCAACCCATTTGAAACGCAAGGCGCCCGCGTGGCTGGAGAGGCAGGGCGGCTACGTGCTAGCGGCACTCCACCACGCACAACTCCTCGCCTTCTTGCTCCTACACACCAAAGACGCCGTCTACGATCGCTTCAGGGAGGTCAGTCAGAAATCCCATTGGGGATGAGCAATCCGCAATGCGCAGATTGCTGTCAGCAAATCATTATTTGTACTTAAGCACTAACAAATTTTCTACTCACTCGTGATTCTGTTCACGAACAGGAGTTTGTGCCCTGCACAAATTTTGCTTGATTTTTCGACGGACAGGTACAGTGTTAAAGAATTATACCAATTACAAGATTGATTACAATTCTCATGAAATACACTTTAAATCAAGGATGGCAACAGAAACGAAACTAAACAAAATTAGGCATATCGTTACTGTTTTTTGTGCAAACTTAAGTACGTACGCAAATAAATTCCAAAGCACGGCGAAGAAATCCATTGACTAGTAAGGAAAGTGTCTCTGGAATGAAACTTAACTGCGGCTGGGAATATAGTTTCGTTACAGGAACGAAACAATATTATCATGGGAGTTTAGTTCCTGTACAGGAATTTTATTTAAGATTTAGTTTCGTGATTTTGAATCCATGACGTCACAAAAAAGGTTTAGTTTCGCTCCCAGTGACATAACTTGCAAGTAGTTTTTTGCCGACCTTTCATATTGAGACTTTCCATGACCTAACTGCAGCCGTTCCTCGTGAGCCGCGCCGCCACTAACAGCCCATCTATAGGCAGGGTCGATTGCCTCGGAGGGGAGGCATGGCGGCAAAAAAGTATGTTTTCGTCACAGGTTCGGACAGACGAGGAGATCGAATACTTGCTTGAATAATCCAAATACAATTTTTGTGAAGACGTGGGTCCCTTAAAACGTAGCTTCACTTTACGATAATGAAATAAGTACACAAGTTGCATTTTGGAAACAAATGTTCACAATGATGGGGTCTAATAATAAATGTTTAAACATAGAATGTACGTAACATAATACCATCAGGTGCACCGTGTGAAAGTATCTTTTTCAGTTTCCTTGATAATGACATTGGTTTACGATATCTTTACGACTGATTTCAGTGGAATTATTAAGAACGCTTGTCATTGGACTTAAAACTAAAAAGAGACCAACGAATATGATCTTTGCCAACAGTCGTGAAAGAACGACTGCCATAGAAATCTGACACCGGTTGATTGACCTTGCACGAGTATAACGTTCCTCGCGCTACCGAAGCAACGATTTTCCAAACAAACGAAAATTTGAGGAAGGAAACCACGTGACCCCGAAATTGCAGAACGGCAATATAAATGTGAATTGGTTATTGTCATAATAGTGATTAGCGGAAAATCTGCTCATCCTTTCGTAAGTTATCGGCCCACGCCATGTGAAGCGCCTCATGTTTCGATTTTCATCGATGTGCTTTCGATTTTCATCCTGTAGCTCAGGATTGCACAATGGCCCCCAGTGACGCACCCCACGACAGCCATGGCAGCCCTTCCGCGCCCCACCGGCTTCTAGTGAAAGACTTTCGCTTTTGGGGCATGTGACCGCTACCCGATTACTCGGTAGGAGAAAATCCCTGCGGTTCTTAAGACGGGAATGCGATACATCATGTAGAAATTGACAACTAAAGACTTGAAATAACGGATGTAGTTTCTAAAGGGAGAAGGTTTCATTTTGTATACTATTATTCCAGGTTAAATTGCTCAACAATTTTCACAAATTTCATGCTCAATCTTTACTGTTGCAACTGATTTTGAAAATATTAATTAAATATTTAATCATTTAAATTACAAGAACATAAAATTTAACCATCTATCATTGCTAATAATTGTACACACCACATAAATTTAATTCAGGATTATCTAGTTTTAATACACTTGACCATACTTTTCAATGCTTGTAATTTTATTTATATAAGGAAGAAAATAGGAGCATTGTTGGAGATAATAATAAACAGAACAAAGTATTTCGAGAAACACAGTTACATCGTATTTCTGAAAGAAAAAATCTAAAGAGCAGAAAGGTGAAGGGAGATTCGGCCGTCAGGGATTATGCTTTCAGAGAATTTTCCTGGTTCTCGTGGGGCGCGGGACGCGGGCTTCCCGGCGCCCCAAGAAGGGGTTCAAGTGGAGCGCTTGTGCACCTCTGCTGTAGGTTATCTTTGTTTGGTGCGACTGCGAAATTACCTTCGTCGCGCCATGCTACACCGAACATTTGTATTTCCCATCCACAGTTGTTTTGAAGAATGATATAATATTTACTATGTTAATTTAACACATACTTATTTTTGTTGTGTATTGTTTTATTTTTATTGTTATTTTGTATAACATATGTTTTGAATTATATTATTAACATTTTTGAAATTAGATTTTTAAAATAAATGGTAATGTAACGCAACATTTTATTTCGTTTCTGTTGCCATCCCTGCTTTAAATGACTTCGGACACAGCACCGCTAATGCCAATATTACCTGAAATATGATTTCGATTGTAAGAAGAATACAACACTTACGTGGTACGCAAATAGTCTACCGGCAACAGAAATCGCGAAGAAAGGGATTTTTGCTGTGTGCAATGCGTTAGGGCATTAAGAAATGTGGCGGCGGTTCTGCCCAATTGATATAGCGGATTCAAGAGCTTCTAGAACATACAATCTGTTGGCTGTGTATCATTAGGTGTAATGCGGCGCAGTTGCTGCATGGAACAGCGTGGCCAAGTTTAGGCCATGAGGCCTCTTCCGCCTGATCACGCAAATTACGCTACGCTCTGTGCACCGTTTTGCAGAGAAATGAAACTGGAGAAGCATCTTCTCCTTCCGATAAATGTGATATGCTGGAAAATCACTTTGCATCAACCTTTACTTTTCATCTTCATAATTGGCAACACGATAATCATATTCAAGAAATAATTGCACGACCAGAAATAACAGTTTCTGAATGCCCTAAATTTATTTCACCAGCCAAAATTATTAAATATCTTTCACTAGCAACCCCGAAATTATCAAATGGCCATGACCTAATATTAACATTATTATTAAAATGCCTTATATTACAGCAATATTTAATGCCACCATGACACAAACGTACTTTCCTGAAAAAATGGAAACATGCTCACATTATTCCCATTCTAAAGCCTGGGAAAGCACAAAATGATCTAACTAGCTATCGCCCGATTAGCCTGCTACCCACAATGGGCAAGCTATTTGAAAAATGTACACTCTCTGGGCTAAAGTCTTACCTCAGCTCAGTCAATGCCATACCACCTCATCAGTTTGGATTCCAACCTCTTTTGTCTACATATCATCATACTGAGCATACCGCAGCAGTTTTTCTAGATCTAGCAAAAGTTTTCGATGCCGTTTGGCACCCAGGGTTAGTTTTCAAATTATGCAGTTTAGGTACTCCATTATATCTCTCACGCATCATTGAAAGTTTTCTTAACCAGCGAACTTTTTCTGTACGTCTCTCTGGAGCTCTCTCTGCACCTTTCACCACTAAAGCAATAAGTACCCCAAGGCTCCACCCTCTCCCCTACTTTATTTAACGTTTACACATCGGATATACCAATCACTCAAAATACTGCAATAGCAATATTTGCTGATGACACAGTACTTTATTCCTCTAATAGAAATCTCGAATCGTAAAAGATCTGCAACATCACCTCACTTTATTCTCCAGCTGAACCAAAAAATGGCACATTCAAAAAATCCAACTAAAAGCCAGGCAAAAATATTCACCCTCCTTAGACTAGACGTCCCCCCAAATCTCACATACCAAAATCAAAACATCTGTCTTCCTCAGAACAAAACTGTCAAATATCTTGAAGTTCTGTTTGATAAAAGACGTACATGGTGGAAAATTATCACATACCGAATTGCTAGCTCTAGTGACTAGTAGAGTCCACCAACCTGGCTACTCACCTCTATAAAGCAATGATACGACCCATACTTTCCTAGGCTTCCCGTTTTTTGGCTGCCGTTGCCACAACAATCATCAAAAAATGCAAATTTATCAAAATAGATTCCTACGGACCATCATTAAAGCTCCCTGGTACATTCCAAATGCGCAGTTACATACTGAATTTGGCATTACACCCATCCCCGTGCACTTCTCCATCTTAGCTGCAAAACTCTATTCTAAAGTAATAAAGATCCCTTCAGCCATTCACTTTCATTTAGGTAAGCAAAATCTTCATCCCAAAAGATTAAAAAGAAAGCTACCAAGATAATTTTTCGATCGCCTATAGACTAGAACTGATGAGTCTTTTCTCATCATATATGATAAATCATATAAGCACAAATTGTATTATATCTAAAACTAAAATATTATCTATAATGTATCAAATTATTCTTGTATATATCTCATACTCATAATCTTATGCGGCTGCACACGGCTAATAACCAAGCTGGAATAAATAAAAAAAAGGAAGTATCACTCCGACGATGAAACAAGCGTATTGGATTTTGCTTAGAGGATTCATTTAGGCTTGGAAATCTTTTAGATGCAGTAAAGCTACAACATGGGAGAGACGGATTTACTTCCCATCCGAAGGAAGGCATAAGCAGGATTTTTGGCCCTTAAAAATCTACGGCTTTGAACCTGCGAACTTGGGTATAACAGTCCGATACGCTAACCATTACATCACCGAACGCACAAACACAGATAAAACAGCTATAGACACAGCTATCAACATAATTGCGCAATGTACATATGCGACACATTGTTTTCACCTGGGGATCGATCAATTATGTGGTACAAGTCCTGGTGGTCTTTGTGTTCAGAGACAATTAGAGTGATTTGCTCCACGTTGGAATCGCCAGGATGAGAAATATTGTGGCTTTCTGCTTTTACTGTAAATTTGCATTGTTTACCCTCTTTACTTGCAAATGTGTAGTGCGTTAAACATGGACTTACGTTACTTACGAGAACTTTCATCTTTCACACCTTGATTATTAAAACATATTTTTTAAGGAATACTATGAGACTACTAAAATATCTGTTTCGCTATCGTAGTGTACGTTAGAGAAAAGAGAGAAAACAACAGGAACATTGTACCATAGAAAAATGTTGTTTGTTTTGCAGGTATTAACGAAAAGAACCATTTTTTATCGAAACCTTCAATTAAGTTCATCAGCATCAGTGGTTTTAGCGATTGGAAATAGGCCAGAAATGGATAATTGTAAAAAGAAGAATAAAAAAGACAAACATCGTTTACGAAACAATGCGGCTAATAATTCTAGAGACGGGCATCACTTTATTCGTGCAGATAGGAATGTTAAGAACATTATGGAGAATACACAGAGTTTTATGGATGACTTGTCGGAACACCAGTCATTAGAGAACAACCTCGACAAACCCATAAATGTCAACAGTAACTTTCGAAAAGGAACTTTGAGTGAGAATAGGAACACAAAAGTCAAAACGCAATTTCACATGAGTTTCACCTCGGATCGGATACTTGAAAGCAAAAAGACAGATGAATGGCGATATCAAACAGTCTTTGAGGATAACTTTCGATCTCAAACCCACATTGATGGCAGTAAGCGATCTCAGACGTTTGTACATGAAGACCTTTATATTCAGCATCATTCACTGGGTGATCGGATATCGCAGAAGCTCCTTAAAGAAAATCTAGACAGGGAGTATCATTCACAGAAGTTCCACGAAGAAGATCTGAAGAGTGATATGCGATGGCAAAGGTTTCTTGAAGAAGATCTGGAGGGTGAGTGGCGATCTCAGAAGGTCGTCCAAGAACAGGCGAACGGCGGGAGGCGCTTGCGCGAGGCCGGGCGCTCGGAGGGGGGCGTGGCTGGGGCGGAGCTGCGTGCGGGGCGGCGCGTGCTGGCCGCGCTGTGGCAGCGCCACCAGGGCTTCCGCGGGCTGCTGCTGCGCGAACGGGTGGGGGAGGGGCGGTGGTGGGCGCTGGCCGTCGATGTCGTGGGAGGGAGCGGGGAGTGGCTCACCCAGTGTGAGGAGCGCAGTGCGGCGTGCGCGCGCGAGGCCAAGGCGCTGGTGGCGACTCGCTCGAGGGACCTCGGAGGCGCAGCCGTGTTCTACGTGCGGCCAGAAATCCTCATGGCGTTGGTCTCATATGAACGTGTTGGCGGAATCACCTGGCAGATAAAAGGGCCGATATACCTAGAATATCGAGAACTCGAAAATCGTCTTAATCTTCTTTTTTATTGGCAAAATGTCATGAATAGATCCAGAACATGGAAGGTAAGTAATTCCCGTCTTGCTATGTAAAATAACTTAAAAGTAACTTTTCTCAAACAAATTGAACAAATAGGTGTTGCTGAATGCGATCATACTCACATACTGTCTAAAATATATTACTATGGATTAATGAGCTCTTGTATTATTTTTAAGAATGTTTAAAGTTACGTTCACGCACATCATTCAGTACTGTAATCCCCAAATTGAGATTTTTCAATTTTTGAAAAGCTTTTTATTTTGTTTTTTATCAAGCATACTTTCATAAATTCATTACAATTTGTACCAAAACATGCGTTTCAAATTGTTTTATCGAATTGTCTAACTTTAATAGAAATTAATCTTCGTGAAGAAACAAGCTTTACCTCGTAATTTTTTATTGCGAGCATATTAATTTAGCAAGTTTTGAAAACGTCTGAAGCATTTGACAGGCTTTGCAAATAGATTCGATAGCAAGTTGGCCGAACTTAAACTAGCAACTCGTTTTAAATGCTTTATACTTAAAAAACCTTGTAAGTGTAAACACAATTATAAGGATAGAAGAATCTGTTATACTAAGATTATACAGATTGTAACAGTCTACTCGGGGATATTTTGGCTTCAGCTGTAAAATGTTTTTCCCTTTTCCTGGGATCCATCAAAGATGCATTTGACAGGTTTTGCAAATCGACGACTCACTTGTGGGTTGGACTTTCTGAATTTCGAGACGTGCTGGAATCTGCATCGGAACAGGTCTGAGACGAGGCAAGACAAAGTAAAAGTATGACCAGCCGTCCACGCAAGTAAGATACAAGCATTTCATTCTCTGAATCATTCTTACCATTTTGTGTACCCGTCCATATCTGAAATCTTTCGCAGTAAGACGCCTATAATTATTGAGCATTCTTAGTCATAAATCTTGTTAATTTAATGTTTGGAGTTATAAACAAATAAGTTGTGTAAAGCATAGTATTTTTATATGAAGTATGCTTAGCGACATTTAGGAGCCTCGTAAAAGCGTCTGTGCAGTGCTAATATTATGATGTATATTAAGATTAGTTTATTAGTTACCCAAGTATGTACATCAATTGAGCTTATGTTAGGTGGAGGATTTGTAGAAAGAACTTAAGGTGCCCCATAACTTGTAGAGAATACAGAACAGAGAATGTTCTTGCACATATTGAAACGAGCCACTAATGAGTTTTTCTTATTAAGTAAGTATACCAAATTGATATTATAAAGCACAAGGACTTGCGCCGGTTACACAATTGCGTTGAAATGTACAACTGGGTGTTTTGTTTGTATTCCATATAATGTACTTTTGTTTTATGTTATAATACATGTACTATTTACGAATATGCAAAATTTACTTACCAAATTGTGCAATTTTCCCACACCCTAAGCCTCAAAAGGCACCACCCGTTTGTAAATGTCACAATTGGTTAGAAATCTCAAACAACTTTCTTACATTGCATGTGAATAAACAATTACACAGGTCTATAAAATAAAACTTTTCGAAATTTGATTTGATAATTTCATCTGATCTCTATGTTTTGGGGTATGCTGAAACCGAAAGTGAGGTCAGTTTTTCTCTATCTCGTACAGATATTTTAATCTCAAGTTCAATCTCTAAAGATAGTAGTTATAACGGCATCAGAAAACAGAATCGGCTGACGGTTTTTATTTATTTACAAGTTATTAACAATACCAAATGCGCTGTTTCGTACTGATATAAGCTTGCCAGAATAAACAATGATGCATATTTAATTGCAATTTTTGTGAAAACGTGTTCTCTTCTCCCGGAAGTTTCTGCGTGTGCGCTTCCGGGAATATGACTCTTCAGGTGTTTGGCGATGTAGCATCCAGCAACAATCCGCCATCAGGTTCAAATTCCACTTATCCTGATACCTACGTTTCATCCTCTTGATATCCTGATGGAACCTGTCCCCTTGTTCTTCAAGGTCGTTCCCCAAGTTTTCCGGAAAATAGTCCACATGCGAGTGTAGGAAATGAACCTTCAAACTCGTGTGGCAACATAGTATTTGAAAGCCTTCAGCATGCGTTCCACGATACATCTGTAGTTAGGATCCTTTACGTTATTAAGGAACTTGTCAACAACCTCTTTAAAAGAATTCCAGGATTCCTTCTCCTTCTCATCCATGGTCTGAGGAAATGTGGATCTAAGGAAAGTTTTCTGTTGTCTGGGTCTACAAAGATTCCTTCTTTTATCTTAGCATCGCTTAAATAAGGAAACATTGAGCATAAGTACTTGAAACATTAACTTTCTTTATTGCGATGAAATCTGTTATATTTCTTTGGTACTTCTTGATTCTGTACTCACCACAGATAATACAGAAGTAGTATGGACTGGTAACACAACACCGATGAGTCTTTCTTTTAAAATGCACTTTCAAACATCACAAAAATTTTTATTCACTTTGAAGCAACAAATAAGTGAATGTATTCACTCCAATGAACACTACTGGACTGGAAGAATGAGCAAGAGAGTGGGCTCCACTTTCCATCTATAACCATTTGTATCTTGATTAACTTCAGAAGGGGACTACCGAGAAAAGATTATAATTACCTTCCTATCTGAACAGAACCTTCATGACCACACCACTTATACCAGCAGCACCACTTATTAGAACATAAGTGTTTAGAGTGTTAGAAATCGTTTAAGAAAAAAATATTAATTACAAATGAAAATATGTGCACATGGTACAAAATGGGAATTATGTTTCATGGATTTGAAAAATATCTGGACGTGATGGAGAAGGACGGACTTCATATTCGTTTTCAGTTCACCAAAAAGCATTAAGATTAGCCAAAATTATCAAATCAAATTTTTGGTTGTAGACATGTGTAATCGGTGCCCAGGTAGGGATGTATTGGTAATTAATGCGCAAATTTTCGACGAAACGATATATATATATATATATATATATATATATATATATATATATATATATATCTGCTCTTTCGAGCTTACTTGAATCTCAGGGCAGTGGGATCTTTGGGGTGTGAGAGCAATCCAAACACAGGAACACAAAATAACAGTAACAACAAAAGTTTAATGATTCCAAAATAATAACTAATACTACTACAGACACAACTCGTCACTTTTCACTTTCAATTTTCCAAATAAGTCATTAGCTTACATTACATCCTCTTTAAAAATCACGTAACCAAAATTTCTGCCAATTCTGAACATAATTACTGTCCCAGTAAAATTCGTAATTCTTTTAACAAAACCAACTTATTAAATTCTGCTTGCGCTTTAACTTTATCACGGCAGTGCTCTACCAATGTTATTGAACACTCGATTTTAACTCTTTCGCAACTGAATAATAAACCGTGCTCTGTAGCGCACCTTCCTTCACACTTTGATACAATTTAACACCTTTACTTTAATTCATTTACAAAAGAAAATTAATAGTAACCAGGCGTCAAAATGGCTCGTGCTTTTAACACTGTAACATGAAAGTCATTTATCCTTTACATTCTATAACCTCCCCAAACAACTCCTAACGTCTCCATTCGACATGGCGCGAACTCGACCTATATTTTTTGCTAGCCTCGTTACCTCTCCTTCCTGGCGGTTAGGTGGCCCTGTCCCCAGTCGCTCGCTGTCGCGTCGCTGCTAGCACTGGCGCTCCGCGCCGCGGCCTCGGTACTCGGCGACGCGCTGTCTTCGTTCTTCCGTCTTCCGTCTTCAACTCCCGTCGCCGTTCTTCTTCCGTCTCCTTCTTCTTGTGGTCCCGTCCTTCTTTCTTGCGCTCCCAGCTCCGTCGTCCTTCTTCCGTCTTCTTCGTCCGCCTCGGTCCCGACTCCTCCGTCCAATATTGTACGGTGCTCGTCCGCCTTCGGGTCTCGTCCGGCGCGTTCTTTTACTCACGCCCGTTGTTTCTCGCACGCCAGCGTGAGGTATAGTTTTCGCCGCGTACTAGATCTCTCCTCCGTTTCGGCTACAGATTTTATGGTGTAATCTGAGCGTCAATTTGTTACCAATTTCAGAGACGACCTCTCTCACGATGCCGTAACTGCCAGAATCTTCACAACTGTTTTAATTACTTTGCTGATGACTAGCTAGACGCCTTTGGACGTCGGATACTCCTAACTAACTTGACATTCCTTCGCGTAATCTTTCGGCGTCGGCCACCAATGCTTCGGAGAGAAATGCTGCCTGCTCCGACCGACAAAATCTGAAGAGATGTTTCTTCCTCCACTGACGAAAACTAAAGAGATCTTTCTTCCACCACTGACGAAAGATAAAGAGATCTTTCTTCCACCACTGACGAAAGCTAAAGAGATCTTTCTTCCACCACTGACGAAAGCTAAAGAGAACCATCCGGTTGCGGATCCGCGTTTTATGCCCTCGGTTCGCAGGGGTAACGCAGTGCCTCCTACTCCCCTCCAGTTACTGCGTCATTTTCTCGCGACTTGTGAACGACGTTATAGGCGACAACTTCCTCATCCGCGGGCGCGCCTCTTTTGAACTGCGCCGCGCTCTCTTTCGTTCTTTTTTTGCGTTTTATGGGGTTCTAGCACCTGTGACGAACCTCATAATTCAGGTTCGTCACAAATATATATATATATATATATATATATATATATATATATATACTGACGCAAACCCGCCTTGAACACCCAAATTTTATTTTAACTTACTCTCAACAATCGTTGAGCGTCTGGGCGGGTGCGCAGATATCTGCTCTTGCGAGCTTACTTTATCTCAGGGCAGTAGGATATTTTGGGGTGTAGAGAGCAATCCAAAACACAGGAACACAAATAGCAGTAAAACAAAAATTTAATTACTTCAAAAATAATAACCAAATCTACTACACACAAATCATCATCATCTTTCTTGAAATTTTTAACGTACCATCAACACACACAATATTCTCGTTAAATCAAAAATAACCAAAGACTCTTCAAAATTCTACACACTGAATTACTGTTCAATGAATTAAGGAATTCCTTTGCAATTAAACTGATTAAATTTACTTCCACTCTTAACTGAATAACTTCGTACTCTTTACCATTCTTATTTTACATTTGTTTTCCTAAAATTACACGAACAAGTAACGTGCTCTGAGGCACGACTTCCTCCTCACTTCAATGCAGTTATTACTACAAAATTTAACTTCAATTCATTCACAAATCTATCAGGTACTCAGGCGTCAAAATGGCTTGTGCATTTCTAATTACGAAGTGAAAGTTATTTTGCCTTCATAGTCCAGTACCTCCCCGTATAATTTCTCTTAGCATGTTCTTTTAACGTGGCGCGAACTTGACCTAGATTTTGCTTGCATCGTTACCTCCTCTTTTGCATGGAGGTGGCCTTGCGTCTGGTCGCTGGCTGCCGCGTGGAAGCTGTCGGCACGTGCAACGCAAGTCGAGGCCTTGCGTCTGGCGACTCGCTGCCTCCGCGCCTCCGTCTTCTCTCTCTTCCGCTCCCGGCTCCGTTCCTTTTCTTCTGTCTTCTGCTCCCGGTCCGTCCCTCTACTATCTTTTGCTCCCGGCTCCGCCTCCCTCTTCTGTCTTCTGCTCCCGGCTCCGTCTCCTCGTCCGATTTCGAACGGTACTCGCCCGGCTCCAAATCTCATTCAGCACGTCCTTTGCTCGTGCCTAGTGTTTTCGTACGCCGGCGTGATGTGTGGTTCTCGACGCGTACTAGTTTTCTCTCTCTCCAGCTGCAGATTTTATGTGATTTAATCTGAGCATCAATTCGTGTCGCAATTTAACAGGCGACCTCCTTCACGGTGCCGTAACTGAAGAAAAACTTTCTTTGAATATTCAACAAATTCGCGGATGACTAACTAGACGCCTTTCTGACGCCGAACACTCCTATCCAATGTTGTTCTTACGAATAGTACGATACAATCGGCGACCGTTACTTCGGCGATGGTGAGAACCAGCAGAGCTGCTGCGGCGGGTACGAACATAAGAGAACTGCTGCTGCGGCGGGCGTGAACCAAGAGAGCTTCTACACCGGCGGGCGTGAACCAAAGAGAACGCTTCCGCTTGCGGACTCGCGTTTTATGCCTTCTGCTTGTAGAAGTAACGCGACGCCTCCTCCTACCCTCTCCAGCTGATGCGCGTCATTTCCTCGCGACGTTCGTCGGACGGCGCGGGCGACAATTTCTTCGTCCGCGGGCGCGCCCTTTTCAAACTGCGCCGCGCTCTCTTCCCCGTTCTTTTATGATGTTTTATGGTGCGCGTTCACCTGTGACGAACCTCTAAACTCACGTTCGTCACAAAATATATATATATATATATATATATATATATATATATATAACAAGATAATATTATATATTCTGTTCTTCCGACAAAGTCTGAATACTCTTCACCTGTTGTTGCAAAAGATCTTCAATCTTCTCTTCTTCATTTATTCCGTCAAAAATGTCTACTTCTTCCTTACCCATTTCTTCTTCTCGCCCCATATCCAACGTAACTACTTGATCTTGAATGTTGAAGGTACCCTGGTTTATATCAATCACGGCCTCATGTTCAACAAGGAAATTCTCTCCCAGTATTATCATATTACTAGAGGTATACCCGCTCATTAAATGAGCGGTTTCTTTTTTCTCTACTTGTTAAGTAATCAGGTAAAGAAAAAAACTTTCACTTTACATTGAAAATACCTTGAAAACTAAGAAACGTCTTAAAGAAAAACCCTTTTTCAAAAGGATTGAAAGGTTCACAAATTCAAAAAAGTCTTTGCAATTCAATTACAATATATTTATTAGTTTTCTTTAAATATTTTAATTAAATATATAGTTACAATAAATATAAGACAGTAAAGTTCATGTGTATGGAATGTTACAATACATCATATTTATAATGAATATGGTAAGGTTTGAACATGAGCCACTACTATTTTTTCCACCCTGAAAAAGCGATTATATTAATTGTTAACAACGTTATTTCAGTCAATATTCACGTAAAACATTGCATCTAAAGGTGTGAAACATTTTAACCTACTCAATGAAAGAGCCTTACAACAGATCCACTGTCAAAGAACACATCATCCTCTAAAATCACTCAATAATATTCATGTGATACATTGCATATCAAAGTGAAAATGTTGTAACCCACAATTAATGAAACAGATTCATGAAACAACAGATCCACTGTCTAAGAACACATCATCCTCCAAAATTCACTCAATAATAGTGTGTCCAATTCACTCAATATTTGTGTGAAATATGCGTTTCAAGTGCGAAACGTTTTAACCAAACAATTAATGAAATAGATTCTCACAACAGATCCACCGTCTATGAATACATCATCCTCTAAAATACTGTATTCCCCCAAAATAACAGTTGTGGGGCTAATTTTATAAAATAAATCTTAAATCTAACTTGAGACAATGGCATGGTTATCCAGTGTTTCAGTTCTTCCTATGAACAATGTAGTTCTGGTGGGGAATGTTTTGCAATTTTGTGTGTGAAAAAATGTTAATGAAATTGAGGTTCACACAACAGATCCACTGTTAAAAATACATCATCTAAAATTCACTCAATAAAAGCGTGTCCAGTTCACTCAATATTTGTGTGAAATATGCCTATCAAAGTGCAAAAAATTTTAACCACACAATTAATGAAACAGAGATTCACACAATGAAATAGAGATTCACACAACAGATCCACTGTTAAAAATACATCATCCTCTAAAATTCACTCAATAATATTCATGTGATACATTGCATATCAAAGTGAAAAATGTTGTAACCCACACAATTAATGAAACAGATTCATGAAACAACAGATCCACTGTCTAAGAACACATCATCCTCTAAAATTCACTCAATAATAGTGTGTGCAGTTCACTCAATATTTGTGTGAAATATGCCTATCAAAGTGCAAAAAATTTTAACCACACAATTAATGAAATACAAAGTAGAGATTCATACAACAGATCCACTGTTAAAAATACATCATCCTCAAAAATTCACTCAATAATATTCATGTGATACATTGCATATCAGAGTGTGAAACATTGTAACCCACGAAATTACTGAAATAGAGATTCACACAACAGATCTACTGTTTATGAATGCATAATCCTCTAAAATAATGTTTGCCCCCAAATAGTTGTGTGGCTAATTTTATAAAATAAATCTTAAATCTAACATGAGACAATTGCAAGGTTATCCAGTTTTTCAGGTCTTCCTTTGCACAGTGTAGTTCTTGTTGGAAACATTTTGCAATTTTATGTGTGAAAAAAGGTTTGTGCTGCCTTACAGAAGAAAGAGTCAACATAGGTGAAATGTTAACTAACATTCTTCAGAAAACAAAGATGCAATATGTTAAATGAACATTACTCGATAACTTATCTATTGTTTCTAAAGTAAAATTAATATCTTACAATATTTCTTTGTAGACAATATTAGATGTGTAATATTTACAATTGAAATCTCCTTGTACACTGGATTTTACAATTTCCACTTTTACATCATGAAAGGATTTTACTCGTGAAAAACTGACATAGAGTTGACCATGTGTGAAAACTGGTGAACGAAGATAAATACCTATCTTATCAAATGTTTGGCCTTGCGATTTGTTTATTGTCATAGCAAAAGACAAACGGATTGGAAATTGACGTCTTTTCATCATAAATGGCATTGTAGGGTCTGAAGGCATTAACTCTATTCTTGGTATGAGTACTGTCTGCGAGTTAGTCTTTCCTGCTATAATTACTTCTGTTTCAATCAAATTCCTATGCATTCTTTTAACTACCATTCTTGTACCATTCACCAATCCCTTTTCAGCATCCAGATTTCTCACTAACATAACAACCGCACCAATTTTCAATGTCAATTTGTGTGGAGGCAGTCCTGAAGGATTTAAAGTGTTCAAAAATTCTGTGGGATATAGCTGTTTGTCACTCTCTTTTTCTGTTAAAACAACTGAATCTATGCTTAAATATGTTTTTGAATCCCCCTTGATAATTTCTGTTACTACTCTATTATTTATCATCAAACAATCTTCATTTTTGGGGCATAGAATAGCTCTATTATAACAATATTCGCTATTTCCACCTTCAACCAATTTATCAAAAATGTGAGTAACTATATCATCTCGGTAAATACACTGGGGTGGTATTTCTATTGCAACTGGTGATATTTCTTCATACACAGGAAGGGTACCATTTCCTAGTTTAATTAACCACTCACTGAAGGCTGTGTCTCCTTGTGCTCTCATGTTCCTGGTGAGTCTGTATTGATGTACAAATGGCCACAATTCCGATGATTTTAATACTTGTTCACAAATGGTAACCCTGTTTCCTCTACGTACAACCGGAAGGATTTGTCTAAAATCACCACCAAAGAGGATACATTTACCTCCAAATTGTTCCTGTGATTGCATGATATCTTGTAGAAGTTTGTTTACTACAGTTAATGCCACTCTTGGTACCATTGAAACTTCATCCCAGATAATCAAATGTGCCTTTCGTAAATTATCAGCCTCTGTCGAATTAGGTCTCAAAGAAGATACTGAATTTTCCAGCATAGGAATTGGGAACTTGAAAATGCTGTGTGCTGTTCGACCACCTTCCAATAAAGTTGCAGCTATGCCTGTCCAAGCAACAGGAAAAACAATTTTGGTTTCTCCTCTAAGAATGTGTAAAATGCATTTATAAATGAAAGTTTTTCCTGTTCCTCCTGGGCCATCTACAAACCAACATTTTGAATGCCCAGATTTAATGCATCCTAATACTTCATCTACAATGGTCTTTTGTTCGTGATTCAGAGAGGCATACAATGCCTTTCCTTTCTGAATTTCATCTTCTTTATTGAACACAAATGATGAGCGCTGTAAATTCAGAAGAGGTTCAGGTAGATTGAGTTTGGAACAATTTAAACCATGAGATTTAAGAATATTGTTAATTTCAGACAATGCCAAATGTTGACTGAATTCATCACTGTGACTTAATTTGAAATCCTCACATAAATAATTTTTAAACTTTTCCCACATATCTTTGATGTTTGAAGGATTGCAAAAAACGCATATGTATGCAAACAACTGTCTCAGCTTTTGAGGCATGTGAAACAATGATGCTTCGTCAAGACAATCATTCCATTCTTCATCATCCTCTACCAGATGTAGAGCTTTAGCAGCCAAGAAGAAAGTTTCACATTCTTGTCCATTAATTGTTTTAAGCTCCTCATATGATGAAGCCCCCTTTCTATGCAGAAGTAAAATGCGAAGGAAGAATCTCTCTCTATCAGAAGGATTTACAGTGAACATTCTTCCAATGCACTTGCTCGATCTCTTCCTTTTTTGCCACTTATTATTTGACCATATGTAATGTTCTGGGATATCTTTATACAGAATGTCTTTTGCAAACACATCAGTTTTATTTAATGCAAACCATCCTGTCAACTTCGTTTCTCTTGCATTGGCACTATTCAATGCTTCTCTTTCATTTCCTGCTTGAAAATATACAATATGTTCCTGTGGCAAATGTACCGGTAATCTCTCTATTGAGTGAGATTTCTTCTGCATATACCTTTCGTGGAGACGCCAAACTGCTTCTGCTGGACTCACATAGCGAGTATTGATGTGAGCAGAAGCCTCATCTACTGACATAGTTGCCTCATTTTCTGCATTTTGTCTAATTTTAAGTGCAGCACAGTCATGGACCTTATAAATATATTTGAATACATACTTTATGCACCTTATAGAACTGCAGACTTCAACATTTATATGGGCATTGAATCTTAATGTCAAGTACGGGTTGTATGGCACGATCCATCTGTTGTCTACCTGAACACCATTACGCACTACAATTTTATTGTCATTTCTTCTTCGATATAGGGGGTACCCATTAATATTGCTGTGCGTTTCTGCAACAAATTCTTTGGGATAACCCTTAGTGCAGGTTCCATTTTCCATGCATGGAGCAGCTGGATTTAAAGAACCGCATGGTCCATGTATCATGCACCTACTCACAATGTTGTGCAGTTGTGGATCTACAGACACATCTGGTAATTCAGCCGTCACAATAGAATCAATGTCTTCTACCTCTCTTATCTTGTCTTCATCTTTTAAGACAACTAAAATGTGTGCATGTGGCAAACCCCTCTTTTGAAATTCTATAACGTGCACATGAGCAGTAACTACACCAAAGATATGCCCTTCCGTAATTTCCGACATCAGAGCTATTAATTTTTGATAAAACACTCTAGAAACTAAATCAGGTCTATTTTCAGATTTTTGGTAGGAAGGTACATTATCAACTATTTCTTTCCACTTGGGATTAGCAGTAAAAGTAATAAATAAGTCAGGTTTCCCAAAACGTGCTACAATAGACATGGCATCTTGATAATTTTGGAGCATGTTCCTTGGACTCCCTATGAAAGTAGATGGTAAAACCACTGGTATTCCAGGACGTATACCTCGTTCATGAGCTTCTGAAGAGAGGAAATCCATCAGTCCTTTGTAGTTTTCAGCTCTTAGTTGCTTCTGATGCGACATCACATATGCAATTCTTGAACCCTCAACTTTGACGTAAGCATCTACAACGTATTGTTGGAACAATCTGCCAGAACTGTGTAAAATACTGAAACCATCTCTTACTGCTAAGCGGTAAGAATAGTACTGCAACTGAGTAACAACATTACGAACCGAGGTGGTATGGACAGAATCATGACTGAGCCCAAGCTTCCACGATGGTTTTCCACATGGAAAAAGTAATGGATAAGACATGGGATCAGTATGAGGGTTGAGAGCAGAAATTCGTTTAACCTGATGACCAGATGCTTTGGAATGAATCGTGAAAGAAATATTGTTGGGGGGAGCTCCATCGTCACTTAGAAATACAGCGGCAATTTCACCAGTTGTAGATGGATTGTAACGTCTTTTATCAAAAGTATTGTCCGCAGAAAAAAGTTATATGGTAAGTAGGAACAGAATCAGAACAGGTTTGCTTCAAATTTGCTTCCACGTCAACCATATGTTTAAACAATTTCGCATAGGGATTGACACTGTGAAGCATGTGCATCAGTAAAGACATTAAATCAGTGTCACATTCCTTATTACTACTTTCATTCATTCTGACTTGTAAAGCAGAGTCCGAGTCTAGAATAAAGAGACCTGCGTACTTTGGAGGATTGTCATTATTGGGATGTAGTGTTCCCACTGAATGGTACATTTGTCCATGAATTTTATAACAGTAAGGCCCACGGTTTCTGAAAGTTGAAATATTTGCTTGCACAGAGGCAAATGCTAGAGCATTGTTATAATTTCTAATGTTATTCAAGTAATGTCTTGATTGTTCATCATTTTTGGTAATTAACTTCTGTATGAGTTCAGGAACCTCAATAGGGGGAACAATATCAGATTTTATTTTGCCTTTGTGACAACAAATAGTAAACCCACCTTGTACTTTTTCACAGGCAAAGTTTCTCGCATTACAGTACTCACACAACAAAGACATTTCTCCCAAATAATATTCCTGGACATCTTTATCATTTCGGAGCATCCGTCCCTTCTTGTTCACCCTACTGTTTGACTGTACTGGGTATTCTTCTCTGCGGACTGAGACATCTGGTTCATCCGATCCTCTGCCAACTTCATTTACTTGTCGTGAAGGACACCTTCTGTTGTTTTGATCTCTCTTTCTTTTCTTACGTTCGCTCTCCAAATTCAAACACCTCTTACGTGCCATTGTATCTACAAATCACAAATCATATCAGTATATAAATATGTTGTCCACAAATGATAAATATTACAAATCAGTTGTAAACTACAAAGTATTAGCTATAACAATATTACAGCACTGTAATAATTTTTAATTTATTAGTCATTTTCAGGATTGATTAGAGAAAATATTGCAAGAAATGCACACTTACAGATCAAGTAAGTCACAGTTCTTCCCTTTTAAAAATGTAAGGGTGAAATGTTTAATACCCTTACCCTGTTAATTTGTCAGTGGCCTTGCACGTTCCTGAAAATAATTCATCAACATCAGTATACCTGTCATTCTATTTACAAATTAGAAATAAGAACTCAGTTATATAGCAAGATTGCAATAATACCAATTGTATTAATAAGTACCTTTCGTTACTCCTTTGGTTTCAAAAATTTGAAAGTTCACTGCCACACTCAAATAGATTCTTGGCGTTGCTTTGCAAGCTGCTGAAAAGTATTCAGCAATCTCAATGTACAAAAACATTCAATAAATAGTTAAGTACAATGTACAACTCCCAAACAAAACAAAATCATACATGTATACCTTACATATAATTCCCTTATCCTGTTAATTTGTCGGTGGCCTTGCACGTTCCTGAAAATAATTCATCAACATCAGTATACCTGTCATTCTATTTACAAATTACATATAAGAACTCAGTTATATAGCAAGATTGCAATAATACCAATTGTATTAATAAGTACCTTTCGTTAATCCTTTGGTTTCAAAAATTTGAAAGTTTACTGCCACACTCAAATAGATTCTTGGCGTTGCTTTGCAAGCTGCTGAAAAGTATTCAGCAATCTCAATGTACAAAAACATTCAATAAATAGTTAAGTACAATGTACAACTCCCAATCAAAACAAAATCATACGTGTATACCTTACATAATTACATTATTAATAATACATGCCTTTAGCAACTACTTTGGCTTCAAAAATTCCAAAGTTCACTGTCTCGCTCGAATAGATTTTTGTCGTGGCTTTGGACTCTACTGAAAAATAACGTGCATTCTTCGATTTCACAAAATGTCCAAGACCTGCAACCTGTAACGGTCGTTGCGAGAAGAGAAGAGTTGCTGAGTTCCCATCATGCTTGCTGCTGTTCCCGTCGATTCGATAATCGATTCTGAAGTGAAGCAAATATCTAAATCGAATCGCACGTATCGTCCGGCTGTTCATTTTATTGCAAATATTTTTTCTATACTAAAAAAATTGAAAAAAGTTAACCCCAGTCCGAGACAATGAAAAAAGAGCTTTCAGAAAAATGCTTCCCGAGCGGAATCGGTCGCGTACTTTATCCGTAGTAGTTCTAAATCGAAACTGCCTTTCCCTAATAATATATATGATGATATTTGAAACGTTTTACTACCAACGCCAAAATTTCGTTTCTTTGGCCCGCGATGACGTCTAACATCATTTGCTTTTGATGGACCTTGACGTATTCTCAGTTGCCCAATCACATACGACCTGTTCATTGGTAGCCTCAAAATTGATTCTCCCGTCGTAATTACTTTCTCGTAAAATTTTTCTGCAATCACCGACGTCGTGCACCCTTTGTCCACCAACGCCTCACTTTCCACTCCCGCGCATGATACTCTGATAGTCGGGCATTTCCTCACTCTCTTCCGCTTCGTTTTCTTATTGTTTCACTGCCCACCTTCATAATTGATCGTTCGAAATGTGCAAATCGGGACCACGTTTCTTCCATAATTACTTGCGTTCGCAATGGAGCCACCCTTCAGTATCTCTCTCATTTAAATTTTGATTCAATATTTTGCTTGAACACGGTGTCGGGTTCTCTTCTTTCTCCTCCTTCCTCACATTAGACGCTTCCAAACGACGGTTTTCCGTCTTGTCTTTTCCCGTCTTTTCGCCTTTCCTGTTTCTTCGTTTCCCCTATCTTCCTGGATTTCTCGGTTTCTTCTTCCCGGCTTCTTCCACTGTTTGCTTACTCGAAACCCGGAGAGCTAACCACGTTCACGTTTTTATCTCCTTTTTATTTCGAGACATTGGCAAACGCAAGGTCGTTGCTCCATAGTATGTTTTGAAACTTCTGAAAGTCCGTGTATCCTACACTTCGCAACAAATTCTGAATCGACGTAGAAACTGCCGCGTTAATATATTATTAACTTCATGATTTGAGCATCATGATTCTGCGCCTTGCAAAATCTCTCATACTTCCGAAAGACGGTGTATAGTAGCTATTCAGCAAACTTCGTTTGAAATTCATTTGAATTTCTTCACTCCAGTTTCTTTCAAAAAATTTTATTTTAAACTCTTCTAACGAGGATGGAAATGTCGAAAGTGTATCAGCCCATGTCCGCGCATTGTCTTTCATTTCATACAATAGCTGCGTCTTTTGACGCTCAAAAACGACATTTCCACTAAATATATTTACACCGCTCTCATAAAGGCGTGAGGATGTTTTCGTCCGTCACCAGAAAATTTCAACGACGAGGGAAGTGAAGCATGCTGCAGCGCACCTATTGTACTCGGAGATATTCTGACTTTCTTTAATCCATCAATCTCCGGTGTGAGCACCGTTACTTGGTTTTCGCATTTCTTGAACTCATTTTTCAAAGTCGAATGCGACACCTGTACATTTACTTCTATTTACCTAATACCTGCCGTCAATTTATTCCGATTTTCCGCGACGCTAACTTCTACAGCACGCAATACTTTATTAAAGTTCTAGCAAATTTCAAATATGCTCTGATTCTGTACGTATATATTCTCCTCTACGTGAGCATTGATACAATTGCTAATTTTAGAGCTTCCTTTTGTCACGTACTCTTCTATCATCTTCTCCTGCCCGCTGATCTTTTGTGTCTAATAATTTATTCGGCTTAATTTTCCTACTCATTTTGTCCTGTTTTTTCGATAATTCAGAGATAATTCGGTAATTCTATTTTCTTACTTTTCCGATAATTCACGAATTAATTTACGATCCCGTTTGCTCTGTTTCTCGGATGATTCCTTGTCCGTTTTACTATGTTTTTCGGCTAATTATTTGTCTCTTTTGTTCCGTTCTTCTAACAGTTCACTCTTGATTTCGCTAAACATAAGCCGATTACGCTTCTCAGATGTCTTCGTAAAGGATTTCATTACTTCCCAAAATATTTTTAAAACGTCCGCCTTTTTTCTTTCTGTTCTACCCTGGCCTTCACTTTCCTAGGAGCACCTCCTCTATCAACCGATTCCGGCTTCCTCTCTTACAATTTCTGCTAATCTGAATCGTCTAAATATATTAGCGATGAATGTTGAATTAAACTTGCTCCGACAATACTTTCCTTCCCACTCTTTGAATCACTTTTCTGTTCGAGATACTGTATATTCTCATCGCCCTCCCTTTTTGAACAAAATGGAAGCACAGTATCAACACCAGACTCAATGATCACTTACAAATTTATACTTCACACTCAACAATGAATCACTATTTTAACAGAATTCAGTTACACCTGTAATAAATGACGTATTTTGTTAAAATTGATACCCTTTCTCAGGTCCCTCTTCAGGCGCCAATAATATGTGACGGTACTTCCTACATGAATTGTAATAATTCATACAATTTTCACCTTTCCCTTCACCTTGTGGGACCCAATTACGGTCGGAAAATATGTTCCGTAGACGTAAAGAAATCCAAATTGTAATCATGTTACCGAGTAACAATGCATTTTAATAGTTAAATTTGTTCAAAGAATTGTTCGACCCGACCGGGACTCGAACCCGGGTCTTGTTGTTTACGCCCAGCTGGCTGTAACTACACTAACCACTAAGCTATAGAGACACCTAAGCCTTTGAACAGTTTTCAAGAGCGTCATTATCGATTCTTATATGTATAAGGAGCGATAAGAAAGGTGACAATTGTATACATATAAGGAGTGATAATTACGCTCGTGAAAATTGTTCAAAGGCTTGGCTCTCTCGGAAGCTTAGTGGTTAGAGTGGCTAGAGCAGCTGGGCGTAAACCAGAAGACCCGGTTTTGAATACTGGTCGGGGTGACCAATTCTTTGAAGAAATTTAATTATAATTCATTTGCGGAACATGAGAGGCGCAGGAGTCTTGATAGAGATACGTCTTTGATGGAGATCGAATGACACACTTTTGGAAAATTGGGATTTATTAAATCCTCATTAAAAAAACATAACCCATTCAGTAAATTAAGCAGAGTAAACTCATTACTCATACCACTGACAAAACTTCCTTTGAAGAAGTTTCTTAATAAAAAACTGGGATCCCATATGCAATTTACCCATGATAACTTTTCTTTCTAGTATATTGTGAGTCCAAACCAAACCTCATATTTCTTCAGCACAGAATTTACAAACGTATCCTCTTTTAATTATACTATATTTTAATGAATTCCCCTCCAAAATAGATCCTAATTCTAATTTAATTTTACAAATGTTTCAAATTTACAACTATACATTCCTCAAAATTCAAATACTGATTTTTCTGTCTTGGTTCGTTAATCTGGTAATGTAAAGGTCTGCTCAGCTACATTGAAAACAATTGAGTTGACAGCTTTGCAGTAATAACCGAGAATTTTTCCAAACTCATTTTCACTTAGTTTCCCACTCCATGCACAGAAACAAAACCTCTCAACACTTAGCGTTCCGCCTTCCTCTGCTG
Source organism: Acheta domesticus (assembly GCA_031308135.1). Lineage (NCBI taxonomy): Eukaryota > Metazoa > Arthropoda > Insecta > Orthoptera > Gryllidae > Acheta > Acheta domesticus. Next base: position 57,472,261 of record JAHLJT010002630.1, read on the forward strand.
ACGCCCCTCTTTTGCTAGCAAAGGTCTAACTGTCCCGGGAAGCACTTTCGACTCTACGTGAAATTAGATAAGAGGCTTCACAGCTTTGCCGCTTGTCAAGAAAAATCAATATTTTCACTCACAGCTAAGCAAATTGAACTATTCCTACTTCCTATTCATTATTCTACATGTCTCAGAATGGCTAAGCCACATAGAAGCTAGTTATCCCATTAGTGGAAGACCTGTCTATTTCAAAGACGGTAAAATACTGATTTTTAGAAATAAAAAGTACAAAATTGCAGGTTTTCAGTTTAAAACTCACAGCAACCCGCTATTGCTCCAGCTTTACTTGTTATGACAATTCCCATATCTGAGATAAAAAGGCTTTCTCTAGTCGTACTCCAAATTAGCACGACTTTCTCATACTTATTAGTCTCTTAATCAACTGAGTCTCAGTTAGTTTTTGTTTTTTTTTTACCCTCTTCAGAGCAACTATCCATTGGTACCTGTAACATTTTTACTTTTACATTATTACTTCGTTACAAGAGAAAGTGTTGAAACCGTGTGACGATGAATTTTCGATAGAAAAACACTTATTGCCAGATCCTAGTAACAAAAAATCGCGTAAATCGTGATCATATATGATAACAGCAAATTACATCCTCTAACACGTTATGTAATCAGAATCCATGGTTTTTGGGTCCCGGATACAGAAAAATGATCAGTCATCGAAATGATCGTCTGATGAGGCAGGTCATGAAATCTGACCGAAGAATGGGAAACAGGGGCATTGTTAGCGTAGCAAGAAGCATTGCAAAGACAACTATGCAAGACATGCCGAGTAACACTGACAATCAACTTCTGATGCTATTAAACATGAAACGTGAGACACAAAAAGTGTTAAGGAAATCATGGAGAGACAAACCACTCCACGAACAATATTTGAAACGAATGAATTGGGTAGAGATCAAAAAAAGATCATATATTTATGTGGCTCAAAGGGGAAAGAATGAAGCCAGAATCGCAAGCACTTGTAATAGCTGCCCAAGATCAGGCCTTGAGAACACGACATTATGATAAAGCGGTTCTCAAAATCTCCCAAGATGATAAATGCCGCATTTGCCAGGAATTAAAAATAGAAACCATTTAATATTTATTTATTTGTCAAAAAACTGGATATGACGTGTGGGGGAAGAGATTTACCCGTGCACATTTTCTTGAGGACCAGAATAAAAACTAGTGGTGCTACAACAGCACTTACTTTCCCGTATTAGAGGAAACAGCTAAGTAGTACTGTAATATTGCACTTTATGCGCTACTAACATCTTCGCTTGGAACTCACTAATTCCATTGCAGTGTTGTCAGAACTATGTGAATTCTACAACTTCACAAAAATAGAATGCAAAAGTTTTGTAACCCTGTATTGGAAAAAGAAGCCTGATACCCTGGAAATATAGAAATGCCTTCCATGGGCCATGATTAGGAAAGAGTATTTTAAAACCATGCAACAAATTCTCTACTGACTACAAATGGTACAGCATTTGGTGCAAAACTAAATATTTGCCTGCAAATATCAACATAAATTAGACAATTATAACTCCTTTTCATACAGCTCCATTAGGTCACAACAATGACACTAATTCACAGATATTCGCAAGCGCAAAGTGAATTCCATTGTTGCAGACCCTGCATTGTCGCTATTCTGAGAGCTATTAATTCTTTTTACTTATTTCAAATATTTCAAAATAAACAATTTCTAAAATATTAATGTGTAAATCTATAACAAAGTTCGAATGTAAGAAACGAAGAAAGAAATTAATTAATTTACCCTTTGCACGAAGAAAGAAATAATATACAAAATTGCACATTCTAATTTACGACGCATCCAGCTGTCCAAAGCGCAGTAAATTTACAGCGGCCTATTACGTTTGTCACAAAATTAAAGAAAAACTACTCGTATTTTGAAAAAATCAAGCATGACCGTATTTATTTTATTTATTTATTTGTCAATATTCGGAATTGCCACATACTCTTTCTTGCCAGCTACCATCTATCATCGCCAAAAGTACATTTTTTTGTCATTTTCTTAATTTTTCGGTTTCCTATTGGTAGAACAGAAACATTAATTTCAGAATATTAAAGAACACAAAAACCTAGCCGTAAATGGCAATTTTCTTTTAAAAATTATGTGCCGTTTAAGAGAAAATGGCGTTTTAGCGCTACTAAATATGCGAAATTTGAAGCTCATTTTCACAGAAAATTTTTGAGTTTTCAAAATACTTTATTTGAAGTTATTTGAAGCACTTACACTCACAAATATAATCATCTTAACAAATTGCGGATAATGTGCATATTAAAGATGTGAGAGATCTTTCAAAAAATTTACATTTATATAATTTTTGAAAAAAACAAAAAATACTCAAAATAAACTTCACGCTATACTAATGAGTGTAATTAGCACTATTCGTTTCAAAAGTTTCAAGAAAAAAATTGCAGCCATATACGAGAAAATGACGATTGAGCATTTCTGAAAATGCCGAAATTTGAGCTACTTTTCACAGAAAACGGTAGTGTTTTCGAGAAACTTTACTTGACACTATTTAAAGCATATATACTCGTAAATATAATAATGTAAAATAAACGCCGATAATGTAAATATTAACGACGTGAGAGACAAGTAAAAAAATATACATTTTTGTAATTTTTGAAAAAACCAACCGATAGACCAAAATGGCTTTTGTGTCATTGATAGAGTACATTTACCACTATCCCTACCAAAAGTTTAAAGAAAAAATTTGGAGCCGTTTTTGAAAAAATTTTGTTTTTGTAATTTTTTAAAATTGCACATATTGCACGCAATATTGCACGAAAACTACCAAAATTGTGAAAAACATTTACAAGACCTTTATTAAAGAACTCAATATGCAGAACAAATTTTATTTGAAGAAAAAATCTCTATCTTCAATTTTGAAGTTGGAGAAAGACGCCGAAAAAAATTCGAACTTCCACAATTTTCAAAAATTCAGAGCTGTACGTGAAAATCGGACCTATGCCATGTTAAAAAGTGTATTTTCCTCTATTCATACAAGAAATTTAAAGAAAAAATTTGGAGCCGATTTTGAGAAAATGTTGAAAATCCTCGGGGTGCTTTATATAAAGTACCCCTAAATTTTAAAGAATCTTTTTCGAAATCACAAAGCTTCGACTAGAATCAGATCGACTGGGGAATATCAATTTTGAAGAAAATCGACCAAACGGTTTAGGCGCTAGCGTTGACCACAGACGGACAGATGGACGGAATGCCGTCAATCGATTTTTAAGTATAAAGAAGCAACAAATCATGGATTTTGACCACACCACGTGTTAGGGGATTTTTTTTTCTTAATTTAGCAACTGGTTTTATCCACTTATTCGTTTTCACGGCCCGGCAATTAATTTTTTTCCGCCGAAAATTGGCCATTTTTTCGCGCAGCATTACATAACTTTCCCTATGTATACGGGAATGTAAAAAGAAAATAGGAAACGAAAAAATGAATTTAGAAAATAATTATTTTAGAATAATAAAATTATTTGAAAAATGTGTGTTCCCGAGTTATAGAAAATCAATTTCAACGGTAAATGAACTACAAGCAAAAGGAGTGCTCAACAAAACGTGCGCACAGTGAAGTTACATTTACGTCCAGAAGCAAAACAAGGGGCCATCTCAGTATTTGCTGAATGGATCAGAGAAGATGAACAAAAACCTGATCGAGATGGGGGTCATTGACCCGGAAGCTGAAGTACATTACATGTTACAGGCGTATTAAATATTTTTTTAAAAAATGTATACAATACAAACGTAAACTAATTCATTATATATCATTGTTTTGTTACAATAGACATTTTTTTCTTTTTTACGATCAGTATAGTCTCTAATTGTATAGAAAAAGTTTTGCAGCAGAAATGATTTTACTTTTAACTTAAATTTGTGTACCGACTTTAATTGTTTAATGTCATCTGGCAATGCGATGTAAAGTAACGTACATGTATTGTATGGGTCATTCCATATTAAATCAACACAGTTTTAATTAAAATTTTACCTCACCATTTTAGATTCAGATGAAATTTGACACATAAGTAGTATGAATGGAGAATAAGAAAACTACAAATTTTGAGTAAATTATTTCCACCCGTTTCTGAAATATAGCCATGTAAAATTTTGCAAAATTGGGTTCCCGAAAATTTTTAAATTGATGTTGAACCTCACCAAATTAAGATAGAGAGCTGAAACAGGTGTCATTTTGCAGCTTTCTTTATGAAATTTTATACCATATACAACTCAATAGGGGTTGCGTTCAAAAAGTTTTTCAAATTTGAATTTAAAATTTTGATTTTGAGTTTTTTCAAAATGCTCATCTTCAAAAAAATTGGAAAAATTCTAAAATAATCGTTCTATATATCCAAACAGATGGTGCAAGTTTAAAAATGGGACTGCAATGGGTTCATATGGTAATCTTTATTTAAAATGCACAATCTTTACTCAATATATAAGCCCTAATATATATAAATTATTAATTTAGTATTTTTTATTGGTGGGTGTGTTGTGTTTTCTTATGATGATGATGATTATATTATTATTATTATTATTATTATTATTATTATTATTATTAGACCGCGGAATGCCATGCAGTTGCACATTTTTACTGACTGTGCATATCGAAAGGAAATGTATATAACTTTACCTATCACCAAAAACAAAACAAGTCAAGGTCACCTTTCAGTTGATAAACCAGATACGTGGGAACCTAAACATTTAAGCGAAAAGAATCGTTGAGGAATGAACACCAACTTTGAGCAGCGTCAGCTGGTTATTTACCATAATGCAATGGATAATGATGCCCAAAAGTTTGCAAAATGCCATTAATGAAGAAAGCACAGTGAGTGACATAATCTTATGGTACATCAATGAATAGGCGAATGAACTGCAATCCGGAGTTGAACGTCCGAAGACTTTCTGATCGAGAAGAGTATCTTGTTGTGAAAATAATAAAGAAGGAATCTCGTATTAATGCACCAAAAGTTACTCCACAGTTATGAATTGTAATTGGCAAGAATGTAAATCCCGGAACCGTGCGAAGTGTACTAAGGAGGGTCAATTTCCGTTCCCACGTTGACAGAAGAAAGCCACATCTAAGTTAAAAGAGAAATACCCGAAAAGATCTGACTTCGATCCACTTCCCCACAAAAATCTGGAATAATGCACTAAAATATACCGCATACATTAAAATACGCATTTAAACTAAAAAATTGCACACATGCAAAATAAAAACAGGGCAGATTTGTTTTATTTTTGGTGATAGGTAAAGTTATATACATTTCCTTTAGATATGCAGTCAGTAAAAATTTGCAATTGCATTAAGTTCCGCGGTCTAACAATAATAATAATAATAAAAATAAAAATAATAATAACAATAATAATTATAATTATTATAATTATTATTATTGTTATTGTTATGACCGAAGTTATTATAATGGTGACTGTAGAATGAGAAACAGAGTCATTGTTAGTGCAGCAAAAAGCATTGCGAAGAACACTAGGCAAGACACGTCGAATAACACAGACACTAAACTTCTGATGCTATTAAACATTAAATGTGAGACACAAAAAATGTTAAAGAAGTCGTGGAGGGACAAACCCCTTCATGGACAATATCTAAAAAGAATGGACAAGGTGTAGATCAATAAAGATCAATCATTATGTGGCTTAAAGAAACGTACGATATTGTACGACCAACAAATTCAAACTGACCGCACGATAGCGGGAAACAAACCGGATATAGTTATCCGGGATTTGGAGAAAAAATCGTGTTTACTTGTCGGTGGTGCTGTACCTTGCGATCAAAACGTCGTTACCAAGGAGGCAGAGAAACGTCTTAAATACAAGAGTTTGGAAATCGAGATCAACTGAATGTGGGGCGTAAAAGCACAGGTCGTCCCGATAGTTATCGGAGCTCTGGGATTTGTTCCTCAAAATTTGAGTAAGAACTTATCTAAACTCCCAGGTAATTCAAAAGACTGTGAAGTGCAACAATTCGCTTTCTTTGGAACAGAACCTTAGGTAGCTGGTTGCAACCTGGAGTAGATTTTATATTCAGCCGACTCGTAACATCTTTAGTCGTGATGTAGTGGAATAATAATAATAATAATAATTATAATAATCATAGCAATAAAACACAACACACTCGCCAACAAAAACACTAAATTAATAATTTGTATATATTAGGGCTTATAATTTGAAATAAAATACATTTTAAATGAGTAAAATCTAGAGTAAGTAAATATTGTGAATTTTAAATAAAGATTACCATATGAACCCATTGCAGTCCCATTTTTAAACTTGCACCATCTGTTTGGATATATACAAGGATTATTTTAGAATTTTTTCAATTTTTTGAAGATGAGCATTTTGAAAAAACTCAAAATCAAAATTTTAAATTCAAATTTGAAAAACTTTTTGAACGCAACCCCTATTGAATTGTATATCGTATAAAAGTTCATAAATAAAGCTGAAAAATGACACCTGTTCCGGCTCTCTATCTTAATTTGGTGAGGTTCAACATCAATTTAAAAATTTTCGGGAACCCAATTTTGCATACTTTTACATGGCTATATTTCAGAAACGGGTGGAAATAATTTACTCCAAATTTGTAGTTTTCTTATTCTCTATTCATACTACCTATGTGTCAAATTTCATCTGAATCTGAGATGGTGATGTAAAATGACTGTGTTGATTTAATATGGAATGACCCGTATGTTGATTTCTTGTACTGAGTTCTTGATACTGACATGCACGTGATTTCTACGGCGTGTGTTGTAATTATAAATATCAATATTGCATGAAAATGTGTTTCCTCCGTGAAGTAGGTAATTTTTGACAAATATTACAGATTCGTAAAAAAATAGACAAGGCAACGGCAAGATTCCCAGCTCAATGGAAATAGGCTTGCAGGGATCACATGGAAGGCATTTTTTCATTATTCGAATAATTTTCTTTTGAAATCTGAAGGTCTGAATACTACAGGATGAGCTTCCCCAGAATATTATGCCATATCTCAGGCGAGAATGTACATTTACAAAATAAACGCAACGAGCTGCATGAAGGCTGACAGAATTTGAAAGAATTCTGAATGCGTAACATAATGAACTTAATTTAGTGTTTAATTCTGTAATTTAATGTACATTCCATTTGAGGTTTGAGTGAATTGAGAGACCTAAAAATTTTGTTACCTTAACATCAGCTAATTGCCTATTGTTTATTTTCAATGGAACATGCGATTTCCGATTTGAAATGCAAAAATGCATTGAAACAGTTTTTCTTTCGTTAACAATTAATTTGTTATTATTGAACTAATTTGAAACTTCTGAAATCGTACTATTTACTACTTCTTTTTTGCACAGAACATTTCTGTCATCGCCAAACAGAACCGTTCTTCCATTTTTAATTGACGAGGGCATATCGTTTACATATAACAGAAAGAGAACAGGACCTAAGATCGAACCTTGCGGGACCCCATGCTCAATTGGCAAAGAATTGGAAACAAAGTATGTAATGTCCTTTCGTGCCATTGATCATATCGTCTGAGCTTGTTCAATTCTAGCAAAGACAGAATACTTAGAAAGACGCGAAAGTGTGTGTAGTTTCCTCCACTCTCAGATCTGTACCGCCCTCAAAGTTCCAAACACATACCCCAAGTGGTACGTACACTCACCAAAACCGGTGTTATCTGTTGGACTCTATACAATATTGTACGACCAACAAATTCAAACTGATCGCACGATAGCGGCAAACAAACCGGATATTGTTATCTGGGATTTGGAGAAAAAATTGTGTCTACTTGTAGATGTTGCTGTGCCCTGTGATAAAAATGTAACCAAGGAGGCAGAGAAACGTCTTAAAATCAAGAATTTGGAAATCGAGATCAGCCGAATGTAGGGCGTAAAAGCACAGGTCGTCCCGGTAGTTATCGGTGCTCTGGGATTTGTTCCGCAAAATTTATGTAAGAACTTGGCTAAACTACTAGGTGATTCAAAAGACTGGGAAGTGCAGGAAATTGCTTTATTTGAAACAGCTCACATGTTGCGCAAAGTATTGTAGAGGCACCGACAGTCCCTAGATCTGCTGCTGAGGTAGCTGGTTGCAACGTGGAGTAGATTTTATATTCAGGCGACTAATAACATCTTTAGTCGTGATATAAAGGAATAATAATAATAATAATAATAATAATAATAATAATAATAATAATAATAAATGATGATGATAATAATAGTAAGAAAACACCACACACTTGCCAACAAAAATACTAATTTAAATATTTGTTTATATTAAGGCATATATATTGAAATAAAATAAATTTGCGCAATTAATGTGCATTTGCAGTAAAGATTACCATATGAACCCAGAATGATCCCAAATTTATACTCACATAAAGTTCATAAACTTATAAAAATTGTTTTTGAATTTTTTCAAAATTTTCGAAGTCCAGTATTTTGAAAAAGATCAAAATCAAATTGTTAAATTAAAATTCGAAAAACTTTTGAAATCTAACCTCTATTGAGTTAGATATCGTGTAAAAGGCCATAATGACAGCTGCAAAATGACATCTGTTCAACATCTCTATCTTAATTTGGAGAGGTTCTACATCAATTTAAAATTTTTCGGGAAAAACTATTGTATAACTTTACATGGATGTTTTTCACAAAGGGGTACATATATTCTGCTCGAAATTTAGAGTTTTCTTATTCTTAATTCATATTACCCAAGTGTCAAATTTCATCTGAAAGTGACATGGTGATGTAAAATGTGTGTGTTGATTTAAGGTGGAATGACCCTTAAGAAAGTATGTGAGTAGCATCATTAGTTAAGAGCAGCAAGCATCTATTTGAAAAGAAATATGCTTATTATTCTTCCACTGAGAAGTATTTGCAATATTTCAATATTCTTCTTAGATCTCTTTAAAATTAAATTATTTGATATCTTATTACGATAAAACTTTTGATAAGGCACATATTTACAGGGGTTGTTCAAGAAAGTCTTGACTTTCTTGAAAGTTATGATAGTAAACACTACAAATGGACGAATATTTGTTTCATTTCCATTTCACTTAATTAAAATTTGACGAATTTGTTTTAAAGTATTGAAATGCTACAGGGACAACATTCGAAAAAATTACATAGGACTATTCGCGATGATACACTTGATGTTCTGTTTGATCGAGTGGACTTCACCATAGAAATGTTGCAACACACGAAATATGGACAAATGCTTTCTTGTGATTTCGTGGAAACATCGCAATTCGCCACTAGAACGATAGTGGCCGTGCCGCCGCCTTTGAAGCTGCCGGCGTGGTCGCTGCCGCTGCGCGTGTTCTCCCCACGCATCTGGCTCGTGCTGCTGGGGACGACGGTGGCGTACGCGCTGGCGTGGCGAGTGGTGGCGCGCGAGTCGCTGGCCGCCAGCGCCGCCGCCGCGCTGCGCGCCTTCTCCTCGTGCGGGGGCGCCCCGCAGGACAGGGTGCGCGCCACGCCGCAGCGCCTGCAGCTGGCCGCCGCGCTGCTCGCCTCTGCCGTCGTCGTCGCCGCCGCCTACCAGGTGAAGACACAGCTCTCCACGCTTGCCATATTCCTTTCTTTTTGCTCATCAACTCCGCCATTATTGAACTCAAGTAGAAAATATCCTTTGCATTTGAAGTTTTATTTTCTAAATATTTGGGGTCGATATTTCTTTACTTAAACTACTGGAGCTTGCAAAGCACATACTTTCTTGCATTGTTCCTAACTGCTCCCCAATATTATACTACTCCATAAACCAGCAATTTTTTTCCGCTCAGAGACACGATCCCAAATCCACATATTTAACTTGCTGGCATTCATACCACTAAGCCACAAAAGCCCGCATTGACAAAACTCGGGCAAATGCATAAACGCGTAAATGTCCAATTGTCCATGTGAAAAAAACAACAAATAATTCAGGTCAATGTATAAAATATTCCACTATAGATACATTTTTTTCCTTTCTCATTCATATCCAAATCGTCAAATTCAACACAGAGAGCTAACAGAACACATACATTTTTGAATCATTAATAATATACATCTACATAAAACAGCAAAAGTCATTTCAACCACCCAGTTTCCATTCCGAGAAACGAACACATTTCCTCAAAGTTAACGTGCTGGCGCTGACTAGTTTGTTTATTGGCCGTCCCTTATTACACATGTGGAAAAAATTTAAAGAAAAAATTTTGAGCGGTGTTTGAGAACTTTTTTTGTACATTTTAAGCAAAAATTACGCAAAACCGTCTGGACTTTCAGAAAATTCTGCACAACCTTTTTTAAAGAGCTAATTTAGTACCACAGACTTTGAGGTAAAAATCTCTATCTACAATTTTGTAGTTTTAAAACTGTTTTTTAGCAGTTTTCAAAAAACGAAGTGATTCCCAGGAATATGACTAAAACCATATATTTTATCGTTCCTTATTACGTAAGTGAAGACAATTAAAAAAAAAAATTTGAAGCCGTTTTTGAGAAAATTTTTTTTGTCAGTTTCAAGCACAATTTACGCAAACACGACTCGTTTTTTAAAAAGATTGTACATGACCTTATTTAAAGTGCTAATGTTGTATAACCGACTTTGTCTGAGGCCAAAATCTCTATCTTAAATTTTGCAGTTTAGAAACTGTTTTTTTGCGACTTTTGAAAAATTGAGGATATCAACGAAAATTATTTCTACACCCTTCAAAGTTCTTGACACTACTCAACCACAAAATTCAATCAAAAAAATTTGGCTCATATCTTTTTAACTTCCGTCTCCGACGGGCTTCATGTAAAGAACTTCCCCCGCCCCCAAAAAAATAAATATCGGTTTCAAATTCCAGGAGCCTTGACATCAGTAAAAACAATTTGGGAATATCAATTTTGAAGAAAATCGACAGAATGGTTTAGGCGCTAACATTGACCGCAGACGAAGAGACGGAGCCTTCAATCGATCTTGCAGATTGAAGAAGCAACAAAACATGGATTTTGACTACACCACGGGATAGAGACTTTTTTTAAAATTTAGCATAAGGTTTTATCCACTTTTTCCTCACCAGACCACAGCTATATATCTGGAGAAAATTCGCCGTTTTCCGGTGCACGATTACGTAAATTTCTCTTCTTACGAAGTTATATTAAGACGAGAAGGTAAAAATATCTGCTTAATTATAGAAAAATAATGAAATGCAAAGTTCGAAGCGCGCGTTTATAAAATAATGTCAATACTAGTGTAACCGGGCGAGCATTCTGGCATGTTAAACTTCACCCTCTTCTCTGTCCTTCCATTTCCATATTAAGTGGGAAAAGTTGTTAACGAAATGAATTTATTAACTTAAAAAGATCAAGGAAACTTCCAATGTACTTATAAAATATTAAATAAAAGCATTTATAAAATTGATGTTTGAAATAAATTTTGAATAAAGGATTATTCAGTATTATTGAAAGCATCACATCAATTCTTTAAAAGCATTTGAACTAATTAAACAACCTTGCTTGACCCATAGTTTTCGCTTTCATTGAAATTACGAGTAAATTTCAAATTTCAAAAACATTGGAAATGCTTTTTAGTCTAAAGAAAGCTACGTAAAGTATTCTATGCAAAAATACAGGTTAGGATAAATGCAACCCTATTTTTTGGAATATTATGTAATTTTATTACCAAACTGAGAAGTACACCCGTGCAAATTATTTACCTCGAATATCAGTAATTAGTTTAATTTCACACGCAGAGTTACAGTTTCTGCAAGTATCTGAACACGCGGAATAGTATCAAGAAGCGCCGAACCAGCAAAATGTAATAGAATGTCCAAGTAGCTCTGATCGAATAGATTACGGTGCAAGAAACGTGTCTTTGAGGCCACCAGTCTTAAAAATCTTGGGCTTTACTTAGAAGTAATTTAACAAAATAAATTTTAAAAATGCCGCTTAAATGTTGCGGAGTCCATTTGACGTGAATATTTTGATGCGTTTTTTTCAACAAGTCACTCATATTTTAAAGTCAAAGTGAAATTCATCACGCTCCATGAATGTTTTTTCTTTAGAGACCTCGTTTATAAAGTTTGATTGCATGTGAGAGCAGCAAAAGGTATATACTTCTGAAATAAAATAGGAGACGATCATTTTGCTGTAAATTAAGCCTAATTTATAAAATTAAGTACCATATTTTAATATCTAGAATAGAATGTAGCGTGAAAAGAAAATGAAAATTAGAATGAAGAACATAGCTATCAACATTACATCATTTCAAAATTTTGCGAAATATTCCTTTAGAGGCAATAGTATCATTCAAATTCAATTATAGACTGGGCACTGACCTAGTGTTTTCTTTCCAGGGACGACTCTTCAACTTGATTATTAAACCCCAATGTCACCCGGATATCGATTCAATCGACCAACTCAGCGCCTCTGGAATAATAGTTTTAGCATTGAAAGGACACCATCAAAATTTCATCGAGAAGTATAAACAGAAATGTGCACATAATGATCGTTTATTGGTTTGTTCAGATTTAAGTTACACAAAATTATTGAATCTAAATTTCAAATATCTTAACAATGTAGAACACCTGCTATCGACCCTCGGTCAACATCGATACGCTGTTTTGACAAGCGATGAAACCTGGCAATGGACAGTTTCTAAAAGCTATGAAAATGCAGGGTCGATGAAAGTTATCGTTCCTGTGAAATCTCTCAGGACGTATATGACTACGAGATGGTAAGTAAATTGAGTAGTAGAAGATGTGTAAAAATGTGATAAACATTTGGCCAAATGAAGCTTAAAATGAGACGTGAAACGAGAGCACATGTGGCATAAGAAAATATGTATTACATACAAAAAGTTGTACCTTGTTACATGCGGATGGACACACAGACACAGAGGCAGACAGAAAGGCAGACAGACAAGCACACATTATAAACAAACTTTCGGTTCAGTAGTCGACATCGACTTTCCTCAGCATTACTTAACTTTATCGTCTTACTCCTTATATACTTCTATAAACAGGGTGTCCGGGTAGGAAACGTCGAAACTTCGAAAATAAGCTCCTAAGACAATTCTATGCTTATTTTCTCTAATAGCTACGTGGATATTCCGAATGGTTGAGCCGCAATGAGTACTCAAAATCTGGTTTGAAATATTGATTTCTAAGCATAAATTTGCATTATGGAAGCATAGAAACACTCCATAAACATACAAATTGTTTATTGTTTACAAAAGAAATTAATATATTTGCTCAGACAGAAAAATTAAGCGAGAAATAAAATAGCAGTCGAATTGTGTAAATTAGGTGCTTTTTATTTCTCATTTAATTTTTCTTTCTGAACAAATGTATTCATTTCTTTTGTAAATAATAAACAATTTGTCAAACCAAAATCACCAAATCAAACCAAAACTAGTGGTGCTTCCAAAGCACATACTTTCTCGCTCTGCTTCTATACGGCCTTTTTTGCTATTCCACTGCTTCATAAACCAGAAAAAGGGTATTATACCAGCAAACCTTTTCGGTACCAAGGCCCGACAACCAAAACTCAAATTCAACGAACCTGCACTTCTACCACTACTTAACACCAACACCGTCTCTGTCGAACAGAACCATGAAAGAATAGAACCGACCTATAAAAGGGTAAATGCATGATTAAGAAACAATTGATACGATGGCAAAACGCTTTACAAATATAAGAGAAGTAAAAAATTGTTAAAAGTTAATTATTTGAACAAATATATACAGACATTTCCAGGACATTTATCGCAATTACTTATATTTTAGTCAAAACGTAATTCTATCGCTTTTATCATTAGGAGCCGGTAATTTTCATCATGCGAAAAACGTGTCTTTCAAACATGACCAAGAAAGGCAGCGATAAACCGCATTACGAAGTATTCGTAAGGCTAGAAAGTAAAAATAATTTCGGAACCGTTAGGGATTGTAAATTTATCGCATGACTTCTGGTTATATTGTATTACTATTTAGCGTTAAAATGCTCATAATTTTCCTTAAATTGTTTCATACAGATATATACTAGAGAATGGTTGATTTGACATGTCATACGCTTCAGAAATCGAATAACAGAGTTGAAAAATTGTTTAAAAGACGCAGTTAGGGAAACCACAGACAAGTCCTGTCTATTGTTCTATATTGAATCTATTCGTGAGTAGAAGTACTTCAAATGATTTTCAATAAAGTATATACATTCTTCAGTGTTTTTTTCCTGCAACATCACATTCATCAAATTAAAATTCCTCAAGGAGGATCGAACTCGGTACCTTTCTTATTGAAGATCTCAACCCGCAGGTGCATTAACCAACCGCGCTACGAGACCGACTTGCGGGACAACTGCTAATATTTCAGTCAAAACAATCTTGTATCAGTTCTATCATTAGGAATCCGGTAATTGTCAACATGCGAAAAACATGTCTTTCAAAAAACATGACCAAGAAAGGCAGCGGTGAACGGTTAACTCCGCATAATTTATCGGATGATCGGCATTTAGAAAATAATTACTGCGAGAAAGTATGTGCCATTCTATAGCACCACTAGTTTATTTATATATTTGCTTTCCCATCTTACACACGTGCAGAAAATTTAAAGAAAAAATTTGGAGCGGTTTTTGAGAAAATTTTTTTTGACAATATGAATCGCAATTTACGCAAAAACTATTCGTTTTTCCAAAAAATGGTAAATGACATTATTTGAAGTACTAATTTTGTACAACCGACTTTGTCTGAAGCGAAAATCTCTATCTTCAATTTTGGAGTTTTTAAACAGTTTTTTGCAATTTTCGAAAAATAGGGCCTATAAACGAAAATGATGTCTACGTCATTCCCTTCAACGTTCTTCGCACTATTTAACAACAAAATATAATCAAAAAATTTGGAGCCATTTTTTTTAATTTACAAAACCTCAAAATTGGGCTTCATGTAAAGTATCCTCAAATACTTAGATATCTGTTTCAAATTCAAGAGGCCTTGAGACGAGTAAAAACCATGGGGGAATATTAATTTTGAAGAAAATCGACCGAACGGTTTAGGCGCTAGCGTTGACCACAGACGGACAGACGGACGGAATGCCGTCAATCGATTTTTAAGTATGAAGAAGCAACAAATCATGGATTTTGACTACACCACGAGATAGATAATTTTTTCTAAATTTAGCAACAGGTTTTATCCACTTTTTTGTCACCAGACCCCTGCTATAAGAAATTTTCTGGCGAAAATTCTCCGTTTTCCGCCGCACGATTACATAACTTTCTCTTCTTACGAAGTATTCGTAAGGCGAGAAAGTAAAAAAAAACAAATGAATTTTTCAAACTAAATTTTGAGTGCTCATTGCGGCTCAACCATTCGGAATATCCACATAGTGTATTAGAAAAAATGTGCTTAGAAATGTCTTAAGAGCTTATTTTCGAAGTTTTGACGTTTGCTCCCCTGACACCCTGTATAGCATAACGTAAAAACAAAGAAGTGTAAATATTAACATAAGAGATAATTAAAAGAAGATACATTCGTGTCGAAGACGACGCAGATGGACGCAGAAGGATGCAAGTCTTATGCGTGAATACACACAAAAACCGTAAAACCTGAGAGAAAATATGAGTTATCCGCTTGCAAAATCTGTTTCATGACAAAATTTAAAAAAAAAGATGTAATTGGTCTCATTGGTAAGGTCTCAGCAAAGGTCTCTCCAAAGGTCTCATTGGAAAGGTCTGTGCAAAGATACGTATTTATCAACTAGTAAAACCTATTGGTTTAGTGGTGAAATGTCGTTGGCAATGACACCTGTGATAATTTAACTAGTAAAACCTACTTGAATTGCTTCAAAACTCAGTAGCAAAGTCTTATCCATTAGCGAAATCTGTCAAAATTGCCATGGCTACTACTACAAAACCAGTTTAAAAAGCAGCTAAATCACAGACGCAACATTGGCGCACGGAGCAATCTACATGCAAAACCAGCTAATATATATTTCAGAACTTTAACTTTGAGAGGGTTCAAAGACAGATTTTTTTCTTTTTTCTTTCTGCATTTTTAGTTTCCACAGAGCTTATTTTCATAGAATTACATTGTTGACGGCTTATTCTACTGCTTTGGTGATTATAATTAACAATTGGATCGTTATCTACATTGTGAAGTTGAAGCTTGTGATGGTCAGCGTTCTTGCTTTTACGTAAAATTTTAGTTATATACGATGAGTGCCAAGGTAATCGGTGCAAATAACATCAAAGTATTAGCCATTATAATTAAAAGACGAAAGTCAACGGTATCGTCGGGTCTCCACTGACCCGGAACACACACTGCAAGGACAAATCAACTTCCTTTCATGAGTTCTTAAACACCACTGACCATAAGTATAGAGTGAATTGAATTTGAATTGCCTTCTTTTACGTGGCGAGACTCAGGCCATGAGGCCTGCTCTTCCGTCTGACCACGCAAATATTGTTACACTCCTTTCACCAACCAGCGGAAAGAAGGTATTATTGAGGCGACGAAACTGGCGATTTGAATTTAGCTCAGAGGCTTCATTTAGGCTTGAGGTTCTTTTACATGCAAGTAAATCTACTAACATGGGACTTTACTTCCGACAGCCGGCTTTACTTCCTCTCCGAAGGAAGGCGTACGAAGGAAGGAGTACGAAGGATTTTTTCGTCTCTAAAAATCCACGGCTTCGATCGGGTTTGAACCCACGAACTTGGGTACAGCAGTCCGTTACGCTAACCACTACACCATCGCCGCCGCGAGCGTAGGGATTAGGTGGCAGCACAGGCAAAGTGCGGCAAAATTGCAAGGTTTAAACAAAAAAATTCTTGTGGGTCAAATGCGACCCGACGATACCAGTTAAGGGTTAATTTAGCAGGTTTTGAAAGTGTCCGAAGCATTTGACAGGTTTAACAATTGAATACGTTCGCAAGATTAAAGAACGACTAGCAAAACTGTCTTAATTGCTTTACACTTGCAAAACTTGTCAAGTGTAAACTACAATTTTAAATGTAAAAGAAACAGTTACAGTTAGATTATACAGATTTTAACAGTCAACTTGGAGATTTTTTGGTCTTTTTGTTCAAAAGATTCGTTACTGGGCAAAGTGAAATTCAGCCGTTCGATGTTTTCCCCAATTTCCTCGGTTCGTCTAAGATGCATTTAACAGGTTTTGCAAATGGACGACCCAAATCATTATATTTATATCCCAAAAAACAGGAGTGTACAAAGAAAAAACAAAACATACCTTCTTATAGGCAAACACAAATGAAACCCAAAAACCTAAAAAAATGAATCCCTACACAAAACCACCCCAAACAAAGGGCAAAGTATTCAACAAAGATAAAGTAAATAAATAAAGAGGCGGAGCAATTTAATGTTAGATATAGTGTCGTGTGATCCATGTTAGATACAGTGTCGTGTGATCCATGTTAGATACAGTGTCGTGTGATCCGATATTCAAGTACTACTGGAATAGTGTAATTGTATTCTAACCCTTTGCACTCTTAAGCAACAAGTATAGAACACGTTCTACAGCTTGTACGGCATCCCAGAGACGCCACGTGAATAATGGCTACTAGCTCGTATCAGTACGTAATGTGACATGTCATACAACTGGTAGGGCATGTCTCAGATGCCAAACCAAAACCCCTAATTAATTCGTAGGGCATGTCACAGAAACCCACGTATTTTCCTGGTAAGTAAAATAAAGTTCTCATTGTTGAATCGGCCTACTATTCTATTTTAAAGAATATTGACGCAATGATAAGTGAGAACGAGCTGGAGCGGGCGAATGCCAAGTATCGGCTTCAAGCGGTGCCGCCTTTTTCTATTGCCATCTTATAGCGTTTTCCATTTGTTGCACTGAAACCCGCCCTAGTGCAGGGCAAATACGTCATCGCTCCGCAACAGTGCTGCCCCACACGCGTGAAGGGCAGTCGTGGGGCAGCCACGAATGAATCGTATTTCGGAACTGAGTAGGTGCGTGTACGCTACGCAATTAGATTATAGACAGCTGTTCTTCGTCTGCCACACTGACAGAACTCGAAAAATAAGAATTTTGGATTTGTGATCGTTTGTAATTGTTTACTCCTTAATTCATAAAGTATTAACGTGCGATTCTTTATTTAAAAACTACCGAAAACTTCAAAAGCGAATCTGTCGAAAGTTCACTTTTTGAGATTTGCCAGTGATTGATTTCGAACATAGTACACAACATTTCAAACCGAAAGGCTTCTGCAGAATTATTTGGTTATTGAAAACTATAAAAATATTAATATAAGCATTTCCGCTTGCGCATGCAAGAAACTGTTCTTAGCACATTGTATATTTGAATGATTTTGTAAGGGGATAGGTTTGATTACTAAGTAGCACTGAATTTGTTAACATGCAGTAATTCACGATTGAATTTTACGAAAACAAGCTGATTTTCCGAACTTCGAGGAAGTCACAAAGTTATTTTAAAGCACTTCTTGTACAACATGGTATACTCCATCATTTAAAGTGTCCCTGCGTGACAGGAGATCCTCAATTGCCTTTACAATTTCACCACGAATCCAAATCAACATTCATAACTTCCGTACCTAACCTCAAAATGGCCCGGTGCAATGGACTGCACCGTCGAGCTCGTCAGTGCAGGTTAGGGCGCCCCGAGTGCACCCTGGTTCCGTGTCATTGTGCGAATGGAACATGAGCTTCTCTGCACTGGTGCGCCCTAGCGGCCGAATGGAACACGAAAGCTGCCCTGAGTGTGCACTGGGTGCGCACCAGTGCGGCGAATGGAAAACGCTATTAGAGTTGTAGGACCTCGCAGTGCT
Source organism: Acheta domesticus (assembly GCA_031308135.1). Lineage (NCBI taxonomy): Eukaryota > Metazoa > Arthropoda > Insecta > Orthoptera > Gryllidae > Acheta > Acheta domesticus. The sequence goes on from JAHLJT010002630.1 coordinate 57,491,098, forward strand.
CAGTAACCTCCGACCGCTGAGTGCATTTATGGATGGCATGTCACATATGCATTACTAGTGCAAAGGATTAAGGGCATTTCTACTGTCGGCTTGCTGGGTTTTACCTCTCCAGACCTCTTCATCTGCGGGGCACCGCCCCATTCGCGACTAGAGCTCTGCAATCAGGCGAAAGCAACCGCTCGAGACCCTCGGGCTCCGCGCCGACGCTCGGAGAAGGGGGGGGAATCTTACTCGGGGGGGGAGATAGCTGTTTAACGGACATATTGGTCAAGATGGGTACTGAAGTATCTAATAGCATAATAAGTGTCTAGTTGAAATATATGAAAAAGAGGCAGAGTCTCACTTATTACAATTCAAAATACAGATCGGGCTTTCTTGCCCGTACAATGTTCCGTAGCCAAAATGGAAATTCTAGAGCCGTAGCCGTATTTACCAAAATGCCAGAAGATGTCCCAAATCCGAAGCTAGTCCACAAAACCACCAGAAGATTACCCTTGGAGCACTTAGTCGGCGTAACTATTCACTCTCACAACACTCCAGTATCGAGACTCACTCCTCTATCACGCTCTGCTTCCACCGGAGCCGGGCCGCCCGTTATAAGGCTGCCGGCGCCTAGAGCGCAGACTCGCGCTCCTGGCTCGCTGGTTCGCTGGCGTGGCTGTCACTCCGTTGTTCCGTCTACTCGGAATAGAGCGCGCGCCTGCCCGCGCGCGCGCGCCACTTTCAAACGTGGCAGTGTACACAGCATTAGTAATTTCACAGCAAAAAATCAAACACACTTTTAAGGTACACTGACATAAACCAGCTCTTTCCATTGGAGTTCTGTTGAAAATAGCAGGCCAACAACCATCTATTTAACACTTTTCATAAACTAAACTGTTTCTTTAAAATTCCTAATCTATGCTATAAATGTTGTCAGATTAGACGGTAAAAACTTAGAAGCATGCTGATAATATTCATGCTAATATTTTATGTCCTGACGGTTTTGTTGACAAACGATTATTTTACATAATACATGCTATTTTTGTAACACACGTTCAGAAACATTTACACAATATGTCACCTCCACATAAATATCTTCTTGTATTTGCTTCAAACTGCCAGAAAACCTTCGAAATCATTTTTAGGTTTTGCTTTTTAGGTACTGAAAATTATCGTATATTGTAGGCACAATTACAATCTTTATAGGTAGCCGACTGCACAGGGAAAGCGCGTGTGATCGATAAAGAAATGTACTCCCGGTCACTTCATCAACGACCTCTCTGTCTTTCGTTTCGTCGTGACGTCGTGCGTATAATGTTGGAATATAATTAAAACTGAACAAAATTTCATTGTAAAGGTCATGGTATTATGTAGTTGTAAAAGGAAATGTATTATTAGAGGATTAGGGGATAAAATTAATATTGTGAATGAGTTAATAAGGCAAGTTTTTTTTCTTTTACCGAGTTATCTGTTTATTTTATTTGTCTTCCGTTATTTCATGTGACACATAAACGGCATGACAATCCATAGTTACATATCGTAGTAGTACTTTAAGAGCTTTTCATTAGGAAAATCTTTATGTAAACCGAAATGAAGAACCGATCCATCCCTTACTAATCCCTTCACTCTGTGGTATTGGAAAAACGAAATATTTTACAACTTAACATAAAAAACACCAATAATATTAACACAAACAAAAATTACTTGACTATAGTGTCAATTGACTTAAAAGTTCAGAAAAGAATTGAAGGCCTTTGCTCAAATGAGAGCATAAAATTCCCGTCAACCACGCAAATGTCTTAATTTCTTTCGTTTCTTGACTAGACAACCTAATTTGCCGGCACATTTGCATGGGAAACTATACATTATAACAAGTTCTAAGCGACCTCAATTTATATACCTTTACATACGTGCGAGAACATCAATATTTCTTTGTAAGTTTAGTAGCACAGCTCCACTGATACAAAAAAGTGCTTCTGCTACGACCCGCGTCCTTGCCAAAGTGCTTCACGCATCATCAGTGCGACATTTAAAGTTGTCAGACTATTTAAGAATACAGACTGCTTGGCAGCCGATTAATGTGAAGACTGTACCTTTTTCAAGAAATCTTTGCATAGGCCTTCAAAACAACATTCTTTTTAAAAAGGTGTAAGGACAGAAAACGTTTTTTAGAACATGTAAATTATGATGCCTTTGTTTTTGTCACAGGGTCAGGGATACTCTGTCGATACTTGTTCAATGGACTCCAACTGCTACTCACTTTTTCAGGAACTGGCCATGGACCCGGGCAATCAATCTGAAAATGATTCAATTCCGAGACGCGGGACTTTATCCAAAATGGTTTGGAGATTTCAACAGAACGTTGGGGATGTACTGGCGTCTGCGCAATGGTGCACCTCTGCGCAGTGGTGAGGCGGGGTCGGAAGGCGACGAAGCCAGGACCCTGGAACTGGAGGACCTGCGGCCGCACCTGGCGCTGCTCTGCGCGGGGCTGGCGTTGGCCGCCGCCGCCTTCTGCGCAGAGGTCGCGCGCAGTCGGTGGGGGGCTGCGCGTGCGCAGATGCGCAGAGGTCTGCGCGCCATGCTGCGCAAGGTGGTGCCGCCCCCCAAGCTGAAGAGACCCCTCGCAGCGCGCATAAGAAGGAAATGAGGACTCAGGAGACCCAGGGGCGGTATCAAGTGCCTCATTCATGGCGTTTTCTCAGCGAGCTCATCTTCTCTACTGTATTGTTGTAATCACAATGAAGTGTGTATGTATTGTGTAATCACAATGAAGAACATGGAGCTCCGGCTTATTAATTCCAATCTAATCCACCTCGCACCACCCTTGCACTTGAGTATCCCTTCCATTCAGGAATTAAATGAGCGTAGCCCACTAGTCATTAGTATTTGTATTTGACCTAGCACAGTCGGCTGGTGAAGTTATTGAATACCTCGTTACGTCTAAATCGCATAACCTTTGAAAAGTAACATGTTTCTGGCCAGTGGGTTTATTTATTTTAAATATATTTGTAGTTTTCATAGGACCCCTTTTCATAATTGTTTATTAAATTATTCTACATACATGTACAATGCCTTACGTGGTAAATGTTCACTCTACACACATTTTCAACATTCTATTTGTTTAATTTATGATTGAATTAAATGTTATGTTTGTTCAAATGTTCCAGTTACCAGCCTGCCTATCGTCAGTTCCAGGACTAATCGCCGACTAGTCATTAAACATTACGATTTCAATTGACTTTATTTTGAAATCCTATCAAATTTTATATTCAATGGCAATCTAAATAATATGTTTAGTTTATTGTAATTTTCAGTGTTATTTCCCGCCTCCTTCCTTTTTATACAATGTCGATAACAATGTATTGTAAACTTTATTCTTTACTCAAACATTATAATGCTCTCCAAGTCAGTTTAATATCTACAGGCTTATTTTGTTTAATATTTTTTCTTTGTAGTGTATAATGTTTTGTTTATTAAATCACTTGATGATTCGTCAACATGATAATATTAACAAAGAATGTTTCTTTACGTAAATATCTGATGTAACTTTTATTGTTTATGCACATCTAGATGGTCATTAATGAATTGATTTGTGCTCTGTTGTTGTCAGGCTATGTGAATAGATTCTGCATTATGATGAAACAACGAATAATATCACGTTACAATTTTCATTTATTGCCATATACGGTAAAATATCAATGTAAATGTAATTTTTCATCATTCACAAACACGTTTGAGTGCTTTTTGTTATTTTATTTTAATTATTCAAATTCAAATCTCTAATTGGAGAATTATATTAACGTCTCTTGAAATGAAGTATGTGCATTAATTTAACCTTTAATGTTCCATTTCATCATTCTAATATAAGGAATTTCACAACATTCTTCAAGAAAGAATCGTTAGCCAGCACTTAACAGTCCAAATATAAATTAATGTTTATTATTATTGTTATTATTGTTATTATTATTATTATTATTATTATTATTATTATTATTATTATTATTATTATTATTTTTTGCTTTAAAGTTACGCTGGCTCCATCTCTTTCAATCTTTCTGAACCTTTCTGAAATTTTAATTTTTTGTGGTACTTGACATGAAGCCTCTGAAACATTTTAAACATTTTCAAAACTCTGGCTTCAACATTTGTTATTGTCGCGTGGCCGCAGACGGCTGGCGCCCGCGTAAGCATAATGACTTAGCTCCGCCGCGGAAAGAGCGTCTCAGCAGAAAAGGCCTATATGACAGCTTGACCTCCGCTTAGCGGGGGGACGAATGCTACTCGTGAGCTCGTTGCCCGCGTGCACGGACCTTCCGCTCCCCGTCGGTTCAGATCGGCCCAAACTGGCCCTGCCGACTTCCCTTCACCCCTAGTCGGTTCAGATCGGCCCAAACTGGCCCTGCCGACCTCCCTTCACCTCCCCGTCGGTTCAGATCGGCCCTAACTGGCCCTGCCGACACTCCTCAATCCCGCTAGTCCAGACAGACCCTCCGGGGTCCTGCTAGCAGCTTCCAGCCCTTGCCCCTGATGACCGTGCACTTCCAGTGTCGCCATGGCCGCTGCTAAGTCGCTCTTCCGGAGGACCGTCCTCTCCGAGGCTGGGCTACGTCAGCTGCCTGTGTAAGTAACACCTCACCAATAAACTGCTGTTTGCCATGACTGGGGTCATCCCTGTTCTGACTGCTCCCTCTCATCCGCTTTAGGCCTTTAACAGAATAGGGAACGGCCCAGAGGGCACCTTCCGCCCTTACCGTCCTTCCACTCCCCTGCACGTGGTGCCAGACCCCAACCCCCACGACATTATTAAAGTTGGTTATTGGATAGTGTAGAGGATGCTGCAGAGAATGTTGCAGATACCATGTTCATTGGAAATTCTGATTTTTTAAAAATTCCAAAAATTCAATTTTTTTGTCTTCTTATAACTGCAATTATTATGATAACACTTTTAAAATGAATGTGTTCATCGTAACTTTTGGAAATACGAGTAATTTTTGCAAAATATTGTGTCAATCATTGGCAATTTTTATTTTCGTTATACCATTCTTTCTTAAAAACGACGTAATACTTTTTTGATTAAATTTGGGCTTTTAGTAAAGGTAGCTTAAGAGAATGGTGCAGGTCTTATGTTCGTTGAAATGTCTAATTTTTGAAAATATAAAAAAGTAAAAATTGATGGGCGTCTTCCAACAACTACGATCATGAATATAATTTTTTTCATCAAAACATCTTCAATTAAGAATTTTCCGAAAACATGACTATTTTTGTGTAATTTGACGTCTAACATTGTCGCCCGCTCAGAAGTTCCTGCGCTTCGTGAACATAGTAGAGGTCATTCCACACAGTTGGTTGCTACAAAAGTTAGAATTTGTTTATTATTTCATATTTCTTTGTTCACTTCCTACATTCGAGCTTTTATTGTGCGATTACAAATTAAGTTTTTATAAATGATTTAAAACATATATCTCTTTATATATATATTGCCACGTCACTCGCGGTCTCCGCGAATGACAGTGAAGGTGGGTCGCCTTACCTTCCAGCTAGCTCAGATGGCAGAAAGGTGGCCTGAAAGAAATCGGATGGCGAGTGGACGATGTTTCAGCAAGAAAGAACATCTGAATGAGGATAACGTAAAGAATTTAATGATTCAAAAAAAGAGATTAACCTAGACTTACACTACCATGCACGAGCTCGTGAGTTTTTCCCGTAATGCAAACCAAAATAAGCGAAACGGGAGAAATTAAAATTAAATTATTACAATCAACAACAGACAAAATGCATTACACGACTAATTTTACTAACGGCCAATGCGCGGCCTGAAATATTTCCCTCCCTGCTTGTTTTGAGCTAACTGCAAAAGTTCATTCCATAGCGCCTGAGGGGCATTTGAGCGCTTTCGGCGAAGCTCTAGTACACATCACCGTCTGGAGATTTTCGTGGTCATTGCCCCATTCAGCGAGGCGACGTCTCAGAAAGGGGGCCCGAGCGGCCCGGTGGCGGCGGAGGTGGAGGCGGGTGGCGGCGGTCAGGTTGTCTGCGGTTCTGCGTGCCGCTCCGAGGGTGTGCGGCCGGGAACAATGATCCTCTCAGCTGGTCGAGCGGGCGCCTTCAGGTAGCACATTCGACTGGCATTGACGTAAGCGGTGGCGATCTTGACGATTAACACAGTCACTTCCGCTTGCTTATGCCAAAGATAGACTTATAATCACGTCTACTTCAACATATCAATTGTTTTTGTTCACCGAATCGTGGCCAAGCACGGCACATTAAATAAATTGAACCGATAAAACTATGGTTAAGAAAATTGATCAAGTCCGAAAGAGAAACTTTCTCGTGAAATTCTCGCCACAAAATAAAATCAAGTGAAGACCCCGAAGGGCAGAATGCTACTCAGTCATAAGTCGCAAGCGGAATCTCCCTCGGATGTAGCTTTCTTTCTGCCTCTTGCCTCGGTCCCCCTCCAAAAAATCTCTAAAGTTCAAGTTCTACAATTTCGATCCCGTTTGGTGATGGGCTACAGTAAATTGCGCAGTGAAATTACTTCGTCCAATCGCTGAAGGCGTTTGAATAGGGATCTTTAATGGAAAATTTCCAGTATCTTCTGTCTCAAGTCTCTCTGTCTTACTTGGACGCACGTGCAAGCCTAGACATGCGTCGTAGAAGTGGGCAGGCCAAGCCTAATCTTTGTTGACGTCCACTGGGTGGCGGCCCAGGGGCTGGAAGGGGGTGGGTGCATTCTCTTAAGGAACGCTTCCCGGAAGACAAACACGCGGAGGGTGCGCGCAGCTGTGCGTGTCGAATTAGAGCGGAGGAGTCACGCCAAAAATTCCCCGGCGCCAGCGGAGGCGCCTTTCTCAGATTATTGCCAGAGAAATGTAGAAATTAATTGATAAATGTTAATTTAATGAAGTTGATATTCGGTAACGCTACAATATATATATATATATATATATATATATATATATATTGTAACCGAACTTTCCTTCTTATTGTATTTTTCGACACATATTAATCTCATTGTTGTAGAGATCTATAATATTTTTGAGGGGACAAGGGATCATTGTTGGGGTGCCACTTTGATGAAACACACGTCCATGTTTACAATAAGTATAATAACAAAAAATGTATAATAACAAAAAATAATTACAAATGTTCATTATTTCTCGAATTTTGAATGCCTTTTAGCATGAATCAGTAGAGAACCACAAGGAAGAAAAACATATGCTAGTCTTACACAAAAATATTTTGGACTTTCACTAATTACTGCACATAGACGAACATACTTGTGTTCAGAATCTGATCTCTCATATCCCCTTGGTAATCCAAGTCTAGTTTCTTTATTTTACTTATGATATCGTCTTGTTCATCCCAATTTAATTGTCACTATACGTGGATCTTTATACAGCCCCTTAAAATAACTTTCAGGTTTTGTCGTTTTCCGTATGGAAGCGAGCCGACAGGGGGCAGATTGTGGTTGAATGATGAGGTAAGCCGAATTGTTCCCCTTCCATATTCGAACCCATGACAGAAGCATAATGTGTTAATAAAGAGATATTTGATCCGTTTCAATATATACCGGGTCTTTATCGTATCTTGCATCCCAGGTCTGGAAACACCAACTGTTGTTTTGCCAATTTGGCAACGCGTGAAATACCTTCGACACCCTTTCACTTTTAGCGAAGCCCGTTCGCGTGCCCTCAGATTTCGGGCTGAGAGAATGTGTATAATTTTACTTGGAAGAAAGAGAATGCACGTATTCTGTCCTTATTACTCTTCAACGTACTGCAGTCACTACACTGAAAAGAGTAAACGCCAGTCTCTTCATAAACGGTGGTCACTTTGAGCATTTACTCGACTGCCAGTTTTTTGTCATTTTAAGATAATTATATTTTATTACTTTTTATTAATTATTTTCAATAATTATTAATGTACTACTTAGTTACATTTTATTAGTGTTTTTAATAATTTTATCGGTCACGTGCGTCTTTAGCCCATTTTATCATGCAACCCTACAGGCGTGTACCTATCTGTATGTTAACCAGTTTAACATTGTTAGCACCGGGTTTTAACATATTTGTCAACGCGAATAAACAACCATTGATTCATTGCAAGTCAAATGTTTATTAAGAAAAAAACAAGTCGGGGTGGAAAACAAATCAGATTCAAATAATTCAGAATAAAAGTAACTCATATTAGTTTTTGAGATAATTATTGTTCATTGTAATAGATTTTAATAGTGCAGTTAAAATGTGTTTAGGTAAATTAATTTCATTTTCCTCGCATTCCATCAAATGAAACACTTCTTCGGTAATCATATTTACTGACGTTCTGAGGTGTCACCACTGGAAATCGACGCGCCAACTTCCTCACCGAACGTCATTTCTTTAGTTATCTTTAACTTCAGGAGAATTATTTGTATCCATCTTTTTTCAAACCACAGTATACGAATATTGTTTAAATAGATATATCGCAAGCAATACCCCACAATATCATAGTAACATGCCGCAACAACAGAATTCATGTGTTTACTATCGCAGTAATATAAATTTTCGCATAAATCGTGAGATTGACCGATAAAATGCTGAACATACAACAAAATGTTACAGTGTTATTACTGCCTCGTCCAAATTAAAAATCTCGGCTCCACTAAACTCCACCTCGATTTTTAACTTTTGGCCTCTGCGGTAATTTCTCTCATAACATTTCTAGGTATGTTTATTGTCTGTTACTAAAGTTTTCTTATTTGCTTAATATACAGATTCCATAATAATAATAATTATTATTGTTATAAAATGAAGAGCTAGGCGGTAATATTTCACGAAAAGATTTCGGCATGAGAGCTGTGTACCTGCCCGCCGACACTCTTGAATGGGGTCACCAAAGAAACAGGAAACTTGCTGCAGCTTATGACCTGACGGTTGCCTCCTCTGCTGTCCCGACGTGCCAGGCACGGCTGTCTTGAAAGGTGTAAAAGAGACGCGTTTGCCAAATTACCAAAACAAGAACCAGTGCTCTCAGGCATGAGTTGAAAGATAAACTAAAGACCCTATATATATATATACAGACCCTATATATAAGATATATATATATATATATTATAACCTAATGGTTATCAGACCTTCAAACGCTAAAAGATAAACTGAGAAGAATGATGTAACATTCAAAAAGGCCGCGCAATAAGCGAAGATTAAGATAGATAAAAAAGCTGTTCCGTTAGTTAATAATAAATCGTGTTTAGGAGGTATACTTAAATAAAATCTTATGGGAATTATTAACCCTGCAGTGGTAACGTGAATTTTTGAAACAAAAGTGGTAACGTGGGTGTCTCCAGACCCCCACACTCGTTTCATGATATATGCTAAATTATTGAAAACAATTAATATAATATTCTTCTTCTATTGTTAACAATCTATAAATTGAACAATTTATTAAGAATTTAGTTGCTAAACAAATCTGAGATTCAACAGGAAAGCATCTAATATTTGGAGGTAACTTTTCTCTAGGTCTGCGCATGTTGTCACATCCAAGCCCATGTTTCGAAGCACAAATTCAAAGTACAATGCAAAATTTCAATACCCATATTATCCACATTTCACAATTCAGCAAGATTTTGATGCCCTGATTTTACAGATCCATCCAAAATACGTATCCCAATTACTGCCTTCATTTCCTCATTGTCAGTCTTATAGGTTCTGTGATCATTTTTATTCCTCTCTAAACCCATTTACATTTTGATATTGGTGGATTCTGTAATTCAATCATATCCGAATCATTAAACAAAGAAAACACTATCCTGGTCCTTTGAAATTGCGTGCAGACTCCTTTTTCCAGGGCGGTGAGTAATGATATTCTGTTTCCGCTTTCAGCAAAAGCGTATTATTCAACTCCTTTCTTAACATATAAAGTGACCTAAAATGTTCGTAATACTTCAGTATTAACTTTGCAGGGGAATCCTAACGTAAAAATACAGCATGCAATACGTTGCCAAACTAATAAAATGTACGAGACTGAAGACATCTTTGCTAACGTAAAAGGTAACGCGTGGGTCCCTGGGCACCCGAAAGTAAACAGCAGCTTATTACACGAATAAAACTCACGAAATTGGCAAACTGAGAGCACACTAAATATCATGATACAAAAACAGAAAGGTATTCAAGCAATGGTCAGGGTAGCCAACGTGGGAAATACAAGAAAGGATCCTGGGGGCCCCACAGACCCCCCGCGTTATCACTCCCGGGTTAACAAGAATCCAGACAGTGTAATTTGTTTATAAGAAACCTCATCAATGCATAATAATATCGTTGATTCTGAGAGGTGTCAAGTTATTTCATTTGATAACGTGCCAGCACATACCTTATCAAGGCGATCCCCCAAGAACATACCCTGTTCCCCTTATCACTGTTAAAAATTTATATGTGTGTAACTTTCCATATCTGCCCGACCACGGTTACAATATATATATATATATATATATATATATATATATATATATATATATATGTGTGTGTGTGTGTGTGTGTGTGTGTGTGTGTAAAGAAAATATATTTTCTTTAATTGAAATATGCCGCTCCTCCAACGCTTAGCGTTTCGTTTTTAGACAGACGAAGTACGATAATAGACAAAAGAATATGGAAAGTTTATTAGATTGTATTGTATTTAAAATAAGTAAATAGAGAAGCGGTAGTAATAAGTATAAATTCTCGTTTCTCTGTTTGCAGGTAAGTGTAAAGTATTGTAGTTTTGTGTAATAATGTAATTGATAAAAGGTGAATAAAACTTTTGCTCTGTTTGTAGTGAAACAATTTGGCTTAATACTACACAAACATCTTATAAAACGAGAATTTATGCTTATTACTACCGCTTCGCTATTCTATTACTACCGCTTGTCTAAAAAGGAAACGCTAAGCGTTGGAGAAGCGACAAATTTGAATTAAAGAAAATATATTTTCTTTACATCTCCCGTTTGAAAATGGTGCATTAACTGCTGTAAATATTAGTTTAATGTTCTTTTCTTGTAGAAATTCTTTAAATTCTTTTGAATTTATCCCCGGGTATTGGTCCGTTAGTATAATGCCAATTTTATCTGTTTTCGACACGTTCTGAACGAGCTTGATGAAATCAGTGGCGTTCTGTGCCTTGGATGATAAAATAAATACGTATCGTGTGTAGTGATTGACCAATAAGTGGAGGTATTTTTTGTTGATCTTCGTCCTCCAAATCCGCCAATGGTGTCTATAGACATGATTTCATATGGTTCAGTAACTGGTCCCAAGTGGGACATTAATCCCAATTTGCCTTGGCCTCTTGTTTTATTTTTTATACAAATGTCACAATTTTTACATATTTTTTTAATATTATCTGTCAGATTCCTTGATGTAAAGTAAGGGCATATTCTGTTCATAGTTTGTCTAATGCCTGTATGGCACCATTCGCTATGTATATCTCGTATCAATTTAATACTGAATTCTTCTGACAATATTATTTTTTCTTTATTTCGGATTTTTTTAATAAAATATTCCGTTCTTTCTTATTAATTTTGGTTTCATTTTTTGTATTATTTCATTGTGTTCTTGGTCCATTCTTATTTCATCTATTTGTGTCAGGTTTACTATTGTTACAGCTTTTTCAGTGTTTTCAATTGGTTCTAGTACCGGATTTCGGCTTAAGCAGTCAGCTTCAGCGTTATCTTTACCTGGTACGTATTTTATTTGGAAGTCATATTGTGACAGATAATAGGTTAATTCACCTAATTCTTCATCTGTTCTCGCTTTTATGTTCAGATTTTCAAGTGGTTTGTGATCCGAGTATACTTCAAACTTTCTTCCAATCAACCAGTGTTGCCAATATTTTACTGCTTCTTTGATTGCCAGACATTCCAGATATATTACCTTCTTTCTTTTTTGAGCTTCATTCAACTTGTTTGAGAAATATGCTACTGGTTTTTCTTGTCCACCTCTTTGTACTTGCTTTAATATGGCCCCAATTCCTTCAAGCGATGCATCTGTGTAAATTTTTATTGGCAGATCTTTATCAAATATTTCTAAAACTGGTTGAGAACATAATAATTTCTTTATTTCCGCAAAAGACTTCTCACATTCTTCTGACCATATGAATGTGACTTTTCTCAATAGTCGATGCAATGGGTCTAATAATATTGAGCTATTTGGTATATATTTATGGTAAAAGTTGATCTTTCCCAAAAATTGTCTTATATTTTTTTGAGTTTTGGGAGTAGGAAAATTCTGAATTGCGATTAGATTATCTTTTATTGGTTTTACAGTGTTCTATAATGTGCCCCAAGTATTTCACTGAGTTTGCAGCGAATGAGCATTTCTTGAATTTTAATCTAAATCCTTCTTGTATAATAGCTTGTAATACCTGCTCCATATGTCCGATGTGATCTTCAAACGTTGGTGAATAAATTAAAACATCATCAATATAATTTTCTGTAAATTCTGTTAATTTATGTTTCTTTAATATGCTACTCAGGATTCTTTGCAATACTGCTGGTGCTGTTTTCAGACCAAATTGTAAACATGTCCATTGATAGTGCCCTTCTTGCGTCACGAAACCAGTTTTTGATTTGTCTTGAATTCGGAGTGGAATTGACCAAAAGGCAGAGTTGATATCCAGTGTTGTAAAATATTTACAGTTTCTAGTTTTCATTATCAGGTCATCTATAAGTGGAAATGGTTGAGCTTGTGGTACAATAATCTTATTTAGATCTCTAAAGTCAATGCAGAGACGATTTTTCTTTCCTTCTTCTCTTTTATATGCCAGAGTTACTGGTGCCGCAAATGGGCTATAAGATTCTTCAATCAAATTGTTTTCTAATAACTTTGCCACTTTATTTATTTATTTATTTGTCAAAAAACAGTAAAAACTGTATATGACGTGTGGGGAAAGAAATTCATCTGCGCACATTTTCTTAAGGGCCAGAATTTTATTTAAAAAAACAACGAAAAAAAAAAACGAAAAAAAAACGAAAAAAATTAATTTAGAAAATAATTATTTTAGAAAAATAAAGATATTTGAAAAACGTTTTTTCCCGAGTTATAGAAGATCAATTTCAACTGTAAATGAACTACAAGCAAAAGGAGTGCTCAACAAAACGTGCGCACAGTGAAGCTATATTTACGTCCAGAAGCAAAACAAGGGGCCATCTCAGCATTTGCTCAATGGATCAGGGAAACTGGACAAAAACCTGATCGAGATGGGGGTCATTGACCCGGAAGCTGAAGTACATTGCTTGTTACAGGCGTATTAAATATATTTTTAAATGTATACAATGCAAACATAAACTAATTCATTATATATCTTTGTTTTGTTACATTAAACGTTATTTTTCTTTTTCACGATCAGTATAGTCTCTAATTGTATAGAAACAGTTTTGCAGCAAAAAAGATTTTACTTTTAACTTAAATTTGTGTACCGACTTTAATTGTTTTATGTCATCTGGCAATGCGTTGTAAAGTAACGTACATGTATTGTATGTTGATTTCTTGTACTGAGCTGTTGTACTGACACTTGATGCACGTGATTTCACTTGTGTTTCTATTTCTCTTTTATCTTCTATTGAGCACCTGTATGGTCTTTTACTACAATATTTACATAAAACGAGAATTTTTTATTACAATGCCGCGGCGACTGCAGTTCACATTCCAATATATGAAGGATCCGAAGGATAATAAAAGAAATATTCCTGCCATTACCTCCATCATGTCAGAGGATAATAAACATTATGAGTTGCCACAGGATATGAGGTTAGTAACTCAACATGCAGAACTGACTAAAACTGATGTTTTTAGACGAGTGAAAAAAAGTTTAACTCAACGAGTCCAAAACAGAACAGTGTGGATCACACTCACACACGAAATGGAACAGATATACATTGAAGAAGAGGGTAATATAATATTTAATGACATGTATTTACAACAAAGAATAAAAACAAATGTAGTAGGATCCACTGAAAAGAAAGAAAGTCAACCTAATTTAAAACAAATAACAGATCAATTTATGATTGAAAAATTTACATCTAAACATTCAAATGCTAACCAATGGCTAGAGACATTTGAGAAAGAATGTAAAAGATTTGATATAATTGAAGATAGTACAAAAATTGAAATATTGAGACTATTCCTGGACAAGTCCTGTTCAGATTGGCACTCAGCAACCCACACAATATTAACAATAGAAGCTGAATGGTCTGAATGGAAAGAGAGGTTTTTAGAGTCCTTTGCAGAAAAAGGATGGGGTCAAGATTTGTATGCTATATATTATAGATATAAAGAAGGTTCATTGATTGAATATGCTATGAGGAAAGAAAAGTTATTGCTAGATATGGACAATGCAATTAGTTCGAAGACCCAAGTATTGCTTATAGCAGCAGGATTACCTGAATTTGTCAGAAATAAAATTGATAAAGAAAATTGTGTTAACTCTACTGCATTATTGCATCAAATCCGAAAATGTGAACATATAGTAAATCAAATTAGTTTTGCAAAAATGAAAGAACATAAACATAATAACAAAAAGAAATTCGAAGAGAAAAAGCCTTGTAAAAATTGTGAAACCTTGAATAAAGGTATTAGATATCATCCTGAAGACTCGTGTAGGTTTAAGAAGAAAGAAAGAAATTCAAGTAACCTGATAGGAAGCAACTCAGTGATAGAAGTAAATCTAAATTCAGAAGCAAAAAAAACGAATAATCACACCATTGATTAAAGTCAAAATATTATTAGAAGACAAGTTAGAGGTCAACGGAACATATGATCCAGGTTTCCAAATCTGTCTAATAAATCCAAAATTCGTAAAGATAAAGAACAAGACAAAAATGTAAACAAAATATTTTTAAAAACGGTCAATGGTGTGACACATACAAAAGGTTTGGTAACTATGAAAATAAAAATCTTTGACATGGAGGAATATATTGATGTATTCACTGTAGAAACAGATGATTTTGAAGATTTTCTCATAGGATTAGACATAATAAAAAAGTTTAAATTAATTCAAGATGAGAATTTAGAAATATCATAAAAGAAAGTAATAAATCATGTGTGTGAAGATAATAAAATTAACCAGTGTTCAGTAAATTTCAATGAACACATAGAGGAAAATGAATTTCAAATCAAGCTGGAACATCTCACTAATATAAAAAATGAAGATAAAAGAATTAGTCGAAAAATATAAAACTGTATTTGCAAAAGACCAATCCAATCCAGGAAAACTCGTATTCATTGTTGTACAAAATTTTGTTTGATATTCCCTACCAAAGGATTCTTATTATTTATTTACTTTAATAACCAAGGTGCACTCTTGGGCGAAATTTCTACTCTTACACACGCACTTTCGACTGATGCTACACTATAACAACGGGCTCATGAAATTGTTTATCTTTGTTACTAAGGTGCCCGCTTACCAAATATCGTGACATGTCAAAACATTGGTGTTTTCCCTAGCAACGTCCTGGTCATTTATTTACACGCGTTACTAAGGTGTGTAATTCTAATTTAAACTAACATTAAAGCATTAAATTATTTGATATTGAATGCCCTCCCGCATTTGGTATATCACAATATATATACTGTGTGGCCCACCTAAGACGTTCCCTTAAAGTTTCTCCTGAACTGATACTGAGATGCGGTTTTCACTAAAACTACTATATGCAAGGGGTGCATATGGTCACGCATAATATTATTCTATTGCATTTTTTATTGCAGAAATATTGACCCAACTTTAATTTTTTAAATAGAACCCTTTAGATTTTTTAGCTCATAACAAGCGTGACAAGACGAGTTCATAAATATGCATATCACCATATGTTACATAACAAAATTTTCTAGAAATTAAGAGTTTTAAAGACGCACTTCGACTGTTGGTTTCCGCAAACTGAACGAGAAATTCCGGATGATATGCGGCAAGGTCATTCCCTTCCGTTGCGTCGACCCTGCGGTATATGTAGTGATGCAATGTGCAAAGGAGCTCACGAAAACCCGCGATTTGCTCTTTAAGACTACACCCTCTCAGTCCTGGAGACAATGTATTCACCCATAGCCATGTTCTGAGCAAATCTGTTCGCCAGAAGGTACTATTTTTTAATTAATGAAATACTACAAGATTTGAGAAAATATTTGAATTATTAACTCTAGAGAAAGCAAGGGAAGATTGGAGAGTGAACATGTTCTGAATTAATAAATGCATGTGCTGTCACAAACAATACGTTTACTCTTCGAAAGAGTGGAACCCTCTGCCGGTACAAAAATATCGTGTAGATAAAAGTAAGAAAAATACCTTAAAATACAGAAACAAAAGGTAAGTTAATAATTCTAGAAATAGCTTGGTTTATAACATGTCCTCAATATGTGCACCATCAACGGATATACACATTTGAAGACGCTTGTAAAGAGACCTTCGAACAGAATTCAGAGTTCCACGTGAAATGGCATGACAAGATGCGGTAATGTGGGGCCTCAGATCTTCAGATGTTGTTGATATTTGTGAGTAAACTTCGTTCTTTATCATTCCCTATAGAAAATAGTCCAGAGACGTAAGATCAGGTGACCTTGCCGGCCAGTTTTCTATAGCACCGCGCCCAATCCATCGGCCGGGAAACTTCTCATTCAGCACTTGCCTAACCATAAGCTCGTTTTGGGCTGGCCATCCGTCATATTGCATACACATACAATTTCTCATATCCAGGGGAATTTCCTCCAGAAGCAGCGGCAATGTTTCACGAAGAAATCTTGCGTATTTGTTTCCTATCAAATGTCCATCCATGAAATAGGGACATATGATGGTATCGTTAAGATTACCGCCCCAGACGTTAACACACCACTGCTTTTGGTTCTCATCTTCACCAAGCCAGCGAGGATTGTCCACTCCCCATATATGCATATATACCCCGTATATACATATAAAACTGGATGTTGGTATGTATATAAGAGGAAAACCCCGACACCGTTGCACCGATCTCCACGAAAGTTGGCACTTCCTCGTGTTTTTTCACCCAGAAGGTTTATATCTTGTTAATTATGCTGTAACTCCACTACATAGCGCTGTAGAACAAAACTAAATATACACGTCAAATGCAACCTGCAACACATTCGACTGCATTTTAAATCTGTATCGTTAAATAACTCTTAAACGAAGCGTTCTAGGATCTTAAAACTAAAATTTTGAAGCCAAAGGTCTCAAAGAAACGTTTCTCAAGCCGTAATCTATCGAATGAACTCTTCCTGAACATTCTACTACATTTTTGCTGGTCCGGCGCTTCCCGATATTACCTCGCCTGCTTAGAGATGTGCAGAATTTGCAAGTAAATAAGAATGAGAGGGACAGGGACAGGGTGAGGGAGGGAGAGAGAGCAAGGAAGGGAGATGGGAGGGGAAAATGGGAGATGAAGAGCAGAAAATCTGCCGCGTTTTCCTTATATTATGAAAAAAAAATTACTAGCCTTTAAGGAATATCATATTGGAATGCATCAATGGCATTCTGTGCCGCGAAACAGCAGTTGGATTTCTGCGAATTACGTCTCTCAGTTGGGACATGATTTAACTGTAGGAAAAGCAATTGCAATTGTCAAATTTGTGTTGATATTTGCTTGAAAATACACTCATTGTCATATAAAAAGCTGCACCCCGAAGGACCTATTGATCCACTTCAAACTAGGTGGTTATTTTGCACACCATTGATTGCACGCCAATGATTTCGTTTTCACGACCGCGCACCGGGGGGTCGGGGATAGGTGCATGACGTCGCGCTCACCGGCCAAAATAAAAGTGCCTCAAACGGCCTCACCGGCTATCGTGACATCGGGTAACGTCTCCAGAGAGTCAACTGAACGTGCATTATGCCTAGGCCACGCGTCCGACAGCCTGTTCTACGTCGGTAAAGCTAGCACCCCCCTTTCTCAAACCTCAAAAATTCTTGCGCCATAATTTTGGGCTAATTTCAGCTCCCTTCCAAAAATTTTAGGCTACCTCCCAACACCCCGAAATTACGATTTCAAATTTTGGCCGGTAAAGGTAACACCCCCCTCTTGCTTACAATTCAATTTTTTGCACCGTTAAAACAAGTAAATTTTGGGCTCTTGGGGGTCACTTTTCAAAATTTCGAAACTCACCCTTAAATACAAAAACAAAAAATCAAAACCACCCATAATTCCCAAATTTCAAAAATTCGTCACATGCAGTAAGTGTCAGTACCATTGGCAGGCGATTGCACAACGCAGGGCTCTCCGGAAGCGGACCGTTACGACGCCCGCCTCTCACACCCCAGCAACGTCACTACAGACTCACCTGGTGTCGGGAACGACAGACTTAGGGCAATGCAAACTGGCAGCGGGTCATCTTCAGCGACGAGTCCCGCTTCTGCCTTGATGGCGACGACCACCGGGTCCGTATCTGGAAGCGCAGTGGGGTGCGCCACGACGAGCGGTTTGTGGTATCCCATCACACGTCTCGCCAGCCTGGTGTGATGGTGTGAGGCGCGATATCCCATGGTGTCCATTCACCGTTCGTGTTAATTGGAGGTACCATGACCGGTACCTCTGCCGTTCGTGAACGCCCACGCCCTAATTCGACAGAATAACGCGCGTTTGCATACCGTAGCCATTAGAAGTCTGCATTCTCCGCGGTTTTTACCGCCCAGCGCTCGCTCGCCTCTCTTCTCTCGAGACACGCGCTCGACTGTCCTTCGCAGCCGGGTTGGGGACGTACGGTCGCCGGCGGCCAACCGAGACTCGGTCGGTTGTCGATAACCGGCGGACCCCGCTCAGGCAAACTGCGCCTCGCAAAAATCGGCTGCCACGTCGGAGTAAATATCAAATGCCAAGTTTCAGGAAAAGGAAGGAGTATTGAATGGTTTTGAAAATAAATGACCAGTAATTTCGTTTTTTCAAAACTTAATATATAGACGAATTTTAACAATAATTTTCACCCTTCTCTTTCAACTGCTTCCTGTCCTTTCCTGGAAATTTCGTCGCAAAGGCGATGGTTAGAGGGTGCCACCCCGCTGTATGGGGGCCATCGAGTCACCTCGCGCAACCTTTGTTATCGCTTCCTGCCAGGCTGTTCACAATAGTTCATCCAAAGGAAGGGGGTCTCGTGGAGCTTCAGTACTACTTCACAGAAGCCATGATTCACAACTGCAGCTTTTACGAAGTTTTAATTACAATTAATCGCTTATCATGTATTGAAACGAAAAATAATGGAGTAATTAAAAAATGTACTCGTACACATAAAACTTTATATGTATCATTTCGTGAATACATCCTTTGGCCCATTTTAAAATAATGTTAAATAACGTGTGTATATAATAGTAAATAATGTATTTTGAATTATTGAGTTGAATAGGCTAAAGTGCGGTGAGCGCTGTTGTTTGGCCACCGACTGAGTCGACCAATTCAGAGGCCATGGGGCTTACATCAACTATTTCAAAACAAATTAGTATTGCCCAATTACGAAAAGATTTTGACGCAAGGAAAGTAGTACCCAACTCATTTTTGTTTAGCATATGCATTTTTCTTATATACTCGTGAAATTATGACCAAATATTCATTGTATTTAATAACTATTTTTTCTATTTCTGGAGAAAACATTTGTTATTCTTAAAGTAATTTCAAAAGTGAATCCAAATCTGTTTTCAGTTTTTCTCTGTCAAGGATAGTTTAACCGGAATTCTAATTCTTATCTTTCGGTGCTCTATAAATATAAATTTATTTTTCGGAATTCAAGAAATAGCAATAAAATAATTTACAGTGATCTTGATGATTGATTTCAGTTACATACCCTAACACTATCATATTAAAAAAGCCGAGGAAGGTTCTGTCAGAGGCAGTATTTACAATATAAGTTGCTTGGTAGAATGTATTTTAAAGGAAGATATATAGAAAAAGGGAAAATTATACAAATGTGGCAACAACAATTTACATATCTTATTTTTACTTTCCCGTATACGTACGTATACATGGAGGTATACGTAGTATAGGGAAAGTTATGTAATGCTGCGCGAAAAAATGGCCAATTTTCGCCGGAAAAAAATTGATTGCCGGGCCGTGAAAACGAAGAATTGGATAAAACCAGTTGCTAAATTAAGAAAAAAATCCCCTAACACGTGCTGTAGCCAGAAACCCTGTTTTCTAGGTTCTTGATACCGAAAACCCAATTGAAAGGAAAACGTCCGTCTGTCCGACCGTCTCTCTGTCTATCCGTCTGTGAACACTGCTAGCGCCTAAACCATACGTATGATTTCTTCCAAAATGGACATTCCCCGGTCGATCTGGTTCTAGTCAAAGCTTTGAGATTTTGAAAAAGATTCTTCAATATTTGGGGGTAATTTATATGAAGCCCCCCGGGGATTTTCAAAATTTTCTCAAAAACGGCCCCAAATTTTTTCTTTAAATTGTTTGTATGAATAGAGTAAAATACACTGATTTACATGGCATAGGTCCGATATTCACGAATAACTCTGAATTTTTGAAAATTGCAAAAGTTTAAAATTTTTACGGTGTCTTTCTGGAACTACAAAATTGAAGATAGAGATTTTTGCTTCAAATAAAATTTTTTCTTCATAGTGAGTTCTTTCATAAAGGTCATGTAAATGTTTCTCAAAATTTTAGTATTTTTCACGCAATATTGCGTGCAATATGTGCAATTTTAAAAAATTACCAAAACAAGATTTTTTAAAAAACAGCTCCAAATTTTTTCTTTGAACTTTTGGTAGGGATAGTGGTAAATGTATTCTTTCAATGACATAAAAGCCATTTTGGTCTATCGGTTGGTTTTTTAAAAAATTACAAAAATGTAAATTTTTTTACAAGTCTCTCACGTTAATATTTACATTATCGGCGATTTTTTCACATTATTATATTTACGAGTATATATGCTTTAAATAATGTCAAGTAAAGTTTCTCGAAAACGCAACAGTTTTCTATGAAAAGTAGCTGAAAATTTCGCATTTTCAGAAACGTTCAAACGCCATTTTCTCATATACGGCTGAAAATTATTTCTTCAATCTTTTGTAGCTGATAGTGCTAATTACACTCTTTAGTATAGCGTAAAGTTTATTTTGAGTATTTTTTTGTGTTTTCAAAAATTACATAATTGTAATTTTTTCGATACATCTCTCACATCTTTAATATGCACATTACCAGCAATTTGCAAACATTATTATATTTGTGAGTGTATGTGCTTCAAATAACTTCAAACAAACTATTTTGAAAACTCAAACATTTTCTGTGAAAATGAGCTTCAAATTTCGCATTTTTAGTAGCGCTAAAACGCCATTTTCTCTTAAACGTCACATTATTTTTAACAGAAAATTGCCATTTATGACTAGGTTTTTGTGTTCTTTAAGATTCTAAAATTAATGTTTCCGTTGTACCAATAGGAAACCGAAAAATTAAGAAAATGACGAAAAAAATGTACTTTTGGCGATGATAGATGGTAGCTGGCAAGTATGTGGCAATTCCGAATAGCTAGCGAAGACCCAAGGAAATAGAAAACTAATACGGGAAAGTCTGTACCATTCTGTAGTACCTCTAGTTTTCTTTTGTAACGAGTGTCTTCCTTGTATAGAATGATCCTACAGCAATAGTCAGGCAACATTGTAGACATCTACTTCCCTTCGTACCTTTTTTCAATCGTAGATATATCTTTAGGGAATCTCTCTTCGTGTTGGTCCGATTCATCGGTGCAACTCTCTGGGAAGAAGCCAATATGAGAATCCATGAAATGTACTATTAAAGACATTTTGCATCCAAGTTCTTGATAAGCTTTGATCATCTGATTCACTATTTCCTTGTAATTTTTAGCTCTTTTTCT
Source organism: Acheta domesticus (assembly GCA_031308135.1). Classification (NCBI taxonomy): domain Eukaryota; kingdom Metazoa; phylum Arthropoda; class Insecta; order Orthoptera; family Gryllidae; genus Acheta; species Acheta domesticus. The sequence goes on from JAHLJT010002630.1 coordinate 57,512,901, forward strand.
TCCAAGGAAATTTTCTGACACGTTCTTGAAACATGGCCATGTTCGCGCTTCTGCGTCAGTGAGGCATGTTTCAAAATTTCTATCTATCTGAAGTTCTCTGATCTGAGGGCCTACAAATACACCTTTTTTTTAAACTTTGCTGCTGAAAGGCGAGGAAATTTGTCAGCAAGATACGTGAACACTTCGCCAGTTGGATCCATTGCCGTTACAAATTAATTAAACTGAATTTGATATGAAGAGGTGGTAGAAGGATATCTTCACGAGCTACCAGACTTTGACGTTGGACATTTTTTTCATCTACTTCCCAATTTCGTTCCGGACTTTTCTCTCTTATGTGGGAATTTTCATCGCGACTATCCCACTCGCAAAGAAAACAAGCATATTTTGTGTAGCCTTGTTGTATGCCTAATAGCAATGCAATGACTTTGAAATCGCTATATTCCTTCCATTTATACTCACTGTATATAATTAATTTGAAAATATTTTCTAAAATGAAACCGGAAGACTTTAGAGTGTGGAACTGGTCTTTGCGCCTGATATATGGTCTGATATATGGTCTTTTGGTTCTTGCCATACCGTAGATACAGCAAATAACACGGTATTTTCTTTTCCTTTCCACTAGTTAATTAATTTACAAGAAGAAGATGCACAACATACTATTCCTGTTTCTCACAAATGTGAATTCTCCGCAGATATAGCAAATGGTTGTAATTAGTATCTCGACAGGAGCGCCGACGAGACATTTTCTAGAAAAATAAAAATTATATCATAATAATTTTTAATTCATGCTGTATCTATGGTACATTCTCATTGACTTCTTTCCTTCTTAGCAACTTACTTGTCACGTTCTGTATCACCATGAAAAACAAAAACAAAATACTTTAAACGTTCTCACACTTGAGGTTTCCTGACAGTGACAGTGAGGCTAGGTTTGAGGTAAGCAGTGTTTATGAAAGTATACAATCGAGTGAGGCGTACCAACATTTGAATACTAAAACATTTGACATAAATACAGGAGTCCATGTTACCGAGTGTTATTTGCAAACTTTCTCTCAATTTACGGAAAATAGTGCCTTTTTCATGACATAAATGTTAAAATTACTGAAAAACTATCCCTGAACGCGACATTTTGATTTCAGAAATGAACTTACCATTGCAAATTAATAATGAATCACACACTTTTATCTCAGAAATAGAACCCTTGTAGAGCAGTGTTATTATTTACATTATATACATTTTGGAAATTTACACTTTCTGGAATGATAGTATAATTGTTTGGTTTGATTTTGATTATTGTTGATAATATTACTTGACTCTGAGGGCGATTCGATTGGTAATTTTTGGAATCTGTTTGACAATTTAATTGAGTTGGCAATTTTGTGATTATTAGTTCTTGTTGCAAGGAATTTCTTTGGTACTGATGTTATATCTAGAAATTCTTCTAACTGTATGATTTCATCTTCAGCTGCTACGCTTGAATTTAATTGTTGAAGAAGATGTTCTGTTCCTGTAAATAGTTTTTAGTTTAGCTTCGTTGGTTGAATCACCTGAATCGTTATTATTTGTGGGTGGGTTATCCAAGTCATTTTCTCTGTTGATTATGATAACGTTAGCAATGACGTGATCGTGGACGTGATTGAGTTCTTATATTAGAGTTAAGTTTTTTCATAGTGGGAAAAGTTTGATCGTTATCAGCATCGGGATCTGGAGCATTTATTTCTCGTTCCACCTCACTGATTCGTAATTTGACAGCCGATTCTTTTCCGTTGGAGATTTATGAGAATTAGATTCATTAGCTTTAATGGTTTTTATGATTTTCATGATTTTTGAGGAATTTGGATCATTTCAGTAGAGAAGAAGAGAATGGGTCTAATTTCCACTGCAGCTTTGCAGACTAGCTCGGCTAGTCTTACGAATGGCAGAAGGTCTTAGCTGTGGCAGAAGGTCAGGATGGGTTTTGCAGCATGGAGCGGCATGATGATTAGATACGTGCGGTCCCGTACAAGTTGTTGCTCTGCTGCTATCGGTGATTACGTTGCTGCTGCGGGTCTTGCGTCGTTATTTTCCAGAGCTGCGGCCGCTCATGCCACCGAAGATCGTGATGACCGACGGGACACAGCGGGCTGGTGTAGATTTCTCGCGCAGGTTTGAGGTTAATTAGCTGTGTATATCACACTGACTATGACCTGCTAAGTTATTTTTTGCTCTTTGATTGCTCTTTCGGATGACAAGGCCAAGCGGTGGGATATACCTTGGCACCGGTCGAATTTGACTAAGTCCTGTTTTCCGCGCACTAACTTTTTCTAAGTCCAGCACTAGATATTTTTTTTGCTTTGCGGTTCTTCCTGATCCATTCGTCTTGGTGTCCGGTGGCAGAATAGAGAAGGGGGTAAATAAGCACTTAGAGACCACTTGAGGGTATTGTATGCGTAATTTAGCAAATTTTGTTCAGATTATAAAGTGTGCTTTATTGGCTAAATATCCACATCAATATGCTTGAAATACAAATAATTTAATATATTTCAGAAGTTACAGTAAAATGGACAAGATACTTTCCAATACACACTTTGAAGTGGAATCCATGTATCTGTATTGATACTGTCTTATCAATCATCGACAATTGTCATAAAAATAAAATTGTAAAACATGCTATTGATTAACAACATTTTTATTTTAATTTTTGCGGAAAAAATGTATTAGATGAAGTGTGTGTACTCGCATGTACGCTTGAATACACTTATTCAGGAAGTTGATACTTACGTAAATACATTCAAAATTACAAATATTAACTTGATAATATTGATCCTCGTCATTTGTTAAATACATATTCAGATACAAGATTTGTATTTTGCTTCGGAAATGTTTACGTTTTGTTGGCGTTTTTTGCTCAGGACAGGTTAAAACTTGATATTATGTTAATTATATTTATTATAATGTATTACAACTTTTAATATGGAAAGAACGTCAGATCGAGGATAAATTACACAAATTATATTTCAATATATGCAAACACCTGAAAAATTAATGGCTAAAGCAAAGATTTCAATATATTTATTCTCATAATCTTAATTAATTTTATTTTATAAGTTTCTTTTAGTTTCCTTTAGAGTTTATTTAATAGTCTCTATTAACTATTAAGAAATGGATTTATCTATTTCCCAACTCTTTAGCAGCTAATGATTACTCAGTCTATATAAAATAATACTATTCTTTGTTTATACGTGTCGTTTATACGATCCATTCACATTGAGAACCACGGAAAATAATCTTTCATACACAAAGGTGAATTGCGCACCAGGAAAAGCGTGCTCTGTTTGATTAGAGCCACATAAAGAGCTTAGTGCTTTCTTAGGGGTGTGAAGGTAGAGGCGATCGTTTCTTCTGAAGCTACTGGAGCAGACGCGATGCCTTTGAACATGTGACAGGCCAGATGAGAACCAGAGGGAAAGCAGCGACGCACCGAATATCTCAACAGCTGTTACCACATTTTGCATTCGCAATTTTCAATTTTGGCTTCTAAGTACCAATGCACAATTTGTAAGCACTTCTTGGACAAATTCGGTCATTATTCGGTCATTTTTGAGTTTGGGACGTCTGAGACCATATTAAATTACCCCAAAATGACATTCAAGGCGGAAACTGTCGAAATCAAAATATATTTAATCTGACTGAATAGTACTCAATAATATAAACAGATAGAATATATGAAATTGTGAATATCACCAAAATATTAATAATTAAACACGTGCCTATTTCCTTTTTTGACAATCAATAAAATTTTTTATAAAAACATCTTTATTGTGATGAGCCCCCATTACAGCACACCGTGCCGGGGGAGAATCCCAAGGCAAGCGACACGCAGCGGCAAGCTAAACATTGCGGCAGCGACCTCTATAATACGCTGCCGAATGCAAGCAAGGGGCGCATGTAAACGGGCCCGACGGACCCAGAGAGGGGAGATGGAGGCAGAAGCACACGTGAGGTAGTCGAAGTCAGTGAAGTGCATGCGACACAAGAGCCTTCTGATGACGCACTCGCAGAGCTCCGCCGCCGCTGCTGCTTCGGCCTCCCCTGTGAAGCGCCTGTCCACGGAGTGAGTAAGAGGCCGCCATCTCTGAATCTCATCCCCGTACGATTCCCCAATGATATATCGCCTTCCCCGCTCTTTCGTCCATCTTTTGGTAACAATGGCGCATTCATTCGAACATGACTTCTTCTTTGAGCAAGCTGCCCTTCCTGTTCCCTTCAACTTCACAGCTTATTAAATCAACCGCCGTCCTCCAAGAGACGCGTCGCCTTAGGAATACACTGAAGTTATTCAGCTCCGAGTACTATATACCGTCAACTTCAGATGTATACAAATAATAAATAACTGTCATTTTTGATATCGAAACATGTTACATTAAGCACAATTTTTATAAAAAATATAGGACTTCATAAAAATTTTACAAGGATATATTCAAACACAAAAATGGAAAAATGCATTGTAAGTTTTTTACTTCCTAGCTTTAAGAAAAAAAGAGGCTTTGATTGTCAAAAAAGAAAAACGATTCCTGTGTTTACTTGCATTGGTCGACAAAGTTTTCTCCACAAGAAATCTTATTAGTGAACCCAGTGCGATTTTTCGTACTGAATTCAGACATGCATTCAGAATTTTTTCATCAGGCACATGCCGCCCGGCGAAGCCATGATAGAATCAATGATGCTTCTCGACAACCCAGAGAGCGCCATGTACCTAAGCGCCATGCAGTAACGTAAAATGTCTGTAAATAAGTATGGTGTATTGTAATGGAGCCAAATCTGGTAATCGAAACTTCCTAATTGAGTAGAAATAAACGACATAAATAAGTAAATATGTCATGTCCTAGGCATGCTATGTGGTGATTTAATAATTATTAATTATTCATTATAATGTAAATTTCATTATTTATTAAATTATTCATTATAATGTATTAATAGCATATACTACGTTCAGGATAACATTGCTGTTCAATCTCGCGAACAATCACGAGAAAATTCGCTAGCAGGGAGCAGCCTCAAATTGTCTTTCCCCCGCGCGGCCAACATTCTTCGGCTGCCCGACCTTCAAAGCTTCTCATGGCACTAGCAAGTCTATACAAAAATATAAAAATGAAACACAGATGTTCAGGCAACAAAACAATTCTCGTCGAGCCCCCTTTGCCGCGAGCGCTGAACCGCCGCCCACCCATTGTACTGCAAGCCGGAGAAAGGGCGACGGGTCAGTTAACCAGGGCTTGGCCCCCGCCGGCGCGCCTGACGCCATTACCCGTCTACCTGCCCTCTACTCAGCCTTCGGCGGCCAGATGTGTTTACAAACATTCCAAATATTGCTACGTGCCTCCCGCACCTACATTGGCGTTCGCATTTGCCTATCACGAACACATCTGCAAGGTAGCCACGCCCGCGCCTGTCTTTGCGCCCCGTCTCTCAACCGGCGCGCCGCGGTTCCCGTGAGAAGCATCCCAAACATTGCTAATGAGAAAGTCGCGTGACACACTTCAGAAAATAACAACAAATAGCGAGCAACACTCGTGGCACACTGCGTCTCACTGCATGTCATAGGCTAGCTGCAAATGTCACGTGACTCCTCCCTCTCTGCACTCGGAAACATACGTTTCAATAAATACGGCAACTTCGCTCTCATGCGCCACTCCAGTCAAACTATGAGTCAAACTTCCAAGCAACTACTTCTGTCAACTTCTATCAGTCGTTTCTACGCTGCTACTGAAAACTATTCAGTCGCTACTACAAACTACTGCAACTTCTTCAGTCAGACTAGCCAATCACTTCTTCAGTCAACTTCTACGAGACAATCGACTATCATTGACACATTTGTCAATTCACCGGACGAGTGTCAATACTCGCTCTACTTGTCAGACATCCTGCGAACGAGTCAGTTGTCCTTGCTCTGCCTATCAAGGTTCCGGCATTTAACCAGCGCGGCCAGCGGGCCGTGATCTACATTCGGGCCACCCGTTAATCAGCTTTCACCTGGCCAAGTCAACAGTACGGACCGCTCCAGTAGTCGAGTACGCGCCCATGGTGACATCCAGCCTACCAGCCGTATCATCCGCAGCCCATTTCAACCGACGGCATACACACTCAACCGTCTGACCTGGGTTGGTGTTTGCTGTACTTTCATCAATCTGTAAGTGTAAACTTCAAGAAAGAAGAAACTTAAATCTATAATCATGCATTGGCCCTCCGGCTTACTGCCAAATTACCTATTTGTGTAATTAACCAAATATTTTCAAGAATTAAATTAAATTCATTCACAAATGCATTGCCTTTCATTTGCCTCTAAAGAAACAATCCCCTGAAACCTGTTCTGAGCCTGTATGTAGTCGCATTCGCAGCACGGACCTCACACAGTGCTGCATCCACTACAATTGCCATACTTGCCATCTTGCTCCTACATTTATATCCTTAGAGAAGAAATTCTTACATTGAAACTATTGACATTCATGAGTTTATATATCATGTATAAAGTATATGACATACATTGCAAACATTGATTAATTCAATTTGATAACACATTCCTTCGAAAGGGCCCGTGGGTCTCCTGAGTCCTCAGTTCCTCTTTCTGCGCGCTCCGAGGGGTCTCTTCGGCCTGGGGAGCGGCACCACCGTGCGCAGCAGGGCGCGCAGACCTCTGGGCATCTGCGCACGCGCAGCCCCCCACCGACTGCGCGCGACCTCTGCGCAGAAGGCGACTGCGGCCAGCGCCAGCCCCGCGCAGAGCAGCGCCAGGTGCGGCCGCAGGTCCTGCAGCTCCAGGGTCCTGGCTTCGTCGCCCTCCGACCCCTCCTGAAGATCTTCATTTCTCAGACGGCAGTACATCCCCCATGTTCTGTTGAAATCGTCAGTCCACTTGGGATCAAGTCCCGCATCTCGGAACTGAATCATCTTCAGATTAATTGCGTCGACCCACGGCCAGTTCCTGGAAATTTATTAGTAGATGCAGATTTTCTACAATCAGGGAATTTAGGAAGTAGAAAGGAATGTTAAAGAAAACGTAGGTGACTGTGAAAGTGATGCAGTGTGAACTAGTAGTGCTACAACAGCGCATACTTTCCCCCGTTATTGGAAACTGCTACTAGTATTGAAATATTGCGCTTTCTGCGCTACTAACACCTTAGCTATAATTTGAAAACGTCCAATTCAACCAAGAAGCGAACAAGTCACTGTTTCCATTTCAGTGTTGTGAGAACTATGTGAATTCTACAACTGCATAAAAATATAATACAAAAGGTTTATAAACCTGCTTTGGAAAAAGAAGCCTATTCTAAACCAGAATATTCTAAAACCATGCAACAAATACTCTACTCACTACAAATGGTAGAGCATTTAGTGCGAAAACTAAATATTTTCATGTAAATATCTAGCTAAATTTGAAAATTATAACTCCTTTTCATACAGCTACACCATGTCACTACAATGACACGTAATTCATAGAAATTAGACAGAGCGAAAAGGAAGTTCTCTGTCGCATTAACTGCATTGTCGTTATTCTCTGAGAAACCTTACTTGTAATAATTTTGGTACTACCTATTCTCGAGAAAGTTTACTTGAAATTATTTAGGGCACATGTACTCATTAATATAATGCGAACAAATCGCCGCTAACGTAAATATTAACGACTTGACAGACATGTCAGAAAATTAATTTCTGCAATTTATTGAAATATCAAAAGAATCAAGCAATATGGCATTTATGTCCTCTGACAGAGCACATTTAGCACTATTCTTACCAAAATGTGGAAACCTGAGCTAGTTTTCACAGCGAATGGTTTCTTGTTTGAGAAAATTTATACGACATGATTTGAATCACATGTACTCATAAATACAATAAAGTAAACAAATTGTCTCTAGTGGAAATATTGACGTGAGAGAGGAGCTGAAAAGAACCCCCTTTTTTATTTTTGAAAAAAACAACAACAAAAGAATACAGCAACATGACGTTTTTGTCTTCTAATAGAGTACATTATACACTATTCCTTCCAAACGTTTTAAGAAAAAATTTGGAGTCGTTTTTGAGAAAATCTTACTTTTGTAATTTTTTTTAAATTGCACATATTGCACGTAATATTGCGCAAAAACTACTAAAATTTTCAAAAATATGTCCATGACCTTAAAGAAAGAGCTCGCTAAGAAAAAAATTATTTGACGGAAAAACGTCTAACTGCAATTTTGTAGTTGGAGGAAGACGCCGAATAAAATTCAAACTTTCGCACTTTTCGAAATATTAGAGTAATTCGTGAAAATCGGATCTATGCCACTTTAATAAGTGTATTGTAATCTAATCCTCCAAGAAGCTTAAAGAAAAAAATGCAGCCGTTTTTAAGAAAATTTTGAAAACGTCCGTGGGCTTCATGTAAAGTACCCCCAAAATTAAAATATCGGTTTCAAATTGAAGGGGCCATGAGATCAGCCCCTGAGATCGGGGAGTATAAATTTTGGAGAAAATCGGCTGAACGGTTTAGTCGTTAGCGTTGCTCACCGGCGGAAGGACGGACGGACAGACATATTGCTTTTAATTCGGTTTTTGTTAGCAAGGACCCACAAAACAAGGATTCTGGCTGCACCAGACGTTAAGAAATTAGTTTTCTTAATTTAGCAACTGGATTTATCCACTTTCTCGTTACCAGGGCCCTGTATTGATTTTTTCTGCCGAAAATCCGCCGTTTCTTCGCTCAGCATTACGTAACTCTCCCTACACTATCCGTACGTATAAAACTATACTGTGCAACCTTAGTGTGATGGTCACACTTGGCAATTAAAATCCCCGCGCACGGCCGCCTAAACGCTCGCGCCACCTGGTAGGAAACCACTGCGTCCGCGGCCGGCCTAGGTCAAGGAATAAAGTTGCAAAAGAGGTTCCATGGAAGTATGGTGGTAGCTGGCTGAAGGCAGGGAACATGGGAGCAGAAAGTTACGAAAATCTGAGGTGTGAGGTTGAGCTTTTTGCGCTGATGGCCGCGAGCCAGTCAACAGGAAAGGAGAGGTTGTTTGTGCCAGTGGTGGCTAGAGGCACGATCGACGGAGCGGAGGCGTCTGGTCTTGGAGTACTGGAGTTCGACGTGGTTACATGGAGGGCACGTTCTGCTTAGGCGCACGATAGAGCGCCGGCAGCCGCATTTTTTTCGTTGTGAGTTTTGCGCTGGTGGCGGACGCCACAGCCACTGAATTAAGGTCGGTATTCAAGACAAAATAATTTTGTATTGACTATAGTGAACGCTCAGATATCGTAAGGAGAACTGAGAATTCTATAGTAATTTACCAGAAAACGCAGGTTGAGGTTTGGCTCCTGTAGTTCAATCCCCGAGATGGTTTTGCCATTGTGACACATGTTTGATGATGGGTATATCCGTTCCACGTATGTTCTTATAGTGGCTTGGTAACATGTGCAGAAGATATTTCAAGTTGGGTATTTTTGGGGTGAGAAGACATTGCTGATTTTTGGAAGAGTTTTGTCATGTTAATGGGGCGTAACTGCGGTTTCTTTTGAAAGGAGTATTATGGAGGGCAGTGTTGGCTCTGGGTGAGGTCAGAAATTTATTATAGATATTTATGAATCGTTAATAAAGTTATAAAATTGTATTTGCTTCGAACTATTGGAGAATACAGATGAACTTGAACAATTCAATTATATTGATGTTTCGATGCCTGTTGAGAGGAAGTAAGGCGTGAGTTTGGTCTCAACCAGAGGTAGGTGATGTAATAAAGTTTAATTATATATAGTAATTTCATGTGAGTACTTCAGTGCTTTTCAAAACTATCATGTATTCCATTTATTTGAATTTTAATTCAAATTTTCGTCACAGAGAATATTGATGTGATTTCAATTTGTGGCAATTCTAAAAATGATTAATGATAATTCTGTATTTTTGGTATTGAGGGAAGTTGTGCAGAAGATAATTTATTTGTAATTTCAGTGATTTGTGCGTAAGAAAGTTGCATATGAATGTCAATGCAGTATTATTGAAGGAGAGTTCCATTCAATATTTGTAGGCAGAAGGTGCTCATATTCCGTTATGCAAAATGCATGTGCTCTTCCTTCTGCTGTAACTTTGTGGGCATGTCTCATCCCACTAGAGATTTTTACTTTCTCGCCCTACGAATACTTCGTAAGAAGAGTAATCGTAATGGCGGAATGGCGGAATCGTTATGTAATCGTGCGGCGGAAAACGGGGAATTTTCGCCAGAAAACTTTTATAGCAGGGGTCTGGTGACAAAAAAGTGGATAAAACCTGTTGCTAAATTTAGAAAAAAATCCTCTATCTCGTGGTGTAGTCAAAATCTATGATTTGTTGCTTCTTCATACCGAAAAATCGATTGACGGCAAAACGTCCGTTTGTCCGTCTGTGGTTAGCGCTAGCGCCTAAACCGTTTGGTCGATTTTCTTCAAAATTGATATTCCCTGATCGTTTTTACTCGTCTCAAGGCCTCTTGAATTTGAAACCGATATTTTAGTATTTGAGGGTACGTTGCATGAAGCCCATTTTGAGATTTTCTAAGTTAATAGAAAATGGCGCCAAATTTTTTTGATTATATTTTGTTGTTGAATAGTGCGAAGAACGTTGAAGGGAATGACGAAGGTATCATTTTCGTTGATAGGCCCAATTTGTCGAAAATTGCAAAAAACTGTTTAAAAACTGCAAGATTGAAGATAGAGATTTTTGCCTCAGACAAAGTCGGTTGTACAAAATTAATACTTCAAATAAGGTCATGAACCCTTTTTTGAAAAAACGAGTAGTTTTTGCGTAAATTGCGATTCAAATTTACAAAAACAAATTTTCTCAAAAACCGCTCCAAATTTTTTCTTTAAATTTTCTGCACGTGTGTAATAAGGGACGGTAAATATATAAATAAACTAGTGGTGCTATAGAATGGCACATACTTTCTCGCAGTAGTTATTTTTCAAATGCCGATCAGCGGATAAATTATTTGGAGTAAGCCATTCACCGCTGCCTTTCTTGGTCATGTTTGAAAGAAATGTTTTTAGCATGTTGACAATTACTGGCTTCCTAATGATAGAACTAATACAATTACGTTTTGACTAACTTATAAGTAGTTGGTCCGCATGTGGGTTCCGTGGCGCGGTTGGTTAATGCACCTTCGGTTTGAGATCTTTAATAAGGAAGATGCCGATTTCGGTCCGCCGAGGGGGATTTTAATTTGATGAATGTGATGTTGCAGGAAAAAAACATTGAAGAGTGTAGATACTTTATTGAAAATAATTTGAAGTACTTCTACTCACGAATAAAATCAATGCAGATAAATAGACAGGACTTGTTTGTGTTTTCCCTAATTGCATCTTTTAAACAATTTTTCAACTCTGTTATTCGATTTCTGAAGCGTAGGACATGTCAAATCAACCGTTGTCTTGTATATATCTGTATGAACCAATTTAAGTAAAATATGAGTATTTTAACGTTAAATTGTAATACATTATATCCAGAACGCTTGCGATAAACTTACAATCCCTAACGGTTCCGAAATTATTATTACTTTCTAGCCTTACGAATACTTTGTAAAGCGGTTCACCGCTGCCCATCTTGGTCATGTTTGAAAGACATGTTTTTCGCATGTTGATAATTACCGGCTCCTAATGATAAAATCGATACAATTACGATTTGACTAAAATATAAGTAATTGCGATAAATGTACTGGAATTGTCTGTATATATTTGTTCAAATTTTTAACTTTTAACAATTTTTTACTTCTCTTCTTTAATTTGAAAAGCGTATGTACCATCGTATCAATTGTTTCTTAATCATGTATTTACCATTTTCTATGTCGGTTCTATTCTTTCATGGCTCTCTTCGACACAGGCGGTGTTGTTGTTGCCTAGTGGTATAAGGTCCGGTTCGTTGACTTTGAGTTTTGTCTGTCTGGTGTCGGTACGGAAAACGTTTGCTGGTATAACACACTTTTGCTGGTTTATGAAGTAGTGGAATGGCAATAAGGACCGTATAGAAGCAGAGCGAGAAAGTAGGTGCGTTGGAAGCACCACTAGTTTTGTATTCAATTTGTTGAATGTCAAGTTAATTTGGGGCACAGAGAATATAGATGTTTAAGGTTACAACTTTGTGGTTCTTTTTCAAAATTTTAAAAAAGAGCCACGTTCCCACTGAAATTCCCCACAACCGACCTACATGTCTGGTTACAATACACACGTATAATATACGGGAAAGTAAAAATTATACACGACAGTTTTTAAACAACTGAATTTTTAATTCAGATTTTATTTAATATTTTTTATTCAAATTATACTTCTGAATTGATAATTTTGTTGTTGTTTGCTATTTCGCGGAAAATGTAGAGTTCACTGAAAATGGAATGCTCCCTAATTCCTTTATCTTTTAGTTGCATTCGAAGAAAAAATGAAAATACTGGAGCTTTTGGAATATAAATGTTAAAAGTGTTTCAATATAGCCTAAGTTAATTCAAAATTATGGTCATCAATTTTTTTTTACTTTTTCACCTTAGGAACACTTCGTAAGAAGAGAAAGGTATGAAATCGTGCCCCGGAAAACGGGGAATTTTTGCCAGAAAAATTCTTACAGCAGGGGTCTGTAACGAAAAGTGGTTAAAACCTGTTGCTAAATTTAGAAAAAACTCGTGGTGCTATATAATGGCACAAACTTTCTCGCAGAACTTATTCTCTAAATTTAGTTAATTTTTCTGTTATAAATGACGATCTTCCCAGATACCTTCTTTGAGTTCCCAAAGGAATTTTTTTACCGTGTCTGGATTTTTCGGCTTCCTAATGCGAGAAATGAAACCACAATTCACTTATTACTATTTTATAAGTGTAAATGTCATGCATAGCCATTGTGGTCCCAGTTGTTAATCATCGAGCATTTGCACAGCTCTTCCGAGGAAAGCTTCGCCGGTTCGAGTCCTCATCGGGGGATATTATCTGTCAAAATTCTCTGTTGTCACAGGATATAATTGAAAATTTTAAAAAACTTCATTGAAAACCATGTGAAGCTACGTGAATCACAAATATTAATAATTACGATAAATGAACTGGAAGTGTTTATATATATTTTTTCGAATTTTTAGTTTTAACAATTTTTCACTTCACTTCTTCTTCGATTTGTAAAGCGTATGTACCATCATATCAATTGTTTCTTTATCATGCATTGACCATTTCATAGCTCGGTTCGATTCTTTTTATGGCTCTGTACGACCCATATGGTGCTAGTGTGGCGTAGTGGTGTAAGTGTTGGTTCTTTAGCTATGAGGATCGGGTTTTGGAACTGAAAAAGTTTGCTGGTAGAAAACACTTTTGCTGGTTTATGAAGTAGTGGAATAGCATTTAGGACCATCGAGAAGTAGTGCGAGAAAGTATGTGCGTTGGAAGCACTAGTTTTAATTTAAATTTATTTCTATTATGTATTTATTTACGATTTAAAAAACGTTTTGGTAAGAGTGTGTGATAGTGTGAGGTTTGAGTATAGAGTGCGCTCGTGGTGAAATATAAAAATTTTGGGGTATTGAGTACATTTGTGGTTTGGGAGTTGCACACAGTCGTTGTGAGTGCGCGTATATTTTGGTGAGACTTTTTGTGAATTGGTTTTGATGAATTTGTGGATTTTGCTTTGCTGTCCGACGTCCGTTCCAGCCCTGCATCGAAGCAGCAACGTTATATAATGGGCCAATGATATTACATGAAATTCACATAGGAACAATAAACAACTATTATTCAAAACCTGTATTTTTTAAATGTGATCACTGAGAAAGGAAATTAAAACACTCTAGTACCAGAAATATTATTCGTAATAGCAGCGGTGAATTTTTCAGGTTTCGGGAGTTGCCAATTCGTGTTCAGTTAGCTAACGTTGTTTCGGACGGGAGCCCAGACCCAAGCGTAATTATACAATCCAGTAGATATATTATTAATTTCTATCGCGTAGGCTTTGTTCATTGTACTACAATGTTTTATTTCAAGTTGATTCGTATCATTTACTTTATTTATTTAACTAATTATTAACAATTCTTATTATTTGGTATAGACAGTCGTAGAAATTATTATAAATAGTGACCATAACTTAGAATACATTTTATTATGAATAATTCTTAGTTTGAGTGAAATTTTGGTAGATACCAATATTTCTATTATAGTTTTCGATTCCAGCATTTTTATTTCAATATGATTCAAGAAGCACTTAGTGTAGTATACGGCCGGCAATTCAAAGTTGCCGCGCTAACATCGCGGCAAAGAGCGCCGGCGGCGTGCAGCGTACAGCACAGAGCGTCGGCAGCAGGAGCGCCGAGCTTCGCCGAGCGCGCCAAAAGGTGCGCTCAGAAACAGGAATGACTACTACTTGGACTTCGCGCACCATTGAGCCGTCCAATTAGGAGGAGCCGCGGGAAGCCTCACGCGGGAGGTGGCCGAGATAAAAGGGCGCTGGCGGAAGATCTAAGGGAGAAGTGCGCGCTGCGTAGAGTAAGCCAGATGGCAGAATGTTTTACTAGAGAGTCTTGTTGCATTTGTACATGGCGGCCGAGTGGGCCAAGATTTTTTGTATAATAAATCTTCTTTTAAGAAAGCATTTTTTTCTGAGATACAACAGTGGCGACGAGGAAAACGTGAACATGGCAAGTGCACCGGCCCAGTCAGAGCTAGCGCAGATACTACAGTTTATGCAGCAGCAACAGCAACAGCAGCATCAGCACCAGATGCAACTGATACAACAGTTAGCAGCAGGACAAGAGAAGCAGCTTCAAGTGCAGCTAGCGGTGAGTGCAACAAGAGGCGAACATGCGCCTGCGCCGTTTACCCCATTCCTGCCGCAAGCAGAAAGTTGGGCAGATTATGTTGAAAGATTGGAACAACATTGGATATATTATGGGGTTGAAAGTGAAGAAAGAAAAATGGCAGCATTTTTAAGTACTGGGGGCAGTGAGACGAATTCATTGTTATAGAAGTTGTGCAGTGATAAAGAAATTTGTAAATTGCCGTGGTCAGAGATAAAAGAAACATTAGATAGATATTATGAAAAAAGACCGAATGTGGTAGCGGCGAGGTATGCATTTTTTCAATGTAGAAATAAAGATGCACAAACACACAGAGTGGATTACTGAGTTGAACGGGTTAGCTAGGAGCTGCGAATTTAAGTGCCAATCTAAGAAGTGTGGAAAATCGTATGCACAACTGATAAGAGATGCGATAATTATGAACACTCCAGAAGAAAGAATTAGGTTTGAAGCACTCAAGAGCAGCGATCCGTCACTAGATGAAATTCGAAAATTGGCTACGACGTTCGAAGTGACATCGCGCACCGCACGAGAAATCGCCAATAACAACCAAGTATTTCAAACAGGTTGCGAGCAAGGGCAGCGCCAGGAGAGCCAAGGTGGCGCTGACAAGGAGCCGGGTTACAAGATAAGAAGGCGGCCGCGCAAGAGTCCGGTTAGGGAGAGGTCGGCGGGCAGCTCTGATAGCGAGATGGGCCGACCGGCGCGTTATCGCGGAAGAAAGACTACGCGATATGAACGCGGCAGTGACTGCGGCAGCAGCGACAACAGCGATAGCAGCCTAAACAAGGGTAGCAGAAAATCGTGCAAGTTTTGTACAAGAAGCCACGAAAGGTGGCAGTGCAAATTCAGGCAGGCAAATTGTTACAAGTGCGGGAAGACTGGACACATCAGAGAAGTGTGTTGGCAGGCGCGGCAAGGGAAGTGGGAAAGAAGAAGAGCAAGAGAAGAAGAAGAAATGTACGTGAATGTGGTACACCAGCTGTTGAGTGGCAAAGGGCAGAGTAAGTTAATAATCAAGTTGGACGTGGGCGAAAAGGAAGTGAAGTTTTTGGTAGACACTGGTACAACAGTGGCGACGAGGATAAACTCGGAGGGTGTGGTGGCTGCAGGCGTCGCCATACAACAGTGCCGACGAGGATAAACTGCGGAATGAAGTGTGGCTGTCGCTATAACAATTGGCGAGGGAAACGCGACAAAGTGCTGTGGTAAGTCGCTACAACAGTGACGAGAGAAATTAAGAGAGCAATGGGCATCAAGGTAAATTAGTATGCGCAACGCTGAGAGAGAAACTGGACTCGTGTGGAGAAACTTGCCTACAGTATAGTGCAATTGCTGACAAAAGGTATTGCAAAATGGCTTCAGAAGCGGAAATGGTGCAAGTGCTAGAGGAGATGATAAAGCGGCAGCAGGAGTTCGGGAAGCAAATGGAACAGCAGCATCGGCAGTTCATGGAAGAGTTGGAGAGGCAGCAGGAAGAACGGCAGCAGCAGATGGCAGCCTGGGAAAAACGCAACAAGCCATGGTTGGACGACACGCCGCAGCAGGCGTGTGCACGGAACGCGTCGGACGAGGCCGGGGTGATTGGAGTGGCGACGCCGCGGGTCGCTGCTCAGGAGGCACGGGACGCCCCTACAGCTGCAGGCAGCCGCACGGGGGTGCGGCGTAACAGTGGGCGCGAAGGCATCCATACGTCAGCAGGAGGCGCTGGGGCAGCAGGCTACCATGATGGCGAGAAGGCATCGCAGAAGTCGGCTAGAGGCCGCGACACCAATAGCGCGGTCCGACCGAGCGTGCAGCATGGTAGCCGGGAGAAGGTCGCCGCGAGGGCGACGCAGCGCAGTACTACTAGAGGCCGCGTAGCTGATAACGCGGCGAGGGCAAGCAGGCGGCCGGGTGAGCAGCGGGTCCAGAGCGCAGCGCGGCAGGCAACGAGGACGGAGAAAAGTGCAGAGGAGGCATTCTGGAAGGCATCGAGCTCGGCGCAGAGGCCGAGTGAGCGACGACAAAGGGAGCCACGAAGGGTAACGGAGTTCACTGTGGTACAAAGCAAGGGGGAAATGTGCTCAAAGCAAGGTAGGGACTGCACAAGCTATAGTCGTGGCAGAAGAAGGGATACGTGTAATAGCAGCAAGGAAGTGAAGTTATTTTGTAAGAACTTGGTGATTAACGTCAGAGACCTATGGAAAGGGATTAAAATATGAGAAAATATGTGCCGTAGGTGATAGCGGTAGTATAATAGGCGGTGAGCACGGATTGAGCACTAATATTTACAGTGAGTTAAAACCAAAGGACACGGCAAGAAAATGTAAACCAGTGTGGCAGGAGCTAGCGGAATTGAGTAGTAAATTTAAGTCGCAAGGTTACAGGCTTAGTGAAAATTTTGGAGGGAAACTGGTAAAAGGCAAGGTAGTGCTAGAATTGGACTTTCAGGTCATGGACACGCAGCGGCAGGCACAGCCAGATAGCGAGGCTGGCGAGGTCAAGACACCAGGTAGCGGGGCAACCGCCCCTGAGAGGTCAGCCGGGCAGGTCACGCAGCACCGTCCGGCAGGAAGCCGCGGCTCGGGTGAGCCGGTGCAACAGGGCAGGCAGCAAGCGGCCGAGGCAGCAGCTCAAGTCGAGACCACAGGAAGTGACCACAAGGGCAAGTCTAATGACAACGAGCAAGCGAGAGCTTTTGATGGTAAAATGCGAGGAGTGAACTATGACATGGTAAAAAAAGGTAGAAATATACCATAAGTGGGTTGTGCTCGACGATCGCGGGTACAAACAGGTAGACCAGGTTGAATTAGGCACGAAACTGGCTAGTGAGCTCAAGAATGAGGTAAACAGTAGAAAACACTGTGTTAGGGAGAGTTATTCAGCTAGTGGCGCGCTGGGAAATCGGTTAGAAATATGGCAGGCGTCAGCAAACGAACTACAGGAGATGAGGCAAGACTTTGCGTTTTAGTAACAATTCGAAAATGCCAGTGTAGTGGGCAGTGGAAAACAATGTGACATGATGCCCGTAGTTAGTGAAGCTAAGTCCAAAAATGGGGTGACGAAAATGACTCAAGTGCTACGCAGCAAGCCAAGTTACGGGGCCAGGTAGCGCGTGTGTTTAGAGAGCAGTGCGTCATGAGCAATAGTGGCAGGTCTACCAGACGTAAAAACGGAAGAGTTGGTCAAATGCACATGATAATGATATGCCATGGGTTGGACAGCAGGAAACAGTAGTAATGCTAGGGCAAAATGCGGTAAAAGTGAAACGCGGGATAACAATTCAAGTATCCAGTGGAAATGGCATCCGGAAATTAGTTTTCGCAAGTGTTCAGCTAGTAAGGGTGAAAAGAGTATACTTAGAGTACTATCATAAAGAAAGGTTACGAAAAAAGCTGACAGATTTTCCAGTTATGGGGTGCATTATGTTTCTGTTTCACATTTGTTAAAGTTTAATTTAAAGGTTTGACAAAGGAAATTATTGGAGTGTAGTCATTTTGACGAAGTGAGTCAAGTAAATGTGGTGAAGCCAAAAGTAATTGGTGAAAGATTACTAGTGGTAATAATTGGTTTAAGCATGGTGAATCAAAGTTAATTGTTTTTGTTTTGCAAGTAACTGGTTCAAAAGCACAGATGGTAGCTTGAAATTTGTTAGTGTCAAGAGTTTGTGTTCGGGTTGATTGGGCAGATTATGTTGAAAGATTGGAACAACATTGGATATATTATGGGGTTGAAAGTGAAGAAAGAAAACGGGCAGCATTTTTAAGTACTGGGGGTAGTGATACGAATTCATTGTTAAAGAAGTTGTGCAGTGATAAAGAAATTTGTAAATTGCCGTGAGATACAACACTTAGGATAAGCCAGATTACAAAACAGACGTACTACATAACTGATATACTTATAATATACGACAGTGCACCGGAAGATTACACAATATCAGTTTTGATAAGATATACCCGCCGTATTGAACTCCGGTTTTGACATCTATTGACCTCCGGCCGAATCTAACGTTTAATAATAATTTCAACGATTGACAAAGAGGTGGCGCCTCTACCACAAAACAAAATCAAACCTTCAAGTTCTAAACAAACCACAATAAAAACTTTTTCGAAAACAACTGGGAACTCTGATGAGACAGCAACTTATTCTCGGGCAACTTATGTCTCTCACAAATGAATTCCAAGAGGTTAAATAATTCTTCAAGAATCAGTGAAGGAACTTGTTCAACAAGAAAATGAAGCGCAAGAAGAATCCTGGAACAAGGAAAATGTTGCTGTTTGACAAGATTAAAAGTTTAGAAAATAAAGAAGAGAAACGGAGAAAGAAGAAAAACGAAAAAAAAATGTTATCAGGGGATTTTAACACTCCAGCAATGAAGCAAAGCTAGAAGTGTCAAATATCTTAAAGAAAAATTTCACGTGACTTCAAGAGTTATAAAAGCCATCTCTATTAAAGAAAAAAATGATACATTATACATTGCCAAACTTGAAAACATGAAAAAAAAGTGCGATAATGAAAAACAAAAAAAGCTCAAAGACAGCTTGGTTTATATACGCCACGATCGCACAGTTAAGGAAAGAGAAATTCAGAGAAAGATATCAGAAATTTCCAATGAAGAAAGAAGTAATGGTGCTACAGAATGGCACAGACTTTAACGTATTAGTTTTATATTTCCTTGGGCCTGGGCACGTTATTCCGAATTGCCATATACTCTTGCCAGCCAATCTATCGCCGTCCAAAGCACATTGTTTGAATTTTCTTAATTTCTCGGTTTCCTAGCGGTAGAACGAAAATATTAATTTTAGATTATTAAAGAACACAAAAACCTCGGCCTAAATGGGAATTTTCTTTAAAATATTTGTAGCCGTTTTTAAGAAAATAGCGTTTAAGCGCCACTACAAATGCGAAATATGAAGCTCGTTTTCACAGAAAAATTTGGGTTTTCAAAAACATCATTTGAAGTCATTGAAAGCACATAGACTCACAAATATAATAATGTTTACAAATTGGTGGTAATGTGCATATTAAAGATGTGAGAGATCTTTCAAAAAAATTATATTTGTGTTATTGTTGAAAAACAAAAAAAACTCAAAAAAACTTTACGTCATATTAAAGAGTGCACTTAGCACTATCAAACCGAAAAGTATGAAGAAAAAGTTTTTAGGCATTTATGAAAAAATTGCGTTTGAGCATTTCTGAATATGCGGAAATTTGAGCTAGTTTTGACAGGAAACAGTTGAGTTCTCGAAAAATTTTATCTGACATTACTCAAAGCACATGTACTCGTAAATATAACAGTGTGAAGAACTTGCCGCAAATTTGAAAATTAACGACGGGAGAGACAACAAATTTTTGCAATTTTTGAAAAAATAGCAGAATAGAGGAAGATGGCGTTTACGTCATCTGATAGAATATATTTAGCCCTATCACTAACAAACTTTTAAAGAAAAAAATTGGAGCGTTTTTTGAGAAAATCTTGTTTTTGTATTTTTATAAGATTGCACATATTGCACGCAATTTTGCAGGAAAACTATTAAATTTTCAAAATATTTACATGACTTTGAAGAAAGAACTCACTATGAGGAACACATTTTATTTGAATGATAAATCTCTATCTGCACTTTTGTAGTTTGAGGAACACGTCGAATAAAATTCAAACTTTTGCAACTTTCGAAAATTCAGAGTTAACTGTGAAAATTTGACTTACGCCACCTTAATAAGTGTTAATATTTTCTCTATTCTTACCACAAATTTTAAGAAAATATTTGAAGCAGTTTTTGAGAAAATTTCAAAAATATCCGGAGAGCTTCATGTAAACTACCCCCAAATTTTACGGAATCTTTTTCAAAATCTCAAAGCTTTGAGTCGAGCAAGATCGACAGGGGCTACAATTTGAAAAAAATCGTACGTATGGTTTAGGCGCTAGTAGTGTACACAAACGGACGGACGAACAGACGAATGGACAGACTGTGGGATGGACGGACGGACGTTTTCCTTTCAATCGGATTTTCGGTATCAAGGATTTACACAACAGGGATTCTCGTTACACCCCGTGTTAGGGGATTTTCTTATTAACTTAGCAACTGGATTTATTGACTTTTTCATTACCATGGCACGGCAACGAATTTTTTTCTGGAGAAAATTCGCCATTTTTTCGCGCAGCATTACATAACTTTCCCTAGTCTACGTATATTACTCCGTATATACGTACGTATACGGGAAAGTAATAAATGAATACAGATCACAATGGAAAATCACAATAGCAACGATAAATCAGTTACAGTCCGCTTGAAGAAGATTATATTAGACGGCGTATTGTACAAATAGAACAAAGAATTGAACAATTATCAAAATAAGTTAATTGGTCAGAAGATTCAGCTGAACACTCCCGTTACACCGAAAAGCAGTAGCAGAGCAACCACAGGAAATCTTTACCGAAGTTAATCTTTGCCAAAGACACGAGAATTTTAATGAGAGACTTGAAACACTCACTGATTTTCTGTAATTCACACTTCAGGAACACAATGGAGCACTAATTGTTGGGAGAGATTTCAATGGCCTTATTGGTTTGTTGAACCAGCTTTCCGAAAATGTCATGGAAAAAACAGAATTACGGGAAACTCCTTACTCACTGGATGCAACTTTAAATATTAAAGGACAAAAACTGATGGAGAATCTTGAAAGTTTAGACCTCTGTATTCTAAATGGACGAAGTAAATCTGATGAAGTAGGTGACTTCACTTATGTCGTCGGAAAAGGGTCAAGTACTATCAACCATATTCGGACCAATCAACAATGTAACTTGCGGCCGTCAAATTTTTCAATACTAAACTTCGTTTTTACTTTCCCGTATACGTACGTATACACGGAGTGATATACGTAGTATAGGGAAAGTTATGTAATGCTGCGCGAAAAAAATGCCAATTTTCGGCGGAAAAAATTAATTGCCGGGCCGTGAAAACGAATAAGTGGATAAAACCAGTTGCTAAATTAAGAAAAAAAATTTCCCTAACACGTGGTGTAGCCAGAAACCTTGTTTTATAGGTCCTTGATACCGAAAACCCAATTGAAAGGAAAACGTCCGTCCGTCCGTCCGTCCGTCCGTCCGTCCGTCCGTCCGTCTGTGAACACTGCTAGCGCCTAAAACATACGTACGATTTCTTTCAAAATGGATATTCCCCGGTCGATCTGATTCAAGTCGAAGCTTTGAGATTTTGAAAAAGATTCTTCAAAATCTAGAGGTACTTTATATGAAGCCCTCGGGGATTTTCAAAATTTTCTCAAAAACGGCTCCAAATGTTTTCTTTAAATTTCTTGTATGAACAGAGTAAAATACACTTTTTAACATGGCATAGGTCTGATTTTCACGTACAGCTCTGAATTTTCGAAAATTGTGAAAGTTTGAATTTCTTTCGGCTTCTTTCTCCAACTACAAAATTGAAGATAGAGATTTTTTCTTCAAATAAAATTTGTTCTGCATATTGAGTTCTTTAATAAAGGTCATGTAAATGTTTTTTCAAAATTTTGGTAGTTTTCGTGCAATATTGCGTGCAATTTGTGCAATTTTAAAAAAATTACATAAACAAGATTTTCTCAAAAACGGCTCCAAATTTTTTCTTTAAACTTTTGGTAGGGATAGTGGTAAATGTACTCTATCAATGATATAAAAGCCATTTTGGTCTATTGGTTGGTTTTTTCAAAAATTAATAAAATGTAATTTTTTTTACTTGTCTCTCACGTCGTTAATATTTACATTATCAGCGATTTTTTCACATTATTCTATTTACGAGTATGTATGCTTTAAATAATGTCAAGTAAAGTTTCTCGAAAACACTACCGTTTTCTGTGAAAAGTAGTTCGAATTTCGGCCTTTTCAGAAATGCTCAAACGCCATTTTCTCAAATATGGCTGCAATTTTTTTCTTCAAACTTTTGTAGCGGATAGTGCTAATTACTCTTTAGTATAGCGTATAGTTTATTTTGAGTTATTGTTTTGTTTTTTCAAAAATTACATAATTGTAATTTTTTTGAAAGATCTCTCACATCTTTGATATGCAGATTACCAGCAATTTGTAATCATTATTTTATTTCTGAGTGTATGTGCTTCAAGTAACTTCATATAAAGTATTTTGAAAACTCAAAAATTTTCTGTGAAAATGAGCTTCAAATTTCGCACTTTTAGTAGCGGTAAAACGCCATTTTCTCTTGAACAGCACATCTTTTTTAAAAGAAACTTGCCATTTATGACTAACGTTTATTGTTCTTTAATATTCTAAAATTAATGTTTCCGTTCTACCAATAGGAAACCGAAAAATTAAGAAAATGACAAAAAAATGTACTTTTGGCGGTGATAGATGACAGCTGGCAAGAAAGAGTTTGTGGTAATTCCGAATAGCTAGCGAAGACCCAAGGAAATAGCAAACTAATACGGGAAAGTCTGTGCCATTCTGTAGCACCACTGGTTTTCTGATCATCTCCCTATCTCTGCAGAAATACAAGGTGAAAGTAGGGCAATGGCAAATCAAGAGGCCGTCACGGAGAGGGAGCGCAATCTTAAAGCAGAGTTGAAACTCAAATCGTGTCTTGAGAAAGATGATTACATGCGATTTAACTTTGCCTCTCAAGGCTACTCAAACCCCATCTTCGCGATGGAATATGTCACGGCATTTCACGTCTTTCTCGGTCTTGCCAGTAGATCGCAAGCACTGCTTGATACGGTCGTGATCATGCGAATTCTAGCGGAACGACTGAGAAAGAGGTAAAATATTCCATCGCGAAGATGGGATTTGAGTGGCCTTGAGGGACACAGCTAGAAAAATCGCAGTATACTACCAGAATTTACTAGAGACACCAACACCATACTTGGAAACTATTGATCTAGATGCACTGAACTGTGAAATCGTCAACGCAGTAAAAATATCGTCTAAGAACTTACAAATGATGTACCGCATTAAAGAACGCGACAGAAGTCGAGACAAGCCTTGGTATGGCAACGAATGTCGCAATTTACGCAAAGAAACGTGAAATAAATTTAGAAAATATTGTAGAGCAAAAAACGGAACGTTGAAATGATTACATTAGATCGAGGAAGAACTACGTAAATCTAACGAAAAAAAAGTACCAAATCACACAAAAAATTTAACCTTTCAAATAGCAAGAATAGTACCGACTTTTGGAAAACTGTCCGTAAGTTAAGAGGGGAAAGAAGTACGATTTACACTATCCCAAAAAAAAGTGAAGATTTCTATGAAAATATCTAACCACATCGAGTAACCAGTGCAACGAACTATATAGAATATAGATATTCGATTCTAGACAAAGAGATTGCTATAGGAAAATTAATGAAAAGCATTCGAAACCTGAAGAGCAATAAAGCACAGGGACCCGACGGGAGTACCCAATCTCTTCTACATGTTTCTCATGACTGGAAATATTTCATCAAGCTGGTGTAAGTCGGAAGTTATTTTGATCCACAAGAAGGAAAAAAAGTTGCCCCACTCAGTTTCTTATAAACAATTACATATCTCGAGAACGAAGTATGATAGCACCAATCGGATTCCGGAATTTTGTATCGCGTTTAAACTCCATTCACATGCGACGATAAAATTGCAACAATTGAAAATTTATGAACAATTTTCAACTTTTGCAAATCTTAAGGGGGAGATTCTCCCTATGTCACAGGGTCGAAATCCGCAAATAAACAATTTTGCAACAAAAAATTAACTATTTCTTTAAAAATTTGAAATACGCGTTAAAACGGCTGGGAAAGCTCCACAAATTGTGCCTGAAATGAACATATTAAAAATAGTAGTTTGAGAGGAGTTATAATTTCATTGCTAAAAGTTAGTATAATTGTTGCTAAAATGCAAAATATTAATTGTACTATTGACAGTAATTCTGAACTGGCTTAATATAATTGTTGCTAAAAAGCTAAATATTTACTTATCTATTGACAGTAATTCGGGACGGAAAGCCACCGCTCAGAAATATTCTTTCCTAATGACGCACGCGCAGGCAAAATCTCTCCTCCGGCAGGGAAATACTACGATATTTCCGCATCATACGTAAGCGAACTGGGGCCCCTCTCCCTGAGACAGTGTTGCTTCTGTCCCTTGGGACTATGCACCAATCACACACAGCTGCGGTGTACCTGCTAGCGATTGGTCAACGCGTCCCTCCCCCTGACCGCGGGGTGTCCATGTTCGTCGGCGGCGTTGAGAAGATAGAATTTCACCGGCGAGATTCTCTAAGGGGAACTACGTATACGGTAAAGAAACTAGTGGTGCTACAGAATGGCACAGACGTTTCCGTATCCCGTTCCCGTGGCACAGATTTTTTTAAAAAAATGGTGTTTAATCGGTACTGAAAATGAGAAATGTGAAGCTCTTTACCAGAGAAACGTTCTGAATTTTCAAAAATCTTCATATGAAGTAATTTGAAGCACCTACACTTGCAAATATAACAAGGTTTACAGAATGCTGGTAATGTGCTTATTAAAGATGTGAGAAATTTTTCAAAAAAATTGCATTTCCGTAATTTTTGAAAAAAAAACAGAAATCTTTCTCAAAATAAATTTTACGTCATATTAGAGAGTGCAATTTAACACAATCCGTTCCAAAACTTCTGCAGCAATTTATGAGAAAATGGAGTTTGAGCGTTTCTGACAATGCGGAATTTTCAGCTCGCTTTCACAGGAAACGGTTGAGTTTTCGAGAAACGTTGTATGCCATTATTTAAAACGTTGTATGCCCTTGTATTCATTAATATAATAAAAAGAAAAAATCGCCGCTAATGTAAATATTAAGGACGTTTAATACAAGTAATTTTTTTTTAATTTTTGAAAGAAATAGAGCAAAATTGCATTTATATCATCTTACAGAGGACATTTAGTACTATGCCTTCCAAAATTTAAAGAAAAAGTTGGAGTCGTTTTTGAGAAAATCTTCTTTAAATAATTTTTTAAAATTGCATATATTGCATGCAATATTGAGCGAAAACTACACAAATTTTCAAAGAAAGATTCATGATCTTAATGAAAAAACTCACATCAGAACTCAATTCAGAAGTCCCAGTCTTCCCGCGCGTTCTGGCACACTGTACGGACGATAACGCCATTTGGTTCTTTCATAGTTATTACAATTACAATTACAAAGGCATATTTATTACAATTACTATTACAAAAGAACATGCTGATCAAACTGCCAACGACTGAGAAGCTGATAGGCTAGATTTCCCGCAATCATGATCTCTAGTATGAACGTTCTCTATGATACGCGTGTTTATCCGAATGATTGAGAGTATTGGCGTAGACGGCACAGGGGGCGGGGATAGTCTCCATCGCGTCGGGATACAAGCCATTCGATCGTCTACAAGAAATATATCAATAAAGATAATATCATACATTACGACATAAAAAGTTCAGCACATGCAATAGAATTGGTGAATTTGAAAAGGAAATTTGCAAATTTTTAATTCTGATTTACTTGCAAAAAAATCAATTGAATATCCCCTCTTTTAACGCAAAATAACTTTAGTACGTGAACGAATATTACGGATCCGAGACGAAGAAATGAAGTGTGCGAAGGCGGCTCCAGGATCGGAAAAATAATTGGGAGTGGGAAGTTTTGGCGAAGTAATAGTGTTTAAACATCAGTGTTTACGAAATTTAAGGTTTTTGCAACAATTAAACTAGGTATTCAGTAATAATTTTGCATCGCTGGTCAAAATTGTTATTTTGCAATATTCACCTCAAACATAATTTGAGGACCGTTCCAGGTCGTATAGCGCACGTTTCGGAATTGTTTATAAAATTGTTAATTGTTGAAAAATTGTTATTTCGCAGTTTTCGGTTCTAGAATATAAGGAATCCCTTTCCTCTTCAGAACTGCAAAATTTTGAAATTGTTTATAAATTTACAAATTTTGCGAAATAATTTTATTGTCTTTTCTAAACTGTCTTTGAATGAGATGCAAAATTCCGCAATTCAATCGGCGCTATCGCCTTTCGTTTTCGAGATAGGTAATTGTTTCTAAGAAATTAGCATGTCATGACAATTCCCATTTCTTTGGAAGTCAATCGCAGTTCTCTCACAAATCTACCCTTCGAGCAGATTTCCAAATGCAACGTGCATTTGGAGGCACTCTTTTTCATGCGACCCTGACACCACAATGGAATTTAAAACAATCTTCAGAACGCAAGTCGATTGCTTTGCGAGTCAAAATCTTGGAAACATGAGTTGTTACAAATGTTCCCTAAATACGTAAGTGCCAAAAAGGTCATCTTTTGGCAGGCCTGTCCAACATTTCTGCTCCGCGCATGCTCCAGAGCACCAAGTTCGCTTCGACAGATGAGGAAGCGCGCTTCGGTTTGGTTGTTTCCGCCACCGCCCAACGGGAGTCCCCGGCTGCCAGTTACTCAGCCCTACCATAAAAGTTTTCTCGGGGAGCGGCCGCCATACTAGCTCCTTTCGAACCGATCAAATACGACAATGTTTTAATTCGCGCCCAGTTCTTGTGAAATGGGATTTTAATTTAGTTTTATTCCAGCGAGTAAGTTTCCTTTCTATTTTCTAGTTTGAAACATAATTAAGGAGCAATACGGAATATCCTTGATATTCAGTTCAGATAAGTAGGTTTATTTAAAACAAATAAAAGCAAATTCATTGTAACAATTTTATTTGTTGTTTTTTGTTTACAATTCGTTCGCTGTGGGTCACAAAATTCCTTGTCGCCCTCAAACGCAAGGAATTTCGAAGTCTCTCGTCGCTCAAACATCCTCGAAACTTCAATTTTGTTATCTGCTTACAAAAAAAGCTCTCATATACATACGTGGACCCAAACATAGAAATTACTTTGACTGCTTTCATATATAGTTTTGGGAACTCATGTGGTGGAAATTATTCATAATATTCCAAAGAATTCGCCGTTCGAAATCTTTCTGTCTTTTAGATGGATGGTTAGAATATATGTCCTGTAGAACCACTATGAAATAAAATGTCTACACTCCTTGCTGTCGCCATTGAGATAAAGTGCAGCAGCTAGCCAGCAGCAGGTTGTCCGTTCTCTTATCGCACAGACTGAAGGAATGCCCCCCTCCCCCGGTGCCTAACTTGCGCCGGCGCGCTGCGTGGGGCACGGGCGGAGCAAAATTGCACCGGAGCACGGTTTTGGACAGGCCTGCCTGATGGGAACGCACAAATTCTTTCAGCATATGAAAGAATCAGTCATTTCAACAGCGAAGCTACTACCTTATAATAGTAATAACATCCAGAATGTCTTTAATTTATTGTTATTAGATGTAGCCCGTGTCTCAGGAAAGCACACATAAATACTGTTATTTAAACTAATAATATCCATATTTAGGATGAATAAGTTTCTTTTTAAAGTTGTTTTGCGTTCGTAACGCATCTACAAGCCCTTCTGGGGCATTGAGCGCTTGGTATGATCCTCCTTAAAATCCTGTTTTTAATGTAGTCATTCATCGCCAGTCATTTTCATGTATCCTTTCGGCCACGGCATTTTCACATCTCTTTTTAATCGTTTGTAGAGAATCATGTGAAGTTGGTATTATTATATTATTGAATTGAGTTTTATTGAATTTGAAATGACTGCTTGGATATTTTGGAGTTTAATGAACGAAATATAGCGACCTGAATTTATCGCTATGAAAAGTAAACGAAAAATGTGACAAATATCAGTATATCATCAACATTTGTGAAAAATCTTACGAATATCGGAATTAAATGAAGTTCTACACATGCATTGAAAATAATTCACATATAAAATGTATAGTGACGACTTCTACTTCCACTCAAACAATACCATTTTTAAACTCAGAAAATTCCCCAACTTAAAGAAGCACACTCATTCACAGAAAAATATCATTTATTGCCCACCTTTTCACATATTCAATAATCCGATACACCCCACTTCCGTATAGTCTCATTTCTGTCCAAATAGACATGTGTCAAGAAATCGAAAATTCCTTCCGAAGATATCAAAACATTCTAAAACAGAAATTATAACGAATAGAATCGCTGTTAAGTCATAAAATTATACTATGGAACGCGAATGGATTAATACGACACCACATAGAAGTAATAACAACTCGTATATTTAATATTTTTCGTAGATTCAAAACTAAAACATAGTTCGTGACAAACAGGACTTTATACAGAGACGTTGGCATAATTCCACTGGATGACCATATCACCACAAGAAGCCAAATATATTAGAAGAAATTGTGCCAGCACACGAATCACCATCCAATTAATCTACTAGTACGTCAACGCATACGCAGGCGCACACGAAAAAAAATACTTATGAAACCTACAAAAAATGTAATAGTAGTGATTTATTTCTGATACTTTGTTGTACAGTATACCATTTGATGAATGTTCAAAAATGAACTGATTATAAATTTGCAGACGAGAAATAATTTTAAAATACAAAAATTAATTTAAGATTTCCTCTATGAGACGTCTTTCATCGTTCCTATTCATTCGCTCAGAATATTACAATCAATTTCGAGATTCCAATGGAAGTGCACGTTTTGGGGTCATCTGATACGAAAACTGTTTTTTCTGGAAACGTCCGTCCATCGGTCCACTTGTCGTTCTGTGAACACACTATTCGTCACTGAACTATTCGTAGAATGTTTGCTAAAAACATTGCATTATTGATGTGGCCCGACTCGAGATCCTGCAATTTGAAAATAATTCTTTAAATATTGTAGTGATTTAGTTGACGCGATTTTTTCTTCACGTGAAATTAGTTCTTGACAATCAGTTCTTTATAAAATATCATGTAAACTTTTCTGAATATATTACTTGTTTTTGCACAATCTTGATTGAAATATGAGCGACATTAAATAATATTAAATTTAAGATTTTCTCAAAACTGCATCAATATTGTGTTCTTTAATGTTTTGCATGGATAGTGCTATATTCACTGAGTAAAATGAAATGAACTTAATTTTAATTCAATATTCTTCACTTAGGCGTTCTTTACGCTATTCGAGGCCAAAGTTTAATCAAAATTTTGGGAGTCATTTTGAGAAAATTTTAAAATATTTACAAAGAACTTCCAAAATCAAAATGTTTCTGGCAAACTCAGAGGGCCTCGAAATCATTTAAATCGATCGAGGAATATCAATTTTGAAGAAAATCGGAAGTACAGTTTAGGCGCTAGCATTAACCAAGATGGACGAACGGACAGACACACAGACAGACTGACATTTTGCAGTCGAAATTAATTTTTATTGTTATATGTGTTAATATTTTTATGTTTTAATACAGGACTCAAAAAAGGAATCATTTCAGCAAATATTGAAAAATTTTAAAAAAATTATGTTACGTAACAATTAATATCCCCTTACCCCCATGTAACGCAGAGTAACACAGGCTCAGACCCCCTCCCCCTTTACCGTTTCGTAATTTATGGACGTTCCCTTACACAACGTGTTAGAAGAAATAATTTGCTATATTCTCGTAAACAAACACGATTTACTCAGTTTTTCGTTAACAGGACTTGGCAATAAGAGTTTTTTGATGAAAAATTACCGGCATACGATTACAAAACTTTCTCTTGTAACGAAGTAAGTATGAAAAAGTAAAAATATGTTACAGGCACCAATAAACAGTTGCTGTGAAGAGGGTGAAAAAAAAAACGAAAAGCTAATTCAGACTAAAAGTATTAAGAGACTAACAAATACGAGAAAATCGTGCTATTTTGGAGTATGACTAGAAAAGTTAGCTTTTATCTCAGAAATAGGAATTTATATAACAAGTAAAGCTGGAAAAATAGCGAGTTGCTGTAATTTCAAACTGCGATACTGCGAGTATTAAACTTTTTATTTCTAAAAAGCAAAATTTTAGCGTCTCTGAAGTAGACAGGTCTTTCACTAATGAGATAATTAACTCTTAAGTGGCTTTGCTATTCTGAGAATGAATGAATAGAAGAATGAATAGGAAATACGAATATTTCAGTTTGCTTTGGCGTGAGTGAAAATATTGATTTTTCCTTGGCAACGCTGTATAGCCCCTTATCTGATTTCACCCGGAGTCGAAAGTGCTTCCCCAGGAAAATTGGCAAGTTTGAGGCAAATTGGCTAGCTTATGAGAGAAAATCGATAATTCCTCTAAAGAAAGATGATTTTATTCAACTCGTTTCTGAACTATAATATCGAATCAAGCAAAGATATATCACTAACATTGTCGCCCGGTGTATAAGTGGAAGCAGTCATTTTTGCGTTAATTTTTGGTAAAAATATTTGCTGGATATCAAAAAAATTTCTATTCCTTTTTTACTAAAAATCTGTATTATCTTTGTTGTCTTTTAAAAAATAGAAGACACAAAATATATTTCTGCATACATCTGAAATCAATGTCCAAAAACATTTCCACCTTCAAAAATTTTTCGACAAATTGAATTTTGAAATTTATTTTACTTTACTTTAAAGCTATGAAATTTCAACACACAACTAAAAGACGTCCCATAAATATTCATCAGAACTACCTTCTGGAAAACTTGTTAATTTCAAAGTAGAGATTGCAAATTCGAAGTATTGACACAGTAAGAATAATTGTAATTGCTGATCACCAGCAATTCCTATCATCTTTATTCACATTCTCTATGAAAAGCGTTTGTGAGTCAGTGCATGCATTATATAGAAATTATTTTGAAATTAATAGAAATTATTTTGTTTCTTTCTAAGTAAAGGAGACAAACAATATACATAGTAGGAATATAACTCATATCAAGGCAAAAGAGGAAAAGTCAAGACGGGTTTTAGTGAATTACTCACAGACACAAAAAACGTCCTATTTCTTGTCGATATATCGCTAAAATTCTGCAAGATTTCTTACGACGTACGATTACAAGATTACTAAAAGACTCTCTTTCCGAAGTATGTAACTTCGAGGTATCCGAAGTATTAAGACCGCAATTCCATTGTCCTTTTTGTATTCTAAGACATACAAACAGTTTTGTTTGTGGAAAAAAGAAAATAACAGTACAATATTTTAAAATTCATTATGTTTCCGATTTAAAATCGTGTTATTTATTTTACTACAATAAAATCGTGTTATTTCAATGCCGCACGTCAATTACAATTTTTTTAGAATTCCTTGTTCGCTATCACGAATTTTGCCCGTTTCATGCATAACATTGTCAAGACAAAAGTATAATTTTGTAAATTAGTGGATTTTTACTTTCCCGTATACATACGTATATACGAAGCGTGAATGAGTTCCATTTTTCTCTCCCCACACAGCAATGTCCTGACATTGCTATTGTAATACATATCTTTGATTGTTTCTTTTTTGTTTTTTACACGTATTGTTCTTTATTATATGGTGTCTTGGATGCAGTCGTGTGTTGTTTAGCGTTGATGCTTTTTGTCCATGAACTTTTTCTTAGTTTTTGAGTTTTTTTTCATGGTGTTGTCCCAATACTCCCATTTTACATTTATTTCTATTTTTTATAGCCGATCTTCATTATTTCCCCCTCTTCTCTTTCTTGTATTGCTACTGGCCAGAGTGCAACATAGATCACTCTTTCCTGTCTTGTGAGAACATTTTCTATATAAGTGTCTTTATCTTTTGATTTATTCTTGTTCTCCGTGATTGACATTTTATCTCATTATTCTTCCTGTTTTATTTTCTCCAATAAAGAATGCATCAACAAAGTTTATATTCCCCAACTACGGTTTCCAGGATGTTTTTTGTTTTTTCTCTTTGTATGTGGCTGGGTTTCCTTGCCGTGAATCCTTTTCATTTTCATCACTATGTTATTTCTTTTCTCCTTTTTTATTATTTTTACTTTCCCGTATACGTACGTATATACAAATTATATATTTAGTGTAGGGAAAGTTATGTAATGCTGCACGAGAAAACGGCGGATTTTCTGGAAAAAAAGTCATTTTTAGGCCACGATCACGAAAAAGTGGATAAATCCTGAGCTAAATTAAGAAAAAATCCTCCAACACGTAGTTTATCCAGAATACTTGTGTTGTGGGTCCTTGATACCGAAAAACCAATTGACGGCAAAACGTCCGTCTGTCCGGTGTATGTGAATAACACTAGCGCCTAAGCCATGGGTAGGATTTTTCCAAATTGAAGAAACCCCTGTCCATTTGGCTTGCGTTGCCCTGCGATTTTGAAAAGCATTCATTAATTTTTGGGGGTACTGTACATGAAGCCTCCGAACATTTTCAAAATTTTCTCAAAAACGGATCAAAATTTTTAATCGAAAATTATCATATAGGATTAGGTTTAACTTATGTAATATTCTTAATATCACATTTTTCTATTTTAAATGGCCTGAAAAATTGAGAAAATGTTAAATAAAATAATGTCAGCCATGGATGACAGCTGGAAAGTAGGTGATGTAAAACCAAAAAAACTAGTCTAGATTAAAGAAATCTAGTACGAGAAACTCTGTGACATTCTGTTGCAACACTAGTTTCTTTTTATGTGACAACGAAAACGCTCCAACACTAGCGAGGTTTGGCATACAGGCAGTCCCACCAACTATGGGCCTCCCCTGTAACTTCTAAACGGTTCCCGATATAGAAATGTAGTTTTCGCCCAACAATGCGGAATCATGGGGCAAGTAATGTACCGTAAGGATATTGTCCGAAAAATTTTTAGTTTTCGAGAAAATTAATCACCTTTCATTTTTTAAATGGAACCATGATTTTTTCTCACTAGCGAGAGGTAGATCATAAGTAGACGAGTGCAATGACGTAACATGTTATTGTTTTAATAGTATTTTGAGCACAAAATTATACTTTCTGACAAGTGATTTTAAATTAAATGCACGAGATTTCCTGTGTCAATTCTTGCAACTGTTGCCATTCAGGAAGGTTGCATTCCCGGCGCCGGCTCTTTTCGAGGAGAGGCCGCGAAGGCCTTTACCAAAAGTGACAATAGCGACAAGCAGCTACAGCAAAAAGTGCAGGTTTCATTTACAATCTCTTGCCAGAAAGTATAATTTATTACACAAAATACTATCAAAATATGAACATATGTTACATCATTGCATTCCCCTTTTTATGATTTATCTATTGCTAGTAAGAAACATATATTGTTCGATTTAAAAAAAATCAAAGTTGATTTAATTTCTCCAAAATTAAAAGTATTTCAAACAATATCTGTACACCATTTCACTTGCTCCATGACTCCACATTGTATTTTGATATCGGAAGTCGTTTAGGAGTTATAGGGGTGGCCCACAGTTGGTGAGACTACTTGTAGTAAATCACCAGCTGGATTATGTAATGAAATCTCGAAACCTATGCTCTCAAATTCAAATCTCAGTTCGGAGAGTGATTTCGCGGGTGCTAAACACTCCCAAAACGACGTTTTTGGATCAATGCCGCGATTTTTAATTAAGAGATGAGACGTCATTGGCCGCGACAATATATGCAATCCAGTTGGAATTGTGAAATTTTTGCTGAGGGTTAACTTGAATTTTTATACTACGTAATTGTTATCAAGAAATCGAGAGAGTATGTCCACCACTAGTTTTTCAATTTAGAGGGGAGACAATATTACACAAGAACTACAAATACATAGTAACACTCGAATGAAACATAGCTTTGCTCGAAATATTCAAATTACGGAAAAATATAAATATTCTGAAAAACTATAAACTATAAAATAGAAAGTTCTAAAGTTGAAGAATAGATTTCATTAAAAAATATGGTTTGAATTTTGGTGGTGAAGGTCAGGATCACAAAAAGCAAATCAGATTTTCGATTTCGAGAGGATTTACTAATTATCGAACATAAATCATAATTGCAAAAGCATTTTACTAAAATTTAGGTAACAATTAAAAAAATTGGAGCAGATTTTGAATAGGTTTTAAAGATCTTAAGCGTGAAGTGACAGCCACAATTTTGTTATGAGAATCAAATTCGGCTCCCAACGAGTTAGGTTATGCATTTTCCCCAAAATGTCGACATCAATATATAGAATATTTATTTCCTTTTAATCACATTCTCCGCCCTCCTCTATCCGGTGTTTCAGTCAAATGGTAGAGAACGTAAGATTCTGGTCGTTCAATTATTCTGAAAGTAATCATCCTAACAATGGTTATATTTAGTTTAAATGATACTATTAATGTTTGCTTTTCTGCATGGGTTGAACACGGGCTGCATTTAAATAACACAATTAATTAACGAAATTGTGGATGTTATTACTATTATAAGGTAGTGGCTCCGCTGTTGAAATGACTGAATCATTCATATGCTCAGAGAATTTGTGTGTTCTCATAAGATGACCTTCTTGGCATTTACGTATTTAGGGAACATTTGTAACAACCCATGTTTCCATTCCGCAAAGCAATCGACTTGCGTTCTGAAGGTAGTTTCAAATGCCATTCTGGTGTCAGGGTCGCATGAGAAAAGAGTGTCGCTCAATGCACGTTGCATTTGGGAAACAGCTTGAAGGGTAGATTTGTGAGTGAACTGCCACTGACTTCCAAAGAAATGGGAGTTGTCATGACATGCTAAATTCTTAGAAACAATTACATATCTCGAAAACGAAAGGCGGTAGCGCCGATTGGATTGCAGAATTTTGCATCTCCTTCAAAGGCAGTTTAGAAAAGACAATAAAATAATTTCGCAAAATTTGTAAATTTATGAACAATTTCCAAATTTTGCAGTTCTGAAGAGGAAAGGGGTCCCTTATATTCCAGAACCGAAAACTGCAAATTAACAATTTTTCAACAATTAACAATTTTATAAACAATTCTGAAATTTGCGCTATACGGAGGAAGGGTCCTCAAATTGTCTTTGAGGTGAATATTGCAAACTAACAATTTTGACAAGCGATGCAAAATTATTACTGAATACCTAGTTTAATTATTGCAAAAACCTTAAATTTCGTAAACACTGATATTTGAACACTATTACTTCGCCAAAACTTCCAACTCCCAATTATTTTTCCGATTCTGCAGCCGCCTTCGCACACTTCATTTCTTCGTCTCGGATCCGTAATATTCATACACGTACGTAAGTTGTTTTGCGTTAAAAGAGGGGATATTCAATTGATTTTTTTGCAAGTAAATCAGAATTAAATATTTCCAAATTTCCTTTTCAAATCCACTAATTCTATTGCATGTGTTGAACTTTTTATGTCATATTGTATGATATTATCTTTATTGATATATTTCTTGTAGACGATCGAATGGCTTGCATGACGACGCGATGGAGACTATCCCCGCCCCCTGTGCCTTCTACGCCAATACTCTCAATCATTCGGATAAACACGCGTATCATAGAGAACGTTCATACTAGAGATCATGATTGCGGGAAATCTAGCCTATCAGCTTCTCAGTCGTTGGCAGTTGGTTCCGTTCTTTTGTAATAGTTAACTATGAAAGAACCAGATGGCGTTATCGTCCGTACAGTGTGCCAGAATGCGCGGAAAGACGGGCACTTCTGAATTTGACCGTTACCCATTTTATGTGTCGAGAACGGTACTTTCGCGCAATATTGCGTGCAAAACGTGCTATTTTAAAAAATTACAAAAACAGGATTTTCCCAAAAACTGGTCCAATTTTTTCCTTTGTTAGGGATAATGCTAAATGTTCTATATGAGATGACATAAACACGATATTGCTTTATTATTTTGTGTTTCCAAAATTGCAAATATGGAATTTTTTTGACTTGGGTCTCACGTAGTTAATACTTACATTATCGGCGATTTTTTCACATTATTATATTAATCAGTACATGTGCTTTAAATAATACCAAGTAAAGTTTCTCAAAAACTCAATTATTTTCTGTGAAAACTAGCACAATATTCCGCATTTTCAGAAACGCTCAAACGTCATTTTCTCATAAATGCCGAAGAATTTTTTCTTCAAACTTTTGTAACGGATAGTGCTAATTGAACTCTTTAATAAGACGTCAAGTTTATTTTTAGTTTTTTTTCAAAAATTACACAAATGTAATTTTTTTAAAGATGTCTCACAACATTAATATGCACTTTACCTTCAATTTGTAAACATTATTATATTTGTGAGTCTAGGTGCTTCGAATAACTTTAAGGAAAAAATTTTTGAAAACACAAATCTTTTCTGTGAAAAAGAGCTTCAAATTTCACATTTTTAGTTGCGCGGAAACGCTATTTTCTAAAAACATCTACAAGATTTGAAAAGAAAATTGCCTTTTTGGTCGAAGCTTTACTGTTCTTTAGTATTCTAAAATTAATATTCCCGTTCTATATTAGAAAACCGAAATGTCAAGGAAATGTCAAAAAAATGTACTTTGGGCAACGATAGATGGCAAGAGTATGTGGCAATTCCAAACAGCTAGCCCAGACCCAAGGGAATGGAAAACTAATACGGGAAAGTATGTTCCATTCTGTAGCACCACTAGTTCGTTATCAGGGCCTGACAATGAATTTTTTCTGTGGAAAGTCTGCCGTTTTTTGCGCATTATTACCTAACTTTCCCTACACTAGGTATATTACTCCGTATATACGTATGTCTACGGGAAACTAAAAAATGGGCTTTGGGTGGCAACAGATGGCAGCTTGTAAGAGGATAGGGCGAGACCGATTGGATTGGCCAGAACAAGGTATTAGAAAACTATATAGTACGAGACTGTCTGTGCCATTCTGTAGCATCTCGGGTTTTAATATAAAATAAATAATATTAATTAAAAACCTGGCCGACGAAGAGAACCAACAAATGGCATTTTCCCTGTTTTAATTAATAATCTCCTGCTTTTAGAGAAGCTAAAAAATAAGGTGATTATGGTTTATCCTGCTCCATACGCTTACTCGGGGAATGTTAATATTTGAATTCTTTCTGGAACATCATCATCAGCTAAAAATAATTGCCGTCTTCCTCCTGATGATGAAGACTGGAAACAAGTTTACATTCTTTGATTCAATAATGCTTTGAAATACGAGTATAGTATATAATTCAACCGTGTTAGAGATAAACTTGTTTACGTTTCTATGTACGTGTTTAAGCTGAATTGTATATAACTGTTGCAGATTCAAGACCTTTGAGAAAATAGGAAGGAATTGCAAGGGTACTTTTTCGGAAATACAAAATGCTTGAAAAATAAATCAATGCTACTACTAATGACACATGCATTCTAACGAGTCGTTAGGAAAACTAATCTGAGCCACTGTTAATCATGTGCTTACAAATTATGTACTAAAGTCCGATTAAATTAAGAAGGTGATTGACAGTGCTGTGTGCTCTCTATCCCGTTTCCGTGGCAGGTGCCAACCAGAAAGACAAGACGTGTCGTGTCAAGTCGCTGAGTTGCCATTGACGAACGGGGAACATTTGAGCATCTGGCAGCAACTCCTCCCTCCCGCTGCCCGCGTTTGTGGCTTCGCTGCGCGCGCATTGTGTTCTGTGTTGTGCACAGTTGCGTTGAGGTTAGGCTTTTCTCGGGCGAGTTTTGTGAATACGTTTTTTCGTAGACCTGTCTTGTGATCGGTTCTTACTTAGTTTTCTGTTTGTATATATAGTGCTTATTTATTTCATTTCTTTTCATTCGTTTTAATTTGTACTATAATTGATTTATGTCCGAACACAACGAGGAGGAAGTTACCTCAGAACACGTCCTGAAATACCCAGGATATCATCTGGAAAGGGTGCAGTATTACACAGACAAGCTCGTAATAAGCTTGTGAGAATTGTGTTTCGAATTATTTTTAAAGAGATAGAAAATGAAAGTCCTTTCATTTCCGTTTAAAAAATGCTTCACCGAACTGCTGTTTCTCTGAAAATGAGCAAGAATACTGTCGTCTGAATTGGCAAGCAGAAATTCGCAGCAAACGAGGTAGGACCATATCACCTGGAAACACTTGGCAAGAAGCAAACTGTCACGAAACGTGTCACGAATCTGGATTCTTACCAGATTGACGCAATTCGGCGCCACATACAAGGCACCACGTCAGGTATACCACATATACGTAGAGTAGACAGTAACATTTATTTAATATAGTAAAGAACGTTATGTGTAGCCCTCCCAGAGCAAGCTAGTGCTTCACACAATGTGATTTGATTACTTTTATAAGTATTTTTTGAAGTGTTTATTTTCGTGTCCTGGTAGCATGTGCTCAGTGGTACGTGACTTATAAACGTCGCTCCTTTCCACTCGCAAATTTCAATTACTTTAATTTAGTCGGACCTTACTTATATTACTTACCATTTTGTAGTCACATAGATCCCCATGGGTGAGGCTGCGTCGAAAACTTTCATTGACCCAATCTTTCGTCGATTACCAGAAACCATTAGGGGCCACGTTTTATCGTCTGTAAGTATAGCGTATCGATTTTCGGCGAGATACAATATTTGGTCCCTAGTATTATTATAAAACTTGACATTCAGATTTATAAATAATTTGTTCTCTATATTGGTACAAACACTTATATTTGTCTGTGAACAAACAAGCTTTATGTGTTCTGTTATATTCTGATCTTGTATAGGACATAAAAATGTTATTCCATTGGCAATCATTTGGTCAATATTTGCGATGACAGGGTAGTGTTGAGGTATCATAATCAGGTCGAAGAGGCGGCCCTAGAAAAGAAACACATGTTCAGTATACAATCATTGTAGAAATAGAAACATTGAGACTTTATAGTGTTGCAACAGTTTCACACAAGAATTATCAGATTTCGAATGACGTGGTATTTTTACCTTCCCATATACTACACGTACGTATAGTACAGAGAAAGTTATGTAAAGCTAGGCACCCAGAGAACGAATTCTCCGAAAATGTAATTGAAAGTTCTAAATGATTTAATTTGTAGCACACCCCCTAAGAACATAATACAAATCCAACCTGTCCCGCTTTATTTTATTTCCTTACGTTTCCCCTGTTGCGGCTGTAAATACCCTGTTCGAAAGCGCGCCAACCGGGCAGCGCTCGACAGCGAGCGAGACAACTAGAAATGGCAGTGAGCCATGGAAGACGCTGGCAAATAGGCAGCAAGCGAACGCTCGGCGAGCCTTCACCCCAGGAGCGAGTCTGCGGCGCCGAGGACGTTATAAGCCGGCGCCGCCACCGCCGAGACAGCTCAGAGATTGTTGAAGTGCCCGAGTAAAGATTGTAATATTGTGATAGTGTGTACGAACCGGCTAGTATTTTGGTATTCTGTCTTTCGGTATTTTTGGTGACTGTGCAAGTATTTGGGACATCTCGTGGCATAATCGGTAACATGGTTTGTTTAACGGTACTTTCTCTTCGGTTACCGGACAAATACATTTGTTGTATAGAAAGTGTGCGATTGTTAAATAAACACCTGTTTCACGAAGTCTGCTTGTTTTTTTGAACATAACATCCCCAACGTATCCATCATCGTCACTACACAGAACTTACCTGCCTTCATAAAATTTTTCTTCCAACGGTATAGAACCTTATTAACCCTCGATAGGTCGAGCTCATTCGAGTCACGCCGTAGGTCGAGGGTGAGCGCGGCGCTCACTCGAGAATAAAACTACTTTTACAAGTTAAACAACAGTATATTTTTCATATTTCATTTTTATTTAGTTTAAATATCGTAACGTAATGCTATTGTTTCGATATTTGTTGTATAAATTATTTATTTCTTATTAATATGTATTTTTTAATTAATTACATTGTCGTCAGATTTTTGAAAAAGAAAACAAACAGGTTGATTACAGTAAAAAAATAACTTAAGACAGCTAATAAAAAATAATGTAATATTATTGAGAAATGTTAAATTTCATCACATTCACAAATAAATTATAATACTTTTATAGTATATTCAATTTATTCCATCAATCTGTGCTCTCACTGTCTTCATTTACTCCATGACACGGATTACATAAACTTATTGTATGTTCTCCACAAATTGGAGAAATGCAGACATTACACCTCACGGTCGTGAACCGATTTTTTTTTTCTTGGGACAAAACACATACTTGATTCTTTCTTTGTTTGGAACAGGATTAGGTGAATTTTGTGTTTCTGGCAAACGAAGGTACTTCTTCATCCGAATGCGTAAGTCATTGTGAATACCTTCCTTCAAAGATCATGCCATCATGTGGTTCCTTGTCAAATCAACTGACAGTTGTTTCAAGAACTTCCTGCGTGCCATTCTGTCGTTGATATTTCAATAGTGAATTATCTGCGCGTTTATCGCGCCCACGTCGAGAAGTGTGAAGAAAATTCTCAGAGACCACCGACAGCAAACTCTTGCAACACTGTACTGCGACTTCATTTTATCAATGACATCCACCCCTCCTTTTGTTGTGTCTCTTCGCTAAAAGCGAACAAACTGCTGTTTACTGGCCGTGCCTTCGTATTTACAATTTCTGGTGGTAGCTCTTCTTTATTCTTTTTCAAAGTTCCACAACAGTCATATTGTTTTGAAGCAATTCTGCTGTAAGAGGAATGGACGAAAACCAATTATCCATTGTTACATAGCGCCCTGAATTTCTTATAGATTCGGTGAGCCTCTTTACCACTGAGCTTGGTCTGGTGTCTGGCGAATAGTACCCTGCATGCTGATTAGGCACGTAAACTTCCATATTTGATGTATAGAACATTCTACTATCTACCAATGAAAATATTTTTATTCCATACCTGGCGGGCTTCTTAGGCATATATTGTCTAAATTGGCATCTGCCTCGAAATGACTCAAGCATTTCATCAACTGTAGAGTACTCTCCAATACTATAACTTTCTTTACATCTTTGGACAAAATATTCCAAAATTTTTCTAATAGGTGCAAGTTTATCTAGTGCCTTCCTTTCATGTCGTATCCTATCATCATCAAAACGAAGAGCTCTCTACAATAAAAGAAATCTTCTATAGCTCATGACAAAACGAAAATACTCTGGGGCAGTTCCATCCGTACTCCACAAGTCTTGCACAATTTGGTCCGATGACTTTTGAACACCCGCCATATACAATAAACCTAAAACAGCTGTTATTTCTACAGGATTTGTATCAACTACATCATGCTCCCTCTTATAATTAGCACGAATCTTGCGGAGACGGTCATTTGTGTACATTGTTATTTCTTCAATTGTTTCATCAGGGAAAAAAAACTTTCCAAGCCTCAAAGACAGTGGCAGCACTTTTTGCAGTATCTCCTTTGACTCCAGGTGGATGTAGAATTATATTTCGGCGCCTCCTTCGTGTCTGTTGACGTGGAGGGTGAGCATTCTACGTTGTAGTTTGATTCTTTCCTAAATGTTGCACACGATGTTCGGTAACTATTTCATCTTCACCAGCAGATTGTTCACTATCACTTTCATGATCACTGTTATTCGGCTCATCTACGTCCGAATCCTCTGAATATTTGAATTCATCAGGTAATCCAATATCCATTTCCTCAACAGTTTCATCTAGCAACCACTGTGCAATTTGTTCCTCGGAGCGATTCATTTCTCAAAAATTACAATTAGAACATAAGTCAAAAGTAATTTAAAAAGTGCAGTGATAAACTATACGTTTCATAAATAATCTAAGTATAAAATGTAATAAAAAAGACTTACGCGGTAGGTCGAGGGTGAGCGCGCCGCTCACTTCTTACGCAGACTGACACATTCGACACTCTATCTCGGGCTGAGTGTTTCCAGCAGCCGTGTTATCACTTTCCTTTCATTCTCAGTATTCCAAACAAAAGCTAGATGCCGCCACAGACCGTTAGAAGATATACATGCAAAATTGTGGCTCGAGAAATTTGAAAGTGAGCGCTGCGCTCACCCCTCGACCTACGGTGGGTTAAAATGTTTAGAACGCATTGTTACTGAGTTATGAGTGATTCTAATGTATGTTGGAATAATGAGTTTCATTGCATCAATAATATTTTCGCAATACCTCTTCTCCAAAATCTTTCTCTAATATCCCCTTTGCATTTTGAAAAGAAACTTTGTGATAGCCTGAAAACTCTGCAGCCGTAAAGGGCTTACTCCAAATCCAATATCTGAAAAACGAGATTAGAAAAATAACGACTGCGAGAAAGTCTGTGCTATTCTATAGCACCACTGGTTTATTTATTTGTTTTACCGTCCCTTATTACTCATGTGAAGAAAATTTAAAGGAAAATTTGGAGCGATATTTCACAAATTTGATTTTTTCAAATCTGAAGCAAAAATTAAGCAAAAACCACCCGTTTCTTCAGAAAATTCTTCATAACCACTTTAAAAGAGGTCGTTAATATTTACACTAGCCTTATTTTGTTGACAGTATTTTATTAAGGAGTACATGAGCTTTAACAAATGTTTAGTAAAGTTTCTCGAAAACACAATCGTTTTCTGTGAAAAGTAGGTCGAAATTCCGCATTTTCAGAAACGTTCAAACGCC
This sequence comes from Acheta domesticus, assembly GCA_031308135.1. Classification (NCBI taxonomy): domain Eukaryota; kingdom Metazoa; phylum Arthropoda; class Insecta; order Orthoptera; family Gryllidae; genus Acheta; species Acheta domesticus. The sequence goes on from JAHLJT010002630.1 coordinate 57,555,988, forward strand.
ATTTTTTCATATATGGCTGCAAATTATTTCTTGAAGCTTTCGTAACAGATTGTGCTAATTACACTCTTTAATATAACGTGAAGTTTATTTTGAGTTTTTTTTGTTTTTTCAAAAAGTACGTAAATGTAATTTTTTTGAAAGATCTCTCACATTTTTAATATGCACATTATCAGAAATTTGTAAACATTATTATATTTGTGGTGTAAGTGCTTCAAATAACTTTACATAAAATGTTTTGAAAACTCAAAAATTTTCTGTGAAAATGAGCTTCAAGTTTCGCATTTTTAGTAGCGCTAAAACGCAATTTTCGAAAGGATCCTCCGACATGCATTTCTGTACAGACCAGGGGAAGAAGCGACATTGACCGTCCACGACAAAGATGGTGTTATGAAGCTAGAGCAGGGAATCTCCCTAACCCGTGAAGTGAAGAAGAAGAAGAAGAAGAAGAAAGAAAATGAAAAACGTAGGATGTGAAAATCCTATAATAATAATTATATTATTAAGCCCTTTATTGTTCTGCTTAGCCTTGAATCCTCTGTCCACTATACTAAATGTATCTAATTATGGCATCACTCTTAAAAAAGGGAACTCAACCCTTCTTCGTGTCTCGCATCTTCTTTACATGGATGACCTGAAGCTCTATGCAGACACTGAGAATCATATGCGGCAACTATTACGAGTGGCGGAGAAATTCACCGAAGACATCAAGATGAAATTCGGTTTGGATAAGTGCAGGAGAGTGAATATCATTCGGGGTCGTATGCAAGTTATAAATTCGGAAAATAATAATGAGCCTAAGAATGTCTTCATAGAACCCCATGAAGCATACAAATACTTGGGTTTCCTACAGTCACTCCGAATTAAACACACTGCCGCTAAGAACATACAAACAACTGAAGTATGTAAACGATTGCATGGATCCTTGAAAACCCAACTCTCTGCTAGAAATCTTGTGCAGGTCATCAATTTATATGCTTTTCCAGTGCTGACATACTCCTTTGGCTTATTAAATGGAGCAATACCGATCTCGACAATCTCAAAAGGACAATAATTCGAACTGCTATGACCCAACACCGAAAACATCATCCCCATTCAAGTATTGAGAGTTTTACCCTTCCAAAATCACAAGGAGGTGTTGTAGATCTCATGAAACTACATAGCTCTCAAATTGCATCACTCAGAAGATACTTCTTGGAACATTGTGGGAGACCTCAGAAAGCAGTGAGCGCAGTTGATAATAACTATAGTCCTCTGACCTAAAAATGACTGATCCACCTGTACAGCCAGTCACTGAAACTGAAGAGAAGATAAACTCATGGAAAGAGAAGACACTGCACGGAAGGTACCTCCACGAGCTGAGCGAACCAGAAGTCGACATCTCTGCGTCGCACGCATGGCTCCAGAACGGGGATCTCATTCCTGAATAAGCTGAATAAGAAGCCTTCATAATAGCTATCCAGGACCAAGTGATGCCAACTTTGAACTACAGAAAACTCATTCTGGGAGATTCGACCATCAAATCCGACACATGTAGGAGATGTGAGGCCGCAAGCGAAACTATCCAACACGTGGAAAGTGGATGAAGCAGCCACGCACAGTTGGAATATAAAAAGAGGCATGATGAAGTGGTGAAGCAGGTCCACCAATTATTAGCAATGAAAACGGGATTACTCGCCACTTCCTTGCCGTATTACAAATATGTCTCTCAGAACGTGCTTGAAAGTAGTGAGCACACACTCTACTGGGATCGCTCCATTATCACTGAGAGACAAGTTGGCGGCAATAGACCCGATATAACATACATTGATAGAAACCATCAGCAGGATTTCCTTATTGATATATCAATACCTAACACCCACAACATATCGGTAAAACATCAAGAGAAGATCCAGAAACATACCGATCTCGCCCATGAACCTCGCTCAGTGGAACCTCAGCAAAGTGACAACTGTGCCAATAATAATATCAGCCACAGGAGTGATCCCGAAAATGACACTTTGAGCACTAGAGTTTCTTCACTTGGATGCCAGAAGAATATATGATGCAAAAGGCGGTTATTTTGAATACATGCCGTATTGTTAGAAGCCAACTGAATCTTCAATGAAGCAACCACACACCTGGCCTTCATACTTGTGAGTGGTTGACTTACCGACCAGTAAAAACCGTGAAGAGTAAAATAATAAAAATAATAATAATAATAATAATAATAATAATAATAATAAAAGTTTCCCAAGATGATAAATGCCGAATTTGCCAGGAGCAAGTAGAAACCATTGATCATATTGTGTCAGCTTGTCCAATCCTAGCAAAGACCGAATACCTGAAAAGACATGACAGGGTGTGTAGCTACCTCCACTGGCAGATCTGTACCGCCCTCGAAGTTCCAAACACATGCCCAAAGTGGTACGAACACTCACCAAAACCGGTGACGTCAGTTGGTTTGTGTACGATATTGTACGACCAACAAATTCAAACTGATCGCACGATAGCGGCAAATAAACCGGATATAGTTATCCGGGATTTGGCGAAAAAATCGTGTTTACTTATCGATGTTGCTGTACCTTGCCATCAAAACGTCATTACCAAGGAGGCAGAGAAACGTCTTAAATACAAGAGTTTGGAAATTGAGATCAGCCGAATGTGGGGCGTTAAAGCACAGGTCGTCCCGATATTTATCGGGGCTCTGGGATTTGTTACGCAAAATTTGAGTAAGAACCTGTCTAAACTCCCTGGTAATTCAAAAGACTGGGAAGTGCAAGAAATTACTTTATTTGGAACAGCCCACATTTTGCGTAAAGTATTGTAGAGGCACTGATGGTCACCGGATCTGCTCCTTAGGTAGCTGGTTGCAACCTGGAGTAGATCTTATATTCAGCCGACTCATAACATCTTTAGTCGTGATGTAATGGGAAAATAATAATAATAATAATAATAATAATAATAATAATGATACAAATATCGAAACTCAGGAATTTGTTCCACAAAATTTGTGTAAGAGCTTGGCTAAACATCCAGATCATTGAAAAGACTGGGAAGTGCAAGAAATTGCTTATTGGAACAGCGCACATTTGGCGCATACTATTGTAGAGGAACCTACAGTGCCTAGATCTGATTATTAGGTAGCTGTTTCAACCTGGAGTAGATTTTACATTTAGCCCAGTCAAACATCTTTAGTCGTGTTGTAGAGGAATATTAAAGAATCACCCTCGGCGGATTTGTATAGTATCAATCTGGACGGATTGTTTTCCATTAGAGAGATATAATTTTGCATTCCATCGACTCATCACAGGTGTCAGGAAATTTTGGACAAACGGATAGCCCTTGTATACATCCAAACACTGAAGGAGCCAAGGATGGGGCACGGTATCAAATGCTTTAGTAAAATCTATGTAACATGCGTACAAGTTTCTTTGTTTCTCAAGCACTTGCCCCATAATTAGAGTCTATAAAGAGTTGCCCCTTGCTTTCCTGAAATCCAGGTCTACATCCTTTCTGTTCATCCGCTAAGATGTTCTGTTCCTCAATGTGATTCATCAGCAGTTGTGTAACACATGATGTTATGAGTTTGTAAAAAGTTTGAAGGCAGGTTTTAGTCCTATACTTCGAGGGGTCTTTAGTGTCACCCTCCTTTGGTGACAAGTACGTTCTACCTTCAGTATGGAAGTAAGGCATATATTCTGGATTGTGAAAAAATATTGAATTGTAGAAGCTATATGATGGTGAGTGCTGGTAAATTTTTTGAGCCAATAATTGTGCAGGCCATCACTGCCCGGTGCCTTCCAGTTATGTGCCTTGTTCAAAGCTGCTTGGTCAACTTCCACAGTGATGATTGGTTCATCCATTCGAGGAATATCTCGGCGTCTGTCATATCCCATTTCAATCCACGACGTACCTGAGTTGTGACATCCAGCACATAACCAGATAGGCTTCCAAAAGCCCTCTATCTGTGCTTTAGTAAGAAACTATGTCTCTTTCACATCCCTTACGGACTCTCTGTCCTTTGAAAGATTTCTGTAGAATCCTTTCAGGTTCCTATTAAAAAAAGGGTATTCTGTTGCTTCCTCATAATGCGATTTCTATAGCGTCAAAAACGTTTTGTTAACGCCAAAACTTTCGTCATCAAGATGTTCGTCGGGGTCAGGATGTTCGTCGGGTGTCAAGATGTTTTGATATTGTTGTATTTAAAGGTTCGTATTGTAATTGCTTTGTATGTAATTTTGTATTGATAAGGATGTTATCCACCTTTCTTCTCAGTTTTTCTGAGGTATTTCCTTTTTGAAATTGAGTGAGTCTCTTCTAATGCGTTCTATACGATTCACCAGCCGTCTTTCCCATGGTGGCATTATTTTTCTTTTCACTTCCATCATTGTGGGTAGATTCTACGCGGCTATAAAGCTTGGAGCCGTTACATCTTGAAGCCACAACCGCTGCTCAATAAATTGCTGTGTGCACTTCTTCGAATATTGATCATTGATGTAGATGCTATGGCAATACTGTTTCATTCAAGACGCTGATAGCTCTTGCCAATTTCTTCGACCAATTTTGTCTGGGAATGAGATGACGAAACAGTGGGTCAGATCCTTCAAATTCCGCAAGATAGGCTGCACATTCATTGCGAATTATCACTTCGTCAATACTCTCATCTTTAATTATTTCTGACATGGTTGTCCAATTGTCATCTAGAGTTTGTTCAGCTGACATCTCCACTGTCCTCTGATTAGAGGATTCTGAGAAGTCAAGAATTTTTCTCACTTCTTCCTTTAGTGCTTCCAGAACTGGTCCAGTTCAGCTCCTGATCACAACCGGCTCGCTTGCTGTCACTTCCAGTGGTGGCTCCGAATGTGCCCTGGCGCTCCCCAGGCAGCGGCTTATTTTTCGAGTCCTTACGACGCGTATTCCATGTCTCCATATTTCTATGGGGGTGCCACCGCCATGTTTCCCACCAGATGTTTTGACATTGCCCGTCTCCCACGTGGCTAAGTTCTCAATTGCTCGGACGTAGGGCTGGACTTTGGGAGACATTATTATTACTACTACTACTACCACTACCACTACCACCACCACCACCACCACCACCACTACCACTACCACCACCACTACCACTACCACTACCACTACCACTACCACTACCACTACCACTACCACTACCACTACCACTACCACTACCACTACCACTACCACTACCACTACCACTACCACTACCACTACCACTACCACTACGACTACCACTACCACTACCACTACTACTACTACTACTACTACTACTACTTTTTTGGCGTAGTCGGCGCCTTAGCTAACCAAACAAGAGGCCATATCGAACCGCCCGCCTTACTGCCTTCGGAACCGCCGCTCTGGCATCACGTCGGAGGCAGTGGGCTGTCTTTTCTTCTCCTAGTCTTGACTCTACTTCCCCCGTCCACCGCGGTGATTAGGGGTTCGAGAATGTTTCAATGTTTCGTATCGAATCAATATAGTACGGTTTTTCCCATTACTGGAACTGCCTTGCGTACTTTTCTTTTTCTTTCAAAATACTTTTCGAAAATTGTTGCACAGCTGTCCAGGTTTTCTTGTTTTGGATCATGCCTTCAATCATGGTATCCGCGGCCATTGCATCTGTCATTTGCCAGACAACGCTAATTCGTTGTCTCTCCCACCGGGAGCATGAAAACATGGTGTGCTCCACCGTGTCTGTTTCTCCGCAAAACAGACACACACCGTCCACTGACTTTCCAATCATTTTGGCATAGTTTTGAAATTGCCCATGTCCTGTAAAAATTTGTGTTAAATAGTAATCCAGATAGCGGTGCTTACAAGTGTACCATCTGTTTATATCTGGAATTAGCATTTTAGTCCACTGTGCGACGTCGACTGTGCGGTCCCACCTTTCTTGCCATTCTTGTATTATTTTCTCACGTATTTCGTTTTTTACGTTACTGTTGTTGTCTGCGTTATGTAACATGTGCCTTTCCTTGATCTGGAGGTCTATTGGTATAATAGCTGCCAAGACCTGCAATGCTGCTGTAGATACCGTTCTGTATGCACTGGTTATTCTCAGCAACATTTTTCTTTGCGTTCTCTCTAGCGTTCTTCTCTGCTTCTTCCATCTCAGTGCTTTGTGCCAAATAGGAGCTGCATATAGAAGCATCGAATTTGCTGCACTGCAGAGAGTTGCTCGCTTCACAGATCTCGGGCCTCCAATGTTGGGCATTAACTGTGCCAATATTGCCACTTTCTTTTCGGTTTTAGACGTTGTAGCGTTTATATGCGCTCCAAATGTATTACTTTTATCTAAAACAACTCCAAGGTAGCGAATTGTTTTGCTTGGAGTTATAGTGGTGTCTCTGAGCTGGAATTTTATACTTCTCTTCTTTCTTGGCCCTTTCAGGATAACTGCCTCTGTTTTCTCAGGGGCGAGTTTAAGCTCATTGATATCCGTCCATCTATTAATGCGACGTAGAGATTCATTCACTCTAAATACCAGTTCTTTATCTTCGTCGGCAGTGACCACCAAAGCCAAGTCATCGGCAAACCCAATGAGCGTTGCTCCTTCTGTGAGCTTTAGGTTTAGTACCCCATCATAGGCTATGTTCCACAGGAGAGGACCGAGGACAGAGCCCTGTGGGACTCCAGCTTGGACAGTAAGATATTCATTTTTCCCCAGTTGTAGGCATCTGTCTTGGAAATATCTAACTACGGTGGTTACTAGATAGGGCGATATTTTTCGCTTTTGTAATTCGCTGATTATTCTGTTCCATGCTGCCGTATTAAAGGCATTCTGTATGTCCAGAGTAATCAGAACAGCCCATCGTTCGCTGGTTTCTTCCTTGATTTTCATCACATGTTCCACTGCCTGGATTGTGGATCTGCCCTTCCGAAACCCGTATTGTGTGCAAGCTAAGCCTCCACATTCTTCGACTTCCTTTTCGAGCCGTCTCTTCAGGAGCCCTTCATAAAGCTTACTTATTGTGTTTAGCTTGCATAATGGTCTGTATGCTGATGGGTCTTGTGGCAGCTTGCCTCCCTTAGGAATTAGGACGAGCTTAGCCACTTTCCAGGCCGTTGGGAATTCCTGGTTTTCCAATAAATTATTCATGGCTGACAGAATAAAATGTGGTGCAACCTCCACAGCGAATTTAATAGCTTCTGGTGGGATACCGTCCAACCCAGGCGCTCTCCCAGACTTCATGTTACTTGCGGCTATTTTCAATTCTTCTATCCCGAAAGGTTCGACGTCCCCATGGGTCGTGTGGGGTTCGAGATAGTTTGTACTCCTTGGGAAGAGCTTCTGTGCAAATTCTCTTTTCTTCTGTATAGTCAGGTTGACTGGGATGTTGTACCCTAGCCGCCTAGTGACTATTTTGTAGCCATTTCCCCATATATCGTCGTTCAGTTCCTCACACAGTCTTTGCCAGTACATGGATTTTGATTCCTTTATGAGACGCCCTAGTTCGTATCTGGAGCTTTTGTATGCTTCTTTTAACTGAAGTTCTTCTGGAGAGCGCAGTTTTCTAGCCCTTGTTAATTTTCGTCTCTTAAAGATGCAGTCTCTCCTTTGTCTATCTATCTCAGAACTCCACCAGTCAGGTACCCGAGCTTTCGCAAATGTCTTGGTGCAGCTGGCTTTGTATGCAATTTTGAGGGTATTTGCAACCTCCATGGCGGTCGCCCTATGATCACCTGACAACCATTTGAAAACTGATTTGAACACCTGCCAGTCACAATGTAAGTTCATTGAGGTGGGTTTAATTCGGCCTGTTGAGAGCTCCACTTCGAAATATATAAAACGGTGGTCACTGAGAGACTCGACATCAAGTACTGCCCAATTTCTTATCCTTTTAGCTATGTTTTGTGTCGAACAGGTCACGTCTATGAAGGATTCGCAATTCGCCCTCACCAGTGTGGGCATTTCCCCAGTGTTGGGGACGACGAGATCAAGAGCTGCCATGTGTTCTGTCCAATACTCACCCCTTGAATCGCTGACTGGCGAACCCCACTGTGGTGATTTTATATTCATATCGCCCAGAATAATTGACTCTCCTCCCACAGCTTGGCAGTCTTCCATTATTGTATCGACCTCCTTTCTATACAGATCAAAAGGGATGTTTGGAGAGCTGTAGCATGAATAAATGTGGCTCTCCCCCAGTTGTATGTACAAATATCCCTCTTCTGCGCGGAACGCGCGGACATCTAGTTTCTTATTCAGGAATAGACCTGCAACATCACTTCTTCTATCACTTAGCCAGTTTTCGTTTTTAATCCTTGTCTTATTTGGCTCACTAGCTAAAATCAAATCTACACCCATATCCAATGCAGTTGCATAAGCCATATCGTGGCTACCCTG